>JAKCOX010000001.1:20367236-20927236 GCA_022605575.1 Laterallus jamaicensis coturniculus
GCAAAGCTGCAATGTGCTATATTACTGTCCCAAGTTTTCATCATGCTTTACAAAAGCCCTTGTGTGTTGTAGTCTAGAGATGTGTCTTCTCATCTTTGGAGTGACCAGGTGTCCTCTGGCAAAGAGAGGGAGAGGAAGGGGGCAGGTGTCTGTGAGACCTCACAAATTTTGATACCCTAATTCCCCATTAGTTTCTAAGCAGTGCAATGGAAAGCGGGGTAGCTCTGACAGGTGAAACCCCCATATCAGGCACGCTTGGTACTTCTGTCAGGAAACGTTTGCCAAGCCTGCCCTCCAGCTCGTCAGAGTGCTCCAGAAGGGCTGGATGCAATAACGAGCAAAAGGCTTTTGGATGCTGCTGTTACTCATTTTTTAACTGTGTGGGTCCATTAGAGCATTTCTGCCTTTTGGGAACTCAGCTGGAAGAAGAAAACAGGCCTGGAAAAAATAACTGCTTATGTGAGACCACTGGCTACTGCTGGAATTGTGTCAGTTTGTAACACGTTCGGCAGGTTCCCTGTGCATCTGCTGCAAAGCTTCTGCTGACAGGACTTGAGCCCCAGCAGTGAAAGCAGCCAACAACAGCAAGAGGAAAAAAAAGCTTTGGGCTCTCGTATCCTGTGCAAACCCAGAGGCTGTGGGTAGCCTAACTTGGTAGATGAGAAAATGAAACTGTTAAAATGTTCCCCTGATGTACCCTGTAGCTTGTCATGGTGATCTTGGGATCAAATGAGTGATTTCTGAGATGGAGGAAAGATGTGTAGGTGAGTGATAGGCAAAATAGCTGAAGGTTTGATTTTTCATTATAGTCAGCTCCCCATAATTTAACTTCACTCTTTCCCCTTCTCCACTTGCCTTTTCTGTCACGCTTGGCACCATGCTTTCCACTCAAAATGCCAGGTTAAGAGAGCAAAAGTAGTCCAGCACAGAAATGTATGCCAGCTGGACACACAGTCGCTATCCCTCCCAAGCTATCAAAGCGTGTACAGAAGCAAAGCTGAAGTTTGTCATCATTGATTGGGTCCAGAAATTAAGACAACCCCTTGAACTTGATGCATAAATATAGTCTCTCTAGCTTTTAACCCTGCTCCCCATTACCTCATCATATTTTACCATGAAGGAAACATATACTATAATGTATTCTTTGTCACATATGGTCCACACCCTTATGTAAACTACGTTTTCAGTCCTCTTCCCATGCAGACACATTACCCAGTAGGCATTCCTCAGACGTGCCAGTTAACGCTTTACTGCTTAGCAAATCTGTTGGATTAACACAATTACAGTAAAAAGTGCAGGGCAAAATAAATATTCCCCAAAGAACCTTTAGGAGGATTTTGCCATTTCTTGGTTAGTAAGAGATGATCCCTCAACAGACACCAGACTGGCCCTGTTTTCATTTCTCTTATTTCATCTGTCCCAGTGGAGCAAGAAAAATATATCAGAGTACAGGCAGCAGAGGAATGAGCAACCTAGTAGTATCTCTACTTTTTGTTTCAGTCTGCAGTGAAAGCTGAGAGTCAGGAGAAGAATCAGGGAACTTTATGTTCAGCCAACTTCTAAAGCCTTTGGTGTTTGGCCAAATTTGCAAAACTTAATTGTATGTTTGCATTGTGTGTTGCAACACCTTGGAGATTTGCAAAGTGGTTCTCATATGTCCCTTTTGGGTGATGGGCTACTCCAAACATTCCCATTAAATGAATGTACAGCTTTCACATTCGCTGTATGAGATTTGGCATCCCCACACTCATTGCCTTGCTGGTCCCTTACCTTTCTAGTAGTCCAAAGGGACACACAGAGGGAGAATGATTTGCTCCCTTGGTCAGCCCACAGCTGCCTTAGGCATGTTTTTCCTTGAAGTGCTGGTGTCAACTCTAGCTTACCCAGAAAGGAGGAAGCAGAAGCGGGTGAGAGCTGGTCATATGTGCCCCGATGTTCTCTTCTAAAGTGCCCTGAGGCAACTTTACCCATTTATCTTTAGCTGTTCATTGTTAGTATTTTCCTTTGCCTCTTGTTGCAGTGGAATGGTAATGCTGGTTTTTTCCTTACAGAGATACCAATGGAGGCTTTTTTCCACCACTCTTTTTGGTCCAGTTTGAGTCATTCAGGTTTGGAAATCTCCAGTGAGTATGGATCTGAATGTGGCTGGATTGATCTGTGCTACTGCCAGTACTACTTCAGGGGACACAGGGCGAGAGAAAAAGAAAAAAATAAGGCAAGCATTGAATTTATAGCACTCCAGATGTCAGGGAAATGAACATAAAAGTGCAGATGCCTTATAGTCAGGCAAACTGTTCAAATGTATGCAAATGGGTGACAAGTTTATGTGAATATGGGTGAAAAAAAAGAAAAAGCAAGGAAAAAAATGCTTAAATAATGCTGTTCTTATTGCTGTGAGTCTTAGGCATTGAGTTTGGTGGAAGTCATGATTGTGAGGACCCAAAGAAGGCCAGGTCCTTGGTAAACATGACCAGCTGGGTAGATTTTGATTGGGCTTAATGTTCTTGGACATACCGTTAAAGTAACATAAATTCAGACCTTCTAAGTTATGGGGCCTATTGATCAAGCTTTTCCTTGCACAGCAGTATTTAGATTATTCTGCAAATCATCTTCATGGCTAGCTGTGAGAGTTGACTACAGTGTCTTCAGTTAGGGTAGTGTAAATGTATGGGATTTAAGTGACAGCAGATGTACTTGCATGTACATTTCATATATGAGCTTCTCAATTGTTTGGGGGTAACAAAACAATTCTCTCTGTCAAATATGCTTCCAACTTGTGAATTAATTATATCTGCCTCCCTGCAAACTGTTTAGGAGCAGCTGGTCTTCCTGGCATCTTTATTAGCATGCAAAGAATCTTCTCCGAAGCATGAAATGCCAAAAGGCAAAGCCTCTGGCTAAGTCCTACCACAGATACTTGGAACTGAACGGTGTCTGTCTGCAGCCAGGTGAAGAAAGGAGCCAACAGTGGTCAGTCTGAGGCATCTCTCTGCGTGTGATCTTGATTTGCTGTCTGTCCCTTTCTGCTGCTGGATAAAAGCAATTTAAAAATTCAGTTGTAGGCAGCCATAAGGTTAAGGAACACCAATACAGTCTGGATAATCTGCTGCTGAACAGCTTGTGTGGGTCTGTGTCCAACCCCCATGTCTTTAAATAATGTTTCAAGATGACTAGCTTTTCTGGATCCCTTCACCTAAAATTCACAAGGGATTTTTGGATGGCAACTGCCATTAACGTTACTAAGCATTGCTTGGGCACGTTCTTTGTTCATCCATGAAGGAAAAGACCTGCCATATACGTAGTCCTATGATGCAATATTAGAACCTTTTAAAAACTTATTAAACAGGTAGTAAAATTCCTTTACAAAATACATTTCGATTTGTACCATTTTTAGAAATGGCAGAGGACAAAACACGTCCTTACCCCATTAAACCCTCAAACCATTCCAAAGAGAAAAAAAGAAAAGAAAAAAAATTAAGCCTTCATTTACAATAGCTGGCATTTACTATACAGGAAAGGTGAGAAAAATAATACAAGTTATACAGCACACTTCTTACAAATACCAGCTTATATGAGCTAACACTGGCAGTTAACATCTTAGGCTTTTTTCAGCAATAAGCTACATCTGCAGAACTTATGGGTTGGGTTTTATAAAGTTCACAATTCAAAAATGTCTCTGTGCTAAAGGGCTTTGGCTCTCTAGCTCAGGGCAAATTTTATATGCTACAGTCTGTAACCATCTTTGTTTCTAGAGAAGTATATGCATGGATCATGGATTAAAACGTTTTACTATGTGCCATGTGGGTTTTATTATCTGAATAGATCATATCCTAAACAGGTCAACTACCTCTGATTTAAATGCATGGAGAATGGGAAACAGCGTTTCTTCGTGCAGTGGGTTTATCATGTGATACTGCAGCTATACTTCACTTCCAGGCACCATCCAAAAGGGAGAGCAGGATACAGGGGATCCAAAGTCAATGTCAAAACTAATCCCACTTTATTTCAATAGATGCAAGGGTTAGTATAAAGAAATAAATACCAGCAGTCATTGTGATGATGAGAACTTGGTGCATTCTCGGCTGGTCACAAACCCCTGAGTCTCTGAACGTGTTACAAATAGAAATGGGCAGAGCAAATCTGAGGTAGCTGGAGTGATGGTAGATGTGGAGAAACTGCTGGCTTGTAAGCAGCTCAGGAGCCTATTCTGCTACAGGCATGTCAGTTTACCAGAGTTATTTGAATGGAACTGGATCAGATTAAATTAGTAAATCAGGAGAAAAGTAGAGGAGTGACAGATTGGAATCAATGAGGGCTCAACCTCCCCTGACAGGCTGTGGTCTGTATTTTAGGCATTTCCATACAGATATACTGAAGCATCTAGGCAGTATGTAGACTGTGTTCAGATTTACCTTTGCTGGACTCAGCTCTTTGTAGGCATGTGTCTAATTCTCTGTGAGAGTCTGTTTGTCTATCATACACCTCAGTGATGGTAAGGGAAGACATTACATTCCTTCATATGCAAGTGAAGTTATTATATGTGGTATTATAGCAGAAGTAGATGTAGTGGTTTTCTTGTTCTCATTTCTTCTTCTTGCAAGTTCATCTCCCTGAGGAAGACTTGTCCCCTCTACCAGGAACTATGGTAGAGACCAGTGAGAGTATGGGAGATGCTCGATATAACTGCACCCAAGAAATAGAAGGTGAGGCATTCCTAGCTTCTCCATGTACCTCTGCAGATGGGAACATGTGCATGTGCTTGTGTATGATGGGAAACACAAAAAGGATGAGCTATTCAGAAACCAGAGGAGAAGCAACAGAAGAGTAAGTAGGTATAATACCTGTGGAGAGAAATGGTTGTCTGAATGGGACAAAGGAGGGGTGGTGTTACTATGACGTATTTGTTGTCACAATTAGCTGCTCTTAAATATGTTTTAGCATTGCATTATTGTTTTCAGTGAGACCAAACGGACTATTATATAGCCATGCAACAGTTTCCCAAGGGAAATAGGGGGAAGTTATTTACTGATTTGCTTAAATCTCTGTTGAACAAAGCAGTGGAAAATACTCTGTACGAAATAATCATCCACTGGCAGGAGGTTGGAAAAAGGTTACATAACAGTGATCATATTTCTGTACAATGAATGATTCTGTTTATATAATATTAATTTCTGGTCCTGTACCCTAGACTTTGCTTGGTTTTGTCTCATCTCAAGATAATGCAGCAGATAAATTTGACTTACCGATTTTGGCCCTGTTTTTAGAAAATAGGTAAATGTTTCTTGTCTGTATTCGTGCACATGACTATCCCAATGCCTACAAAGACTTGCCTCTCTTGAAGGTACACATCTCTTTAACAGGCTGTAGTATCTATCTTTAAAAAGGGGGAAGGGGAGGACCTTGGGAATTCTGCACCAGTCAGTCTAACATTGATATCTCAAAATATACTAGAACAAATTATTAAGCAGTCAATATGTAAGCACCATCCAGATAATAAGGTGATAAAAAAAGAGTCAACACATATTTGTCAAGAACAAATCATGTTAGACCAATCTAATATCCTTCCTTCACAGGGAAGCTGGCTTAGTGGATAAGGCACAAGTGGTAAATGTGATACATTTTGACTTAAGCCAGGCTTTTGACACTATGGCACATTATATGCTCATAAGTAAACTGGAGAAACGTGGCCTGAATATGAGGGGAGGGCCTGATTCTTTGAACACCTACGCTGAGGCAGTAGTTAGCAGCGGTGCCCTGCTAAAATGAGAATTCAGTTTTGCTCTCAGAAGAGCGGATTAATTGTGGACCTGGTTCCAGTCAATATTTTCGTTACTGGCCCAAATGATGGAATAGAAAGTGGACGTGTAATACTTAAGGGGAAGCACTAGGCTGAGAGGGTACAGAAGTGCTTCAGAAGACAGGATTAAAGGAATGAATGAACACAATATGTTGGGAAGAAAGTTATTAGTGTGATGGCATTCAGATTACAAAACTGCAAAGTAGTGTGCATCAGATAATCTGTAGCCACACAGTGACTTGGCAGCAGGAGAGAAGATGGAGTTTTAGTGCCTGGCAAGTGGAACGGGAATAAAAGATGTGATAATTGCATTAAAAGAGCAACTCTTGGTGTGCAGCATGTGAGCAAAGCTGTTGTCTGCAAGACATCTCTGTTGAGTGCCGAGAAGTCAGAAGCTGGATTTTTGGGTCTGGTTTTTGACTTGTTTTGAAAGCAATGCAGAAAAATGGGATGTAATCCAGAAAAATGACCCAAATGATTCAAGACATAGAAAAGACGATCTGTGCTGAAAGACTGACAGATTTGTGTGTGTGTGGCTAGAAAAGATACATCAGAGAGAGGGTATAAGTCTTCTTGGGAAGTGTTTTAGAAAGGGGATGCAGATCTATCAGTTGGCATGTCTGTTGAGCATGGGATCAGAAGGACTGTATTTTCTCAGATGCTCGATAGAAGGCTCTGTAAAAACCAAACTGAACAGAGATTTAGCAGATCAGTGCTTTACTTGCTTGGGCATGTGGAAAGTGTATTGCACACCTATCCCGCAACACGGCACAGATTGGGGTCAGTAGCAAGTCGTTCTCACTCCCCAAATTTCCATCGTGTCTCTGTATTTAATAATTGAAGCTGCAGTGTGTCTGTAGACTTCTATTCAGATGTCAGTGCTTTCAAAGGGATGGAGTTACTTAAAGTGTGGATTAAAGATGTGAAAATAAATTCAGGGATTGGTTTCACTGGTAGCAAAACAAGGCTTTTGGTTGTTCAAAAAAACATGTGGTCCCCCTGTGGTATGAAACAGGAGACCTGGTTACCAGGGATATGGAGAAGGCTGAGGTACTCAAGAAATTTTTTCCTTAGTCTTCAGCAGCAATTGCTATAGTCACACTGCCCAGGATATTGGAAGGCAAAGGCAGGGACTGGGAGACTGAAGAACTGCCCACTGTAGTGAAAGATCAGGTTCGAGACCATCTAAGGAAACTGAAGGTGTGCAAGTCCATGGGACCTGACAAGATGCATCCATGAATCCTGAGGGAACTGGCAGATGTAGTGGCTAAGCCACTCTTCCTTTTATTTGGGAAGTTATGGCAGTCTGTTGAAGTTTCCCACTATATAAAAAAGGGGAAACATAACTCCCATTTTTTAAAAAGGGAAAAAAGGAAGACCTAGGGAACTACAAGCTCAGTCTCCCCTCTAGTCCTGGAAGATTGTAGAGCAGATTATCCTGGAAGTTATGCTTAGGTATGTGAGAACTCAACATGACCCAGGAATGTGTGCTTGCAGCCCAGAAAGCCAATGGTATTCTGGGCTGCATCAAAACCATCATGACCAGCAGGTCGATGGGGGTAGTTCTGCCCCTCTGCTCTGCTCTGGTGAGACCCTACCTGGAGTGCTGCCTCCAGCCCTGGGAGCCCCAGTGCAAGAAAAATATTAAGCTGTTGCAGCAAGTCCAGAGGAGATGGTCAGAGGGCTGGAGAACCTCTTGCTGTGAAGACAGGCTGAGAGAGTGGGGCACGTTCAGCCTGGAAAAGAGAAGGCTCAAGGAGATTTACAGCAGCTTTCCAGTACCTAGAGGGGCCTACAAGAAAGCTGGGAAGGGACTGTTTATCAGGGAGTGTAGTGATAGGACAGCGGGTAATGGGTTTAACCTAAAAGATGGGATATTTAGATTCGACATTAGGATTAAATTATTTTCTGTGAGGGCAGTGAGGCCCTGGCACAGGCTGCCCAGAGAAGCTGTGGCTGCCCCCTCGCTGGCAGTGTTCTAGGTCAGGCTGCATGGGGCTTTGGGCAGCCTGGGCTAGTGGAGGGTGTCCCTGCCATAGGAGGGGGCTGGGTCTAGACGGGCTTTGAGGTCCCTTCCAACCCAAATCATTCTGTGATTCTGTGATACCATCTATCTGTATAGGATTGATAATAACTGGAATAGGTTACCAAGGGATATTGAAAACTCTCTTCTGAAGGTTTTAAGAAGTTTGACAGACATCTGTCATGGCTGGAATTAAGCTTGATACTGCTTCTGGGCAAGAAGATAGACTGGATGCGCTCTTAAGATTCCTTTTAGTCTGACATCTGTATGATTTCTGTGACATAATGTTTTGCAACAATATTAATATATTTTATATTGCTGCAAAAAAGCACAGCACTGACATAATCCAGGCAGTTTTGCTTTATGATGAGAGATGAAAATATAGGTATGAATTCATAAAAGTCTCAGGAAAATGAATGCCTGACCTGACTTTAAATATAAATGAACACAGGAAGAAAGATATGCTGAATAATGATCCTGCAAAACAAAACTAGCTTAGTTCCTCAATAGTAGCTATCACGGGGCATTGATTATCTATCATGTCTAGTTTGTGTGATAACATAAGAATTTAAATTGTAGCCTCACCCAAAACAAACACAGATGCATTTTTCTCTAGGTGTTAATCTCCCAAAGGCTCGCAGTCTCGTAATGTAAGCAGACCTCTGAGCTCCAGCCTGGTTAGCTCTGTGTCAAATAAACTGTATTAATATCCTGGGTCAAAACTTCCATCAGGCAGCCTGAGGGCAGCAGCCATCCAAATGCACGTGCACTGACACCTTTCCAGGGACGAGCCTCTCCGAACTGGGCCCTTGATTTATGACTTGTATGTTTTCTATTTGTAAGAAATGTAGTGTTTATTTGACACACAAGGCTTCTGATAACTCTGCTGCTGCTAAATCTTATCTTCTGCAGGGAATGCTTACCCTGCTCCAAAGACCAAAAACCAAGGGGGGAATGAAGTGGAAGGTTGCAAAGAAACCGAACTGTGCTCCGTAAAGCCCTGCTCTGAGAAAGGGCTCTTGAGCCTTGGGGACTCAGAGAGATTTCTGCCCTTTCAAACAAGGGAAAGCTGGAGTTTAGTTGTGCTGTTGCTTCTGCAAGTTTTTTATGGTAAGTGAGGAGAGCAAGCTCTGCTGCACCTTCGTCCTCAGCTGGTGGCTTTCCCAGCTGCTGGAGTCACCATCTGGTTTCAGCTCCTGCTCTTCACATTCTCTCCATAATGGAGAAGCTCACCCTGGCAGTGATAAGCTTAATACACCCTGGGTGCGAGACTGCCTGTTTTTACTCCTGTTTCACTACTGTATACCCTCTGGCTCTTAAATTAGAGTACGTGGTTTCTAAATTAGCGATCTAGGGTGATCTGCTCCAGGTGCCCTTCAGCTCTTTCAGGAAAGTTCCTGTTGCTGACACCCGGGCAGTAGGAATTAGCTAGGGCACTGCTGAAGCCCGTTTTGGGCGGTAATGCTGTAGCTGTTTTCTTGCTTTTGCCTTGTTTGTGCTCAGAGTGGCCTCCGAAGGCAGAAAGGCAGAGGGCAGTCTTCGTCTTCTCTGTGCGAGGCCTGGGAGCTCCCTCTGCTCCACCCTGGCTGTTAATATGTGGCACGCATCCACAGAAAACAATAGCTACACAAGAGATGGCTGCGTCCCATGGGTGGCCTTTCAGGAGCAGGGAGATTTTGAAAGAAAAATGCTGCTGTGCCCAACTTCCCTTGTGTGCATGCTGCTACCAGAAGCTTCCCCTATGAATCCCTTTTCTTCAGAGCCGAAGCCAAATCCTGCTGCAGTCCATAACCAGAGGAGCATCCTGCTGACTTCTACAAGAGACTTGTCTGAGGGTGGCATGAAATGGCTCCCAAGCAGCAAATCATTTTAGCTCCCCTTTTGCAAATACTGTGGGCTCCTCTGCTACTCTGGAATATGCTCCCTGTGTCTGAACTGGCCAGGGCTGGTTAACCCTTGGTGCTCTGCTTGATTTGTCTGTCTGTGGCCACGGTGGAGAAGACAGCGTGGGTGGAATGCCCTGGGGTTCAGTACAAAGCATTACCGCGGCTGGACATAGCTGCCAGCTGCAGCTGCCAGAGCTGGGGCAGAGCACGTCTTCGCATTGTCCTTCTACTCTCAGGCAAGCCCCAGGAGAGCTTTACTCCAGAGTAATCTGGGTGAAGCCCCAGACGGGTCTCCTGGAGAGGAAGTGTCTCTTGTGTCCTTCTGTGGAAGAGGGGTGGGCTGCTCTCTGCCTGCCCTTCCCCGTGGGAAAAGTGCAGCATTGCTCACAGGGGGAAGTCACGGGCTGATTTAAACTCGGTACCTGGACTGAACTGTTGCATCTACCTGTTTGCTGTAGAGTATAATCACACCCTAGAATCACGAAAGACACATGTTGGCCACTTTATCATATGGATTCTGTGTTATTTTATTAAATCTTTGTTCTTAATCAGAGTATTTGCAAGCCCTCTGGGGGAAAAAGATGGGCTTATTAAAAAAACCTGAAAATCCTACATAATTTATATGAATTTTAAGGAAAATCCTTGAAAGATTTGACCCAAAGAAGAACCCACGCTTGTTTTTCTACAGGTATTTTTGGCACTGTTTGTCTAACTTTGAATTATCAGAAATGTCAGCTCTGGTTCCTGATGGTTTTGATGAGGGACACAGGGTGCTTGGACAGACAGTTAATGTCTGTGAGGCTGCAGCTTTCTGGTGTAATTTACTAAATTTTAAGAGGGGGCTTTCTTCCCTCATGGTCTTGATTAGCTCTTGGAATTAGATGGATATTTACCAAACTAAAACATCTTAATTAATTTAATAAAAATGGAAACAAGCAAAAAAATTCAAAGATGCAAACCAAAATACTTTCACATTTCCAAACAGATTGGTAGCTATTGTCCTGTTGTGAGTAACTTTGCCTGTTCCACAGTCATTGGTGCTTTTCCCTGGGACCTTTGCTAAACTCCCCCAAAACATTCATCCTTCTAATTACAAGAAGGCATAAAAAAAATAATAAATAAGAGCAATAAAAAGCATAAGTCTGATGTATTTGCAGTTGTACGTTGCTCCTAATGAAAGTCATGTGTGTGGAAACCTCAGTTAATTTTTTTTTTGCCCTGGCTTACAAAATTAAACAAAGACTGATACCTATTTATAATCCCCAGACTTCAGCCAGTAATATATTTTATCGCTATGGTTGCAAAAACAAATAACCACTAAGCAAGTATTTTTCACAAAAAACGAATGAGCTTGGAGGGTTCCATGGAAAGACTTGCCACTTGTGGTAGGGTAGCAGGGAAACGTGAAGCAAGAGCAGCAAAGTAGTTAAAGCCAATAATGGACTTTACTTTTATTATGGTACTGATATTTATCGTCCCCTTTCATTTCTTTGGTTTGCAGTAATCTTCTGTCACTTATAGAGGCTAGTCTTTCTATTGTACTTTCAACAGGGAGGAAAAGCAGGATATTTTAAAATAATGCTGTTTATTTTTAATTAGAAAGCAAGTAACTTAATTGCTTGTTCTTTTCTTGACTTGATTACATTTAATAAATTTGACAGAGCGCTTACCAAAGTGTTCTTGAAGTAACGTAAACCACATGTACTGTCCCACACAGAAAGGACATCAAAATTTGATTTCTGAATGGTTTTATGTAGATGAGTTTATTGTGGCTAAACGCAACCAACCTCCTTTTTTGCTGCCCCATCATGTTCAGAGTTTGCCAGTCAACAATTGTGTGATACGGTCCCTAGGAGGGAATGGCTGAAAGGTGATATTGGTGATAGAATAAGGCTACAGGTGAGAGCAAACCAGGCACCCATCCTCAAACTTTGCCTGACCCCGCACTCCCAAATGCCTATTTCAGGCAATATGCTCTGTGTGACAGGACTGACAAGGTAACATGAAGATTCAGACCTGGTGCTCATGTGTTTGAGTGTTGTTTCTGTACCCTCACACACTACTGACCTCTTTCCAGATTCGGTTTTTTCCTAGTCATTCTTTTGACCAAATGCACTGTATAGGCAAGTTGGTCCCTCTTCTGGTGTGCAGGCATCCTGTCTCAGGGCCAGGCTTCCTTGGTGGTGGCAGCTATTCTGGAAAGACTTCTGTAAGCAGTTGGAAAAGTGGGACTTGAGTCTTTACCAGGGTAAGAGAACTACTCATCTCCAGTGGTAAAAAACCTAGAGATGGAGTGTTCAAATTCTGTTTGTCACACCTGCAAGAACTCGCTGGATGAAGTTTTCTTTGTGCTTGTCATCATCTAAGAAATATGTGATTTATTCCTAGGGAGGGAAAGTTTTAAAAAACAAATTGCATCATGAAAACCTTTTATTTTGGTGATGTGGCTCTTTGTCACTTGCAGACGTGAGTAGCTTGTTTAGGTCTGGCATCTTCCATAACCCCACATTAGTACTTGCCTGTCAGATCAGGTGTGTAAAACCAGTCTGCCTATTATACAGTGAGCTGTGATTGAATCCTTTATTTATGACTTCTGCCCCACATTGCATTAATTAGAATGCAAATTAAGGGTTTCCTGGAAAGCTGCTGTTTACTTCTGCCATACTTTACATGTTTCATTAGTCTTAGGACCCTGACACAGTCAAGTTACATCAATTTAACAAGTTATCAGTCAGCAGGGCCGTTGTAATTGTACATATGCGTGCACGTAGGCTTCCTGGACTGCAACGTGATGCAGCCTTCGTTTCGCCTCCAGTGAAAGGCATTTAAGCTATGATATCTTGTCTTCTATTAGCTACTGGGGCTCAGATAATTAAATGTAACTTCTTTTTGAAATAGCGTAGCTTGATCCTGTGCCTCTGATTTACACCGAAGCTTCAGAATCGGACCTTGTAAGACGTTTTTAACCAAGAAGCACAATTTTCATTAGAGTGGGTTTTTTTGTTCAGTGCTCTTGATAGCAACTGTGAGCAGTCTGTATCCCTGACCAGTGGGACATGAAGGTGGATTGTGACCAATTGGAGCACAAATTGCAGGGGAGAAGAGTGTGTGTGTGTGTGTGTGTGTGTGTTTAACCACACGGTTTAGCATGGGCTGTGTATTCACATATGTCCCTTGTTACCACCAGCCTTTGGTATCTGCCTCTCACTCAAGGAAACTGGCTGGGTTTGGTGCCTCTCCACAGACTCTGCTGAGGTTTCGCTGCATGGCCAGACCTCTTGCACAAGGTTCCCTTGCTTTCTCAGCATGGACCTGCAGAGCTTCACAAGGGCGGGTGTCCTGTGTGGAGCATCTCTTGCCTCTGCTTGCCTATAGCAGTGCAAGATGCAGAGTTGCAAGGTAATGTTTTCTGTTTCATAAAATGTTGGGAATAATGTTAATTTGGAGGGAAATCCATTTCAAAAATAACCTTCTGAGGTGCTGTGATGAAAGATGTATCTCTGGATGCATTTAAGCCCCAGAGGAAAAATTTTCACGTGAGTTCCTCTTGAAGGAGCTTACACCAAAGTAGCTGAGAATTTGGCCCCTGGCACCATTATTTTCCTCGGCTCCCTCAGTGACAGAGGGGGTGGAGGGAAGTAACCTATCCCATTTCTGTTTGAAAATATTTAGCTTGAGTGATGTGAAGATTTCAGTAGATCTGTGACAAGATCAAAGACTATAAATTATTTAACAGTGGTTCTACTTTTGTGGAATTATTTAAAGTATCATAATTGCAGCTCAGCTTCCCAGCCTTCATTTTCAAGTCTGGAATTCTGTTGGGAACTATCATAATCACTGAAGAGTATAATATTACAGGCTGGGTATAAAAATATCTTTTTAATGACTAGCAAATTAGTGAAATGTCTTGACCTGAATCTAGACCAAACAGAAGACAGTGTTTTTATGGAGGGGGAAGAAAGACTAAATTGTCACCACATTGTTATTCTTGTTAAATTCTCCACTACTTAAAATGTCAGTTGATTAGATAAAATTTGTAACACTGTGCATCAATGCAAGTGATGAAGGGCTGTGTGTTACATAGTATCTTGGCATTTCTGCACTTTTGTTTTCCTTTTAATGCTAGCATGCGCATTCTGTGACCGAAACTTGGAAATATAAAAGCTATTCATTACTTTAGTACTCTGTGAACAATAGAGATCATGAAAGGCATCGCAGGGAACTCCTCTGTGTGTTGGCTCTTCAAGAAGCAAGACGAGCCCTTGGAGGGTTTTCTCATAGGCTTCAAGTAATTGTTGTGTGCATGATCTGCCTGGCTAAACTCTCCGTTTCTGACTTAACTGAAATAGGATCCATAAGATACGGGAGTTTCCCACCCACACCATGTGTTAACTGAGTCTCTGTTTACCTGACAACAGGAATTTATTCTCCTAATTCTGGTTCGCAGATGAGCTAAGGAAGCTGAGTCCTCGTGTTCCTGTGTGCAGTCAGGTGTCAGTGGTGATTTTCTCTGAGCAGTTTTGACCATATAGCGAAGGTGCCACACAGGTCTGTCTCTGCAGATGAGGATTCTCTTCCTGGTTACATTATCAATTTCCACTGTGAATTGGGACAAGTCTCTGAACTTTCCCTTCTTCTTTGCCCCTAGATTAAACCAGAAGTGATAATACCAATGGCTTTACCCGGTGAGCATTGTGTTACCACTGCTGCATTTGCAGTACAGAGTCTCCATATCAAAGGAGTGAAGTAACAGTGGGAGTGCGGATGGGTGACTGCTATTTGGGTGTAATAGGTATTTTTGGGACAGAGCCCACCTCTGAGCTCATGGGACTCCTCCTGCAGCGAGGCTGTAGTCTGTACCTCTGAGCAGCAGAGCCGTACTTCAAAATGAGAAATAGGAGCCTTGAGATAGCACAGTGCAGGAACAGAGGTGGTCTCCATTCCTGCCTTTCTCTCCACATGGCTGGGGCCAATGGTGCACTGTGTTGCAAAGACAAATGAGGAATTTGTTCAGCACTTGGCTCCAGTGAATGTGATTAGTCTTTAATTAATATGAGTATGAAGGAGAATCATAAATTAAATGAAAAAGGCTGTTATCCTGAGACTTTGTATCCTGGAAGGACCTGCGTAGCAGGTTGGAGACCATCTACAGCGAGGTTACACTCAATACCTTTGTGTATTGTGGATGCACATCAGATTAGTGACATTTCCCAGAAGACAAACACAATGTGAACAATCGTTTTTACTGGCAAATGTCATCTGTTAGATATCAGGCTAATTTTCTCCAGTGACACAAAGCAGACTTATCCTCGCTATGCCGAGCATTTCGTTAGCCTGTATGCAACCTAGTGCTCTGGCCCAGCTACTCTTTCAGGCCGCGTGTTGACATGCACTGGGGATCTGGAGTCTCCAAAGCATTTAGGCAAGATTGTATCATGGTGTAGCCATTTCTTTCACTTCTCCACACTGAACTACGTCCTCCTACTCCTTGGAAATACTGTACAAATATGTTGCTTGAAGAGTTAGCTCATTCTGTTATGGTTCCTTGCTGTCTAGTTTTGTTGAAGTTGTGCTGACAGACTGGGAAGGGTTTAGAAAAGGATATTAGGAAAATGATCAGAGATCTGGAAAACCTACCCACAGAAGCTCATTCTGTGGTAGTTTATTTTGTGTGTGCTTTATCCAGTACTGTGACCTCATGATACCCTAGAAGTACTTTGAGTGAAGAGCTTTCTGATTAGTGGGTGGCTTTTTCCTCTCCCAGGAAAAGGGTTGGCAAAGCAGGAAATGACACCTGCTTTTTTCTTTTCTTTCTTTCTGTTTTTTGTTGGGTTTTTTTAAGTTGAAAGTGATTGCCAACTGTTTTCCTGGGTGGGTGTAGGATAAGGTCCTCATCACTTTCAGTCTCTGTTAAAGCCTGGAGTCAGGAGTGGGTTTTATGGCCTGTGGTGGTAGGAGGTAATGTTTAAGAAGACTTTATGCTTGCAGTTGTATATGATTGGGTGTGGTGAACTTTCTAGCCCCTTTCAGCGCTGCATCCCTCAGTCTGGATCTTCCAGAAAAAACTTGTCCTTTGATTTTCAAGAAGAATGAAAGTTTGAACAAAGCAACTACTGACATAAGATTTTTCCAGTGTAAGAGGTCAGATGGTCTACAGTCCTTCCATGTGACCACAACCTCTGCTCGGTAAGTGGAAGCTGCTCTTCAGTTGAAGAAGCTCCAAACCCCTTGCCTTACCAACAAGATTTTGCTGGGAACTCCCTTAGTGAGCCTGTGCTGCATGTAAGCAGGCTTTGGAAAGCTCCCAGATACATCCTGCACTGTACAGAGACTAGATAGCGGTGAAATCTCATCTAGTGTGTGCCCTGGAATTACTACTCATCCCTCTTTATAATAAATGAGAGTTATTTGGCTACAATCTTTCTAAAGCTGTAATGCACCAGCATCCTGGAGTGCAAGAGTCCTATCTTAGATGGTTACATTCAAAACATACCCCAGGGACTGTTAGAGAAATTTATAATCATCCCTTTAGAATCCCAGGATTAAATTCTAAGTGGCAAGCAAATAAATAAACAATGCTTCTCCCTAATGCCTATTTATTTACTGTAGATCAATGGAACATTCAAGGATGAAATTGGTTTTCTTAGAGGATTAAAAAAATATTTAAAATAGGCTTTATTATGAGAATTAATATTGTGGATTCTGGAGGGGTGAAGGGTTGGCGTCAGCTGGGTTATCAGAAACTGTTCCATTCTCAAAAAATCATTTTCAGGGTAGGTAAAGGAGACCTCCCTCTGGTTCATGTCAAACTGATGAAATTGCCTAGTGTTGCTGGAAACTGGGCAAACAACACGGAAATGTGCACAGCACGTTACTGTTTTGTAACAGTTTGTGCTGTTTCCCCCCTTCTTGTACCTGGTCCAGAACAGCAGATGACATCTATGTGCGTAAGAGGTGACCTCAGCAGATGCAGAGCCCAGCTGCTGGACTGTGCTTCTAGTCTTACCTCTTCTGGCCGCAGCACATGTGGGCAGGAGGCAGATGTCTCCCTCTGTGACTATTGAGACCATTTTCCATGGACCCTTCATCTGTCTGAGGTTGGAAGGGAACAAGCAAATTATTTTGATTCTGTTTTGCCAAAAGGAAGAAGAATAACAGGAGGGGAGGGTTTAGGTCCATTTACCAAAGCTCAAAATGGTATGGATTGCTGTGGATTGGGGCACTAGTTGCTGCTACTTCATAAAAAAGCAGAGTGCTTGCTTTTCATCTTTGGGAAAAACAAACAAAAACCATGGAAAAAAACCCCTAATACTGGCAAAACCAGAATGAAAGATCAGTCAATAAAACCCGAGTTGTCAGACCATAACAACAGTAAGTGTCCAGGTAAAACAAAGACTTTTGGAATGAAAATCTAATCTTAAAAATATATTGTGTTTGTATAGAATGTTGTTTCTCCCCTCTCTTTCTGTTTTTTCCTTTCCATGCTTTCTGAGAGAGTTTAGAGTTCTTGAAGGCATTGCAGCTCTGCTGACCAAGATCAAGACCTTGAATGTAGTCTCTGTTGATGCGACGATGAAGTGTGCTCTCTGTGCTGCATGCGTTGGATCTATACAGGCATACACAGGTTCTCTAAGAGGTCATCTGTATGCTGCACCTATGTTCCATACCCTTCCATTCTGTAAATCTTATTTTCTCTGCAGTGCCTGCACATGTCCTTTTTTTTTTTTTTTCAGCCCCTTGCTACTGCAGACTTTATCCAAGCCACTTGTTTTGCTGCTGTGATAGGGACATCATCTGGATGGTTCCCTTTCAAGGCTGTAAAATCCTCCTGTTGAAGCTGTGTCTATCGTGTTGCCTTTTCTGCTGGTGGTTGCACCAGCGATCATTGCCCTTTTGAGGTAGGGGAGAGCCCATTACTGAATTTCACAGAGGCAATAACAATTTGTAATCACAGCAGGTCAGGAGGGGAAGGTCCTTTTGGCTAATTCTTTGAGCACAGGTCTTATTTTCTGATTTAAAAGTTGTTTGTCCATGGGAGGAGATGATCCTGCCAGGCTGTTGTGTGCCACTCCAGCCGGGATAAGCAAAAGAGTTAAATATTGTGGGACATCTGAGGATCACAGGCTCCATGTGGGAAACAGGGATGGCAGTGATGGAAGCAACTATGAAAAAGAATAACAGGAGTGTTCGGTTAATGATGGCTGAAATCTTCTGAAGAAGAAAGAGGGGGAGAAATTTGAGTACCAGATAGCGAATAGAAGCCTGAAGGTATGTGGAAAATATGTACGGTGGCAAAGAGAGAGACTGCAGAGGTCTATAAATGATGCAGGAAATTGTGAAGGCTAAGATACAGTTGGGGGAGTGATTATATATATATGTATATACCCGTGTGTGTATATACGATGGACTTAAAAATCCTCACAGGTGTCTGGAGAGGTTATGTGAAAAAGAAACTTTGCATGATGGGACTAAAAGGCATTGCTAATTGATAACTATAGACTCTGCTTTTGAAAGGCCATGAGTATTTTAAAGATGGGAGGGATGATTGCAGGCTTTGCAAATGAACTCTGCGTGTGTCGGGGGAGGTGAAATATTTCTTTACACTTTGTTCAAGAAATGGAGTTTTGGGGTTATTGTCAGGGAAATGCTTATGGCTGTAAATTGTATTTTTTAGAAACTCTCTCTCTTTAATTTAAAAGTCCTTTGTCCCATTTGCTGCATTAGTCTTACAGTTCTTGCTTTAGGCTTATATTAAAAGTTGGCAGTCTCGGCTGGAGGAAAACTAGGGGATAGGTCAGATGCTAATTAATTTCATGCTAATTGTGCCATAATTTGAAATCCAGTGGATTAGTTTCTGTGGGTGTACTGAAATATATGGAAAGGCAAAAATGAGTAAGGATAATTAATCTCTGTAAAATTGCTTGGAATGCTCTAAGAAAAAGAGGTTTTGTTGTTGCCTTTATTTTTTGTTTGAAATGTTTTAAAGGCGCCTATGCTGTGGATTACGCGAAAGGTTGATTTCTGCTGAATGACACTTCTTTGTTCCTAAAACACCTAAAAGAAAGACCCCGGCAACTGGCTGAGCTCTTGGTGAGGATTCCCCTCATAGGATGAACTATGGGTTTTGGGTAGATCACTGTGGAAGACTTGAGCTGGGTGCCAAATGGGAATGGCATTACTCATCTCACTGTGTTCCACTAAGCTGAAGGACAATCCTAGAGGTTCGAGGTGGCTTTTGTGGCCTACTGTACCCTTAAGCATTCTACTGCTCTGAGTTCAGCAGAGCCCTCCCTGTAAGGGGAGCAAGCACCAGTGGTTTTGCGAGCAGTTTCAGCTGTGGCGTTGTTGCATCCTGAGCTCCTTCTGTGCCTGCTTAGGGGAGGGAGATACCTTACTCAAGCAGATGGTCGCCGCATGCAGTATCCTCCATGGGAGTGTAGGCCAGATCTTTGAGTACCTGGAAAGAAGAAAATGTGGCTTTTCTGTGTGTTTCCTTTCTAGACGTAGACATGGGCCGAGGCATGGATGCAAACCACTCCTCTATCTCCGTGCATCTGTCCCTGTACATTGGGTCTCCAGTGGCTGTTCAGAGAATTTGACTCTGAGCCAGGCTGGGGGTAGTAATTTACTGCTGGCCTGTAATGGCTGTAAATTACTACATGCCCTGGAGAATAGAGGTAGCACTGTGACTTGGAGTTGGGTCTGTGCATACAACCTCTAAGGTCTTCCCTTACGTGCAAGCACCAGGCTCTGCCTGATGTCTAACCAACCTCCCTGTGAGTTTCCAGACTGGCTCCATACAAAGTATCTCTGCATGTAGCTGATGGTAAAGTGCATATTTTCCTTGGAGTTTTCTCTCCACCCATTATTGGCCTACTCAAGTTCAATGACCTAGTTTTGAACTCTTGGAGAGCAGCAACTTCCCGAGTCTCTTGCTCTGAAATCCAAGGAGCTCCAACTCAATGAGGAGGTGGGGTGGGGCGGGGCGGTTTTCACAATTGAACTCCTTTTGTTTTGCTTCCTACTCGCAAACACCAAGCAGAAGTTCAAATAACATTACAAAGCAGAAAGCTTTATGATTAATTACGCCCGGTGCAGATATAATTTAAACATATTGACTTGTCTGAAGTAAGTGCCAGACGGTGCAATAGGGGAGACAGGAAGTGGCTGGTGGAGATTGCTGAACCAAGCTGGAATCCAAAGTCGGGGAGAGGAAGCGCATCATCATTTAACTTTGCTCGGCAGCTCAGCAGAAAACTGATGCAACCGCTGATGGACACTGATATCAAAGGGAGAAAAATCATGACAAATTCTTTGTGCTTTTAAAATTAATGTAAAGCTAATCAATAGCTTGACTTGGTGCAATATAAAAATGTAGTACTGGGACCTCCATTAAAATGATTTTTCTTTAAACCTATATTCTGGGATTGCTATTAGAGAGACTTTAGAGATAATAGTGGCAGCTAAAAGACAGCTTTCTAATTCCCATCAGGTTGTTGCATTTCACTGCAACTAGTCTGTAGCTGCGCTGGGAAATAGGTAATGTCAGCCCTTGAAAGATGATGTTTTCTTTAGCTTTTTTTCTTTATGTACCAGTGGGTCCCTAGGAATATTTACGATAGCTTTTAAATGGGTTGAGGGATGGAGGAGAAACCATTTGACTGGACTAGACTCACTGTGCTAAAAGAACTCATGGTTTCCCCCCCTCCTGCCCCCAGCAAACCGTGACCATATGGGAATCTGTGAGTCAAAGTTCAGAAACCAACCAGCTGCCTTAAGTTTCTGATAACAGATCATATTGTGGCAAGAGCTCCCTTATCTTTGATAACCCATGCGTCTAAAATTGGAATATGTATATTTTTCTCAGCTTCATGGGTGTACTTTATCACCCTGGGCACGCATTCTTCACTTTCTCACTCAAGCTGGTCATAACTGTTTAATGGTTACGACTGTGCCATCTGTGTAAGTGTTACATCGTTCACCACAGACCTTCTCAGAGACGTCTATTCATCTCAAATTGTGTCTCTGCGGGTGCCGGTCATGGAGACTCCACAGCTCAGCGCCCCTGGAGCTGGTGGGTGATTCATGCCTCCAGAGTTTCATGGCGTTGGCTGTGCCAGAAGTGAGACTTCTGCCCCAAGTGTTTCTGCCTCCTCCCTTCCCGGAATGCACTGTACATCATGAACTCACAGCTCTGCATAACTTCTGCACAAAGTGCGAATGTTGTACAACCGGGTGACATTTGCCAGTGTGTGGCTTTAGAAATGGCACCTTCTGTCTATGCAGGACGCTATTCCAGGTGCAGGTGTTCTGGTTTTACTTTTCCTCTGCTGTGAGAGACATACTGTGTTTGCTGGACCGCGCTGTTCTTTGGGGAGTGCAAAATGGGTTGGTCAGCTTTACCACCTTTCATGTCAAATGAGATCACAGCTTCCTTGTCATCTCAGATTGAATCTCAGCCTCCCTGTGCTGGTGTGCTGAGTCCTCTTCAAACTCAGAGCACGAGATGCATGACACTGCAGATGTTTTAACTCTGATCCTACAAAGAGATGTCCCTAAGCAAGGATTTCAGGGAAAAGAAAAAGCATCTAACCACAAATGTTCTGTGGTTTTCCAAACCCTTCTCTAGTGAATGAGCTTTGCCCAAATGCAGAACAAGAAGTACTCCGTGCCACACAGGACTTCGAAGATGCCAGTAGGAGGAGCAGAAGTCATAGGCGGCGTTTAGGAAGTGAAGGGAACAAAGGACAGGGTGAAACTGTGGAGACTGAGGAGAAAATATATCCATATGGAAGAAGCCTAGAGGTGCTGAGTAGTGCTAGAAGACAGATGATCATCATCCGTTTCCTGGGAAAAGGTGCTGATAGTTTCTTCCCTACAATATTAAGAGTGTGGAAGGAGAGACAGGAGGGTGTTTACGTGACAAGTGGTAGATGCTGAGCTAACAGTAAAAACCAAACAAGAAACATCAAATGAGAAGGTAGAGGAGAGGAAAATAGCCAGGCCTGAAATCAGGAATGGACAAGGGAGCCACATCTGAGTACTAACCAGGACCGAGGAGATGCTCTCTCCTTTTCTTGATGCATCTCATTCTTGCTCAGAGAGTTACTGCATCATTTTTGGCAGCTAGAGATTAATTACATATTCTGCATAGCCTATCCCTTTACTTTCTATTCCTACTTTGTCCACCAGAAAGATCACAGAGCAGAAGATCTCAAATTTGGGAAGTGTTTCCTTCTAGACTTTCTTTAGTCTGTGCCTAGGTCCAGCTGGTATCAAGACAATCTGGTGACTGCAGCTGGAAATCTTAATGAGCAGAGAGGGGCAAGCTGGCAGATGTGAGTCAGCACAGTCAGCAGATCCTAGTTTGCAGCAGATGCTCCTGTAGAACTTGCCAAGGCTGGATCATGGTAATGTGGCAGCTTCTTGTCTTTGTTTTTCAGTGGTCCTAGAGGAGGTAATTCCAGAATTTGAGGTTCCTCATTCTCAGCAGCTGTTTCCAGTATCTGCATGAATGAGATAAAACTGCAAAAAAGGTTTTGTGTTGTATGCTGTCCTTCTCCTGAGTAGGTCCTGTGGGCTTTTGATGGCAAATGTCGATTATACCAGGAATGTTCACAATACAACTTCACTTTGGTTCCTTTTTGACAGCAGTGGCCACAAATACGATTTTTCCATAAATCTGTTTTACCTTTACATGCATTATTGCATCAGCTCTGGCCATGGCAATGACAATAACCCATGCCACATGGCTGAAGCAGATTATTTAGTGAAGAATTGGAATACTCTTCTTTTACTGTCTCAGTGTGACTCTTAAACATGATATGGGGTTTGTATATTGACTCCTACTTAGGACTTTATGCAGATAGATGGGGGAATGGGAACAGAGGGGGCCCCCAAAAGTTAACATGAGCATCCAGCTAGGATGGTAATAGAGTGTCACTGTGGGGGAGATTTTGAAGGCCTGGAGATGGCATTGTGAGTTGTTTTGAAAGCTGCCAATTGTTGTCAGTATGTTGACGATTATTTTCAATTTGTTTTGTTTTGTTTTTTAATTGTGGAAATGTTCCCAGAAGCTTAGTAAACGAGGACATGTTCTTATAAATATTCAGCTAATACATTAAAGCTCACATAGCCCAGCTTTGGTTATGAAACCTACTCTTTTAAGTTGGTCTCATTTGTTCCCTAGAAGGCTTGTGTTCAGAAGAAGTGACCCTAACTGCAGGATGAGGCTCTTTCTCCCAACCTGCAAAGTGCTAGAGTTTAGAGTATTCTCCTTCTAAAACAGATGGGAAGCCTTGCAGATGGATTTAATCCCATGCCAACACATGGCTCTGTTTGTGGACACGGGATGCCAGAAAGCCACAGTGTATTCTGTATGATACTTGCAAGCTCCACGCAAAACTGCTGAACCAAAAAACCCCTAAACTTAAAAAATTAAGAGAAGGATTGTGCTTGCAGAGGTGTTACGTAGCTAGTTTTCTTTCATCCATTACATATTTTCCTCTTCCAAAGATGCTGGAGATTGCTGAAACTTCTGGGTGTCCGTTGCATTAAAAAGTCAGTGCAATACTGTCCCGAGTGGCTCTGCAAGATTCCCTCCTCCTTTTGTGCGTGCTTAGGATCAAAATTAAGCGACTTCCTTGTAGTGAGAAATTAGTAATTTTCAGCAATATAGTGGTGACATGGGAGATCTGCAAAATCATCCCAAAGCCAGTATCTGAAAGCCAAGTGGGAACTGGCAAGGTCTGAAACAGAGGGAAGGTTTTTTAGCTTCTTGTTCACAGAGTTGCATGAGTCCCATGGAATACATGTGACTTGTACCCCTGTGCTGTTTAGCTGCTAATAACATCTCTCTGTGTTCTTGCCTGTACAGAGACACTTAACTGGGGGAGGGGGGGGGGGGGGTGTTTGAGGGTTGATGTGCATCCTACGGTGTGACATTGCATAACATATTTTGGCAGTGCAAAAAGAAAGGTTAAAAAAAAAGGTCCATTTTTTTTTACCCTTGTGCTATCCCTCACTAGTGTCAGCATGCCTATTAAAAACAGTTCCACTCCTGCACTGTACCTTTATTCACTTTGTTTTGTTCTAAATGAGCACTCTAGGATTATTAACTGCAACCACCCCTTTGCTGACTCCAGGCAATGGGAGCCCTCCTGCTTTGCTTTGTGCTTGGGGCTGTGTTGCGCTTCTCCAGTCGGTGCTGCATGGTGAAGCAGCGAGTTGAGTGGAGAGTTGAATTACACGTGATTTCTTGATGGCTCCAACGAGATGAAATGAGTGCTACTTAGAGAGTAAGTTATCTCTCACTGTGAACATGAGTGGCAGAATTTAGGTCTTTTGTTTCTGAGAAGTGGTTTGTAATTCTGCGCACTTCAATTCTGCAAGTTGTTTTTCATGAAAAGAGAGAGAAATAAAACCTGCCAGGGTGGTAAGTTTTGCTTTGCTGCGGGTAAGCATGGTACTGTGAATATGTCTTTGCAAAAATTATCTGTGCTGACTTGTGTAAAGTAACACCTTGATTCACACCAGTCCAAGATTCAAAGCATTCAAACTGTGGGAAGTTATTAGGAATTCCTCTCCTTATGTTTTCCTTCCATGTCTTCTGTGGCCCATCTGTGAAACGGACCATAAGAGGGAGTGGGAGATCAGCATAGTGGGAAGACGAAAACAATAAAACCTCAATGAATTGATGATGAAAGGGAGGGAGACAAAAAGACTCTGGAGAGAGTTGTGGATGAGCCAGGGGAGAAGAAGGGAGAACATAGTGTCCGAATGCCCAAAGGAAAACCAGGGGCTGCAGCACCATCACCAGTTAAGCAAAAGTGAGGAAATGAATGAATGGGGGGAGAGCAGCAATAAGCTGAGGCAGTTTGCAGCATGCAGAATTGGAAACAGAGTTTTCAGAAAGGAAAACTTGTGTTTGTATTGAGTAGGACCTCAGTCTCTGACTGATTTGCCTGTCTCCTGAGTGGACCAGCTGGAGAAATCAGGTGTGGTTCAGAGGGAATGAGAGAGGCAGCTCTCGACTCTAAATTTGTGATATTACTTCTGCTTTCTATCATGCCGCAGAATAAAGTTTTGTATTAGGGAAATTGGGATCTTTGCTAAGAACGTATATCAGATTAGATGATAAATTACCATTCCAACTCCCGGTCTTGAATGTCCAAAAATAGCTTGCATAGACACGTGGGGCAGGTCCTAAGATCTGGTGAATAATATTTAGTGTTCCATGGGGAAGGAGAGAAACACTGTAATGAAATCACCAGCCTTAAACTAAGCTGCTTTTCTTAGGTGGCTCCCCCAGATCTCAGCAAAAACGTGTCTGTGCAGGTTCAGCCAAGCTGCCTGTTGAATAGTTTGGCCAAATGCAGGAAGCAAGATCTTTGACCTTCTGCAGTGTCCTCATTGTAGACGCATGCATATAATTTCCAGTAATTTAACAGGAGCTTTAGTTTGAAAAAGATTTGGGTTTTATTACTTTCATTCATCATCATTAACTCATGCCATGTGGCGGAGAGGAGGGAATGACATATTTCCGCAATTAGATTCAGTATTTTGCATGAAAAAATGAGCTGTTACAGCAAATGCTGCTTTTGAAATAGGGACTAAAACCAGCGGAAACAAAAGTTGTGATGTGTGCCTGGAAGAGAAGAGTTAAAAGAGGATATTTTTACAATGAAGTCTTCTTTAAGTTGTGGTTAGAAATGATTTAGCCTTCTAACCTATTCCTACTGTGCACTTGGCTTAAGTTCAAAAAGTGTTTTCATTCAGTACCTTGATGCGCTTCTAATTCGTCTGTTACAAATATGCTCTTACTTTCTGCTCCCTCTTAAAAGGTGCGTTGGCTTCATCTGCTCAAAGTACCTTTGCGTAGGGCTGCTTCAGTTTGCAGGGGGAGTGTGAAATTTCATTTGATTTTTAGTTCGTGTGGGTTTGCTTTGCTTGAGTTTCGATTTAGCTGAGCCCAATATCTTAACACAAAACACAGCTAGGAAAATCCTATTTCCTATGGTGTGGGATGCAAAAGGGATCAGTTCTTTCGGGGTGGCTTGGCTCTGGGCTGAGGTGTGCTTCAAGGGTTTCTTGGCACTTTATTTTTTAACCCTTCGCTGCTCAAGCAAAGTTGCATGGGCCTGATCCTGTTTTCTGTGAAGTGGAAGGGAAGTTTGCCATCAATTAAGATGGGAACAACATGGGGCCCGACATTGGTAATGAAACCCAAAACCAGGCGAGCTTTATGTGGTTGAGTGTTCCTGCCAGCATTCCTCAGGGCTGTGTGTGTGACACATGCTCCCTTGACAATCTGAAGAAGAAGATGTGTAGACCCAAACATGTATTTTATTTTATGTAGCAGGGTGTATTTTCGGTAATTTGCCTTTTCTCCTTGTACGCGTCTCAGCCTAGTGGATGTTAGCATGAGCCAGTACTCCTGATAGCTTTTCTGTTTCCCTTCTTGGGATGTTGGTTTTCTTTTCTGTATGTTCAATTACATGTGCACATTCATCTATCATTAGTTCCTGTTCACTGGAGGATATTTTGCAGAGCTCTTTACACAGCATTCATAATACTCTTATCCATGATTTGGATTTCTTACTGACAGCAAAAGTTCAATCCTTTCTGCTGCTGTTTTATTCATTTTATAGCTCCATCTAGATAAACTACTTACAAGTTCTGTAGTGGAAGTTTAACAATTTGGTTGAATTTTTCCCTTCTAATTCAATTGTGCATTGAATTCTGTTCAAATTTAGATTTATTTGTACTGGTTTTAAGGCATTTAAAAATGTAAGCTCCTCATTTATCAAGATTTCTCTAGTGATTGCTTTCTTACATTGTTGTCATAATTCTCACTGGATTTTTTTTTTGTTGTTGTTGTTCTCACTCTTCTTTGGGGGGGGAAGGATCCTCAGATCCTCATCTTCTGATTATGCTTGCCAGCTCATCTGTGTTTCAGGAGGAATAAACCCACTATTGTTTGCATTATACTGCACTCACTTGCCTATGGTAGTAGTGAGCGTATATGTGCATAGGTGTGGGTGACAGGGAGATTTGTACGCGATGGTGTGTGTACATGTATGTGTTAGTTCACATCTGTGATGCACCCACTTCTACTTTGCAGTTATTTTTAATTCCTCCATTTCCACCATAACTTCTATGAACATCCCATTCAGATATGTCTCTGGACAGGAGACAAAACACAGAACTACGTATAAAAGCTAAGTGCAAGCCACCTTTGCTGTGGTATGCTCCCTGTGGAAGGAGATAGGAGGAGGTAAATCTGGTGGGGTTTTTCTGCATAGCATGGAATTGGCAATGCTCTTGCTGCATGAGCATGTCCCCACGCCTATGTTGTGCCTCTGGCCAGGTCTCTGTCTTTGATCTCTGGTGGTCCAGCTTCAGAGAGGCAAACAACTATGGTTTCCTATTGCCTCAGCAGCCCTCAAGACTCTTTTTGGTGGAATATCCACAAAACATGAAAAATGTTGCCTAAACTCAGGTTGTAACATATTTTCTTGTGACATCACCGAGGGCATGCAAGTTAAAAATCCAGACCTCATTCCATTTCTGTCCTGCATCTTTGGAAGAGGGTGATGCCTGCCTTGGACCTTTGTCTTTGAGAGGGGTCAAACTCACCTTATGTACCTCAGTTCTCCCCTCTCCTTCCAAATATACATAGAAGTCAGCACAAGACCATTAGAGTAAAAATTTTCTCTGTGGCTCTTGGATAGATTTTCATGACGATATGCTAAAATGCAGTCTCTCTTGTTTGCCACAGATACCAGAGAGGAAATTTCACCAATAACTTATTTCTTTTACTTATAATTCACCTCATTATTGATCTAGTTTGGTTTGGCTCCAGCTCTGCCCTTCAGCAGCCTTGTAAACAGTGTTTTCTTCAAGACTTTCACCCTATGTGCTATAAATTACACCTTTGTCTCAGTAACATGCTAATGCCTGTGACTTAGTGAGAAAAGCAAGGAATTTGAGCTCAACTGTTTTATCCTGGAAGGCTTTGCCTTTACCATTACTCAACCTCCACACTGAGACATCTATCTTTCTGCACCCTTCAGCACCTTTACAGACAGAAGAGCAGACTGAAACAAATTCATTTCCCACCTTTTGAAATCTATGTTTCACTCTACTACCTTAAGATTTTAGGCTTACGTTTTAATTAGCATTTAAAGGTAAAGGGAGGAAGGATTGAAGGACTCCTCATGTAAGAAGCATACCCGCAGAAGCAAATACTCACTGCACTCATAGAGATTACTAATACGAGGTGAGTTTACTCAAGAAATTCTAGGATCAGGCCCATGATACTGAATTTGATTTAATTCATTCATACATAATGATTACCCACAGCTCTGAGCAGATGTAGTAATGACTACAATTACTTGCAGATCATTTTTTATTATGATTAAATCTGTACATAATATTATTCTTGAGGCAGCAGTTTTTAATATTCAGCTTGCTCCCCTCCCTCATCAACACTGACTGTGTACAAGGTTACAGGCAAATCCTCAGTTCAGCAGTGAATCGCTTTTTGCCATGAGCAAATGTTGAGTTTGGTTGGAGTCCATTGGCGTGTGCATTTAATGTTCAGAGTTCATCTTTGGAGCATCAAAATTGCATGTGTGTGTGTTTTTTCAAATGTATTTCAATTGTGAAGCCCCCACCATCTTCATGAGTGCACTCTCAGAGCAATGTTGAGTGTGCAAAGAAAACCACCACCTGTGTGATGTGAGGATGGATTAAAGCAATGGAGTGGCCAGCAACCTGACCTAGAAGTTTGATCATCCCTTAGGAGTTTTCACCTGACTCAGGTTGGATTTGCAGGAGCCAGCAGATTTCTGCGTTCCGCTCCCGACTCTGCCCGAGTCCCTTTGCGTAAGTCTAGAGAAGTCTACAGACTGCCTTTTAATTTATTCCTTTGTGAGTCAAGGGTAGAAGTTGATTTGAGAGCAGGCAGACTTGCTGTTTGGCTTGAATTAAGTTGTCTTAGGGAATGCTGAGGATATGCAAAGGGTCTTGTGCTTATGGGCATGTGAGGGAACAGGATTATTTGAACAGGGCATTTGCCATATGTTTGTCATTCATGTGTGATATTTGTCTCATCTTTTAGATTAAGCACAGAAAATACTGCAGATAGCCCCAGTGGAGATAAATATAACTGAAGATTTAAAAGTCATTTTATGAGCTTGATTGTTCTGTGTTTTTGGTAAAAATTTTTATTGATAATTGGAGGCCAGGTGAGAGAATATCAGAAGGATATAATTGTCTGAGGACTAGCTGAAGATTTTCTAATTAAGAGAACAAGTTTCATCAGCCACCTCCTCCCTCAATATTCCCATTTCAGCAGAATGAGATTTGTCAAAAAATACTCACCACTCTTGACTGTGGTTCTTTATTCGCATAGGGAGGATCATTGCATCAAACAAAGGCATCTGTCACAGTCCTTGTCATCTGTGTGTGTTTCTGGATTTGTTTTTCTGATGAAAGCCATGACAAAATCTCTGGTCATGATGAGGCAATTTTTTCAAAGCAGTGAATTGTGGTTGGGAGGTGAAAAGTTGTTTGCCTGTGGAATTTCTACTCAGCTGGGTGACCAGGAAAGAACCTGTTAAGGAACATTTTGCTTCATGTTGTGTCATGGCTTATAGTCTTTACTTCTAGTTTACAGTAGTTTTAGGCATGCTCTTGATTGAAGGAGGTGACCTAAAAAAAAGGTGAATCCAGAGAATCGCTGCTCACGAACACATCCCATTGCTAAAAGCATGATTTTAAACCACTGCATTGCACCTTGGGCAATGTGATAAAGGAGCAGAAAGAGGGGGGGGGAGGGGAAGGGAAGAGACTGATTCACAGCAAAATGCCAAATTGTAGGTATAAGAATTAATTCTTTGCATAAGGTGGGTGAAAGGAGTGTCAGTACTCTTAGCAATTAAATTCGTCTTAATGATCAGCTGCAGTAACGTTCAGGAGCAGCGGGCTCTGCATTGATCGCAAGACAGTGATGCATGTTGCTCGATGCAGATGAATGATGTTGCAGAGTGACAAGTTGATGTCTTCAGATTGAACGAAGCACCCTGTGTTTTATAACTTGGCATACGGTCAGGAAGGGTTACTGTGATCTGAGTGTCTAGTGATGTGCTAATAGCAAGGTGGGTAAGAGCTGACATGATACTCAAGGTACAGTTTTATAAAAGTCATTGACCACTTTAAGACACACTTTCTTAGCACTCTGCATAGTAAGCTAGGCATAACTGCAAACCAGGAGGCCATTTGTCATAAAGATTATTACTAGGTGGTTAAGCACTTGAAAGGCTACCACTTGATGCAAGACCTTCTCTATAAAAGCTTGGCTATAGGTCGGTAATTTGCCAATATTCCTGGGTCAGGAGAAGGCAGCTTAAGATCAGAAATAATGATAGAACATTTTAGAGCTGACGATACAATGCCAGAAGTGGGGGAAGTATTAATGATTTCCATGATAAAAAGACCCTATCAGGTTTAGGGGGAAGGGAAGTCACAAAGGAATCTAGTTGAAGATTTGAAGAGATACTTCAAAGAACCTTCATTAATACAAAAGGAAAGATTAGCCCAAGAACAAAAGAATAGGAGAGGAGTTGGCCGGTAAAGAATTATTATAATGTCATACATGGGGTATTTGAGTGAAAATCTAAAGAGAAATTAAAACAAAGCTATCTTTAAATTTTTTCAGACCAATAAGGTTATTAAGGTTATTCTCCAGAAGTTAAGATCAGGGGGTTGTATAACTTAATTTTCACTTTTGATCACAAACGGTGTGCTGGTGTGAGGAGTGATAAGAAAAGCAGCAGAGGACATAGCAAGAGGTCGTGCAAAGAGCTTACAGCCATTTTCATACACAATCTAGGGCTGAGTTCTTCAGTTCTTTGGGAATTTCACTGCTTTTGTGAGACAACAGCAATTGTAATTCTTTCTTCTAAGGCTTAGAGTGTAGTCCAAGAGCTTAATAAAACGACGTGAAGGAAAGCTCGTTTGCCTGACTTTGTATGCAAGTTCACATTTGAAACTGAAGAGCAAACAGTGCCATGAGATACCCATTGTGGCTCATGAATGGAAAATGAATTATGTTGTTCAAGTATCTTGTTCACTTGCATATTTCCACGTTGCAAAACAATGGCTTACAAAATACTGCACGCAGCATGCCTATAATTTTGGGTTGCAGTTGAAGGGCAATTTAGTAATATTGTGCCCAAAGGCTCCAGGCAGCATTGACACAGTTTTGGCCCCTTGCGATGATCCCTTTTTGAAGACACAATAATGACCTGGTTTATGTCCCAGGGAGCTTACAATCTAATTGAAGACAAGATCCAAGAATGCTGATGATAAACAGGAAGGGAAAGAATGGATGAACGGAAAAGGAGAATATCCTTTACCTACCAGTAGTAACAATACCTGTCCTTTTTACTCCTGTGCCTATGTTCCAACACTCTACAACACCAGTGAGTCAATACCTGTGACATCCGAGGGGCAGCAACAAGCTGTGTTCGTTTGGAAGTTCTGCAGCATGTGTACACTGAGCTCTTCCATTAGTCTACATGGCTATAACCCCTTTTGGATGATGGGAAAAGTGTGTACCTAGTTTTCTGCTCTTTGTGATTGTAACTTCGTAGATGCTATATAGGAGTGGGGCATAGGTTAGCTGTAGCCCAATATGCTGAGGCTTTGCTGCTATCAGATACTGTGACCATGCCAGCGTGGCTGATAGGAAGGTGAAATTGGAACTGGTTGAGATGATGGCTGCTCTTGTATGAAGGGGTAGACTTCTTTATCCTCAGCTGCTGGTAGGTTGGTGCAAAAGCTGGTTCAGTTCTCCAGCGAAAAGGCAAGGGCTGTTCTGTGTGCAAAATTTAGGTTAATAAAATAGCCTTCCTGAGTAAATCAGTGGGACGGAGTAGTTCTGTTGAGTAGACACTGTTAATTGACTTCTTTTCCCAGTGTGCCCACATTTTTGGAGAGGGGCACTTCTACACCCAATGTATCTCCTTGGCAGCTCTTACAAATAATTTCGAACTGTTCTTCTCCTCCATCAACATCCTGATTTCTGTGCAGGGTCTTCTCATGTCTTGATTATTTTAGTCAACTTTTCATTGTTTGCAGAGGTACTGTATACCCACTATCTTAAATTGAGTCTCCAAAATTAATTACTGTTGCGGATTTGGTTACACTAAATCCTGCTCTGTTATGAAATAAACTTGCAGTCAAATGGAACATCAGTGTTATTGTACTATGTCCTATTTAATAAATTTTAAAAAAGAGTATTTATCCTAATTAACCTGTCAAGAAGAGCACACAAAATGCTCTAAGAGTGGGCAGCACTTAGGCACAGCTGGTGACAAACATGGTATATCTGATTTGAGATTAAGATACAAAGGGAAAGCGATGAGAGTTCAAAGAATTAAATAAGATCTGAGGACCAAGGTTACAGAAGAAGACAGTAGTTTTAAACATGCCTATAAGACAAGATAATTTACTATGTATGACTTAAAAGCATAAAATCTTTCAGAGACGCAGTTCTGGATCAACCACATAAAATGATGATGATTGCCATTATAAATGGTTCTGGAGATGGGCATGTCTTATGTACTTCTTTTGCTCTTGTGAGTAAATGCGTATGTAAGGTTTCTTCCCAAATTAGAATGTGTGGCTATCAATCATTTATACAAAGCACAGATAGTCCTGCTCACCTGTCATGGCATAAAGAGCATTTATTCCTTTCTGAGCAAGCTGTGGTAAAATCTTTCTTTTGTTGTGGGATGTAGGCTGGCTGTGTTATTGCTGGATCTGTTTTTCTGACTTGAGCTGTGAGGAAACCGAAAACACTTAGCTGGTTTAACTCAGTCTCATAGTGTGCTGTGTATAGCTGTACATTATCTTTAGGTTTTCTTAGCTTTACGTACAGTTGGATAAGTTTTGGCTCCTTCTGTCTAATGCCGTTTCCTCTAATGGTTGAAGAAATGGAACATTATACTATGTAACGTGTGGGGGTCACATTAATCACAGAAAATTCTTTTAATGTCTCAGAAGTAACTGTCAAACTGGACATACTGAATCTATTTAAACTAAAGCATGCCATTTTTTATCTACAGTGATCTTTAATTCACATAAAAGGGTCAAGAAAATGTGATTAAGTGACAGTTTTAAAATGTACTATAATATTAAATAGCTTGATTAAGTGACAACTATAAAATGTAATACAATATTAAGTATCTGGCTATGTCCCAAAAGAACTTTAAAGTATTTTGAATGGTTTGGGAATTCTCTAACCTATCATGAGTTACAAAAGAACATTTTTATTAAATATAAACAGGTGAACTCGGGGCGGGGGGGGGAACCCAACACAACAGATAATGTCTTGTCATGGAGTAAATAAGTTCAACCCTAGCTTCAAATTAAAATGCCTGCCTTTCCAAACAAAATCTGAAGGAAACAAATAGGACTCCTTCTAATGGTGCTGCCCCCACCCCGAAGACCACAGAGACAAAGAACCCTCTGACTGAGGATGTGCACAGAACAGCACAGTGGGTCAAGTGAAGATTTTTACACTACATGGCTAAGTAAGTTCACGTGTTACTTTCCTAGATTTTCTGGTGTCAAGTATGTGTACAGCGATTTGTGTTTGGCATACTGGTGAGTAAACCCCTCAGACATCTCCAGTGAGCTGTTTGTCTGGGATGTCTTGTATTTCACTAGGATCCTATGGGTGCCATTAAGCTTGAAAGGAAAAATCAGTGTGAGGAAAGGACTCCAAAGCATGCAACTCAATCAGAATATGACCTTTGTGACTGTAACAGCAGAGATTTGGCAAAGAAAAGAAAGGTGATCAATGGGGATGTTCTGGGGGAGGAAGGGGGACTGCAGGGTGGCTTCTGCAAGAAGCAGCTAGAAGCTTTCTGTAGGTCTGAGAGAACAAATACCAGCCAATTCAAGGCCAGAGTCGTCGTTGAGAAAGGCCGAGCCAATCGGTGATGGTCATAGGGCCTCTGGGAATCACATTTAAGAATTAAAAAATCACTAGCAGCCACTTTTTCCCACCAGAGGAGAGAGTGAGAAGATGTAAGAAACTATGCAGACACCAAGGTCAGTGAAGAAGGAGAGGGGAGAGGATGAGGTGCTTCAGGAGCTGGAGAAAGAGATTCCCCTGCAGCCCATGGAGAAGACCATGGTGAAGCAGACTGTACCCTGCAGCCTGTGGATGACGACAGGAAGTAGAGATCCCATCTACAGCCCATGGAGGACCCATGCCGGAGCGGGTGGAGACACCTGAAGGATGTTGTGACCTCATGAGAAGCCCTCGTTGTAACAAGCTCCTGGCAGTGAAACCTCCAGCCTGTGGAAAGACCAACCCATGCTGGAGCAGGTTTGCTGGGGGCACCTGTGACTCCATGGGGGACCAGCTGGAACAGTCCGGGCCTGAAGGTCAGCACCCCATGGAAGGGAGCTGTGCTGAGGCAGTTGGTGAAGAACTGAAGCCCCGACAGAAAGGACTCGTGGTGGAGAAGTTCATGGAGGACTGTCTCCTGTGGGTGGGACCCTATGCTGGAGCAGGGGAAGGGTGTGAGGAATGCCCCTCCCCCCAGCTAAGGAGGAAAACAACTTGTGAGGAACTGACTAAAACCCCCATTCCCTGCTCCTCCTGATGCGACAATGAAGGGGGAAGAAAGGGGTGAAATAATGACTTTAAGATCCAGTGCTTTAAGATCCAGTTCTACTTCTTATTACCTGACTCTGGTGTCACTGTGTGTGTGTGTAGTGTAATAAATTAGAGAGGGTTTATTCTGTGTTTAATCTGTTTTGCCTGTGACACTGATTGCGGAATGATCTCTCCCTCTCCTTATCTTGACTCCTAGGCTGCTCAATATATATTTCCTCCCCTGTCCAGCTGAAAAGGGGAGTGATAGAGTGACTTTGGTGGGCGTCTGACCTCCTGCCACGGTCAAACCACCACAGGGGAGAATGTGATTCTCCAGTATGTTTATGGAGAACTGAATTCATGGTTACCATGTTGGAGAAACCAGGAGAAGGCATGTTGCTTAACAGCTTATTCTCCGAGGTGCAGAGTACTGAAAGCTACATGTGATGTGCAAAACACTGGAAAGATTTGGGGCTGGCCTTCACAGGGACAACTGGCCACCGATGCACATGCCAGTGTGAGCATGAACAGGGGAGCTGGGGAGTGCTGTCATCTTGTTTCTGTACCAGATTTCACTTCTCTCTTTTCAACCGGCAATTAAATGTTTCACACGTTCCCTTGTGGTTTGAGCGCTGTTTGGTATTTTAAATTCCCTTAGAATCTTCATTTCCCGTATTTCCCCTAAGTAAAAGTAGCAACATTGCTGAATTTGGAGGTGGGCGTTTGGAAGTGCTGCTATAACACATCTAGTGGTTTGGTTTCATCAGCTCTTGGTATTTACTTAGTTTCCCAGAAAGAATCCAAATGGATCTGAAGCTCAGCTGTTCTCATGCTAAGGCACCTGAAGTTTGGAGGCATGGAATGGGTTGATAGGAAATGTCTGTGAACAGGGCTGTGTAGTTTTCTTATTAAATGTCATCTGATTCTGGATTAAGAGGAACTTGAGTCCATCTGGTAAATTTCTTTGCATGTGTCTAAAGCGTGGTTCAGGGTATACAATGAATGTCTCTTCTACATGGATTTATGCACAGAACAAATGTGAAAGAGGAAAAAATTCCTGTGTTGTCCTGGTTCTGCCCATAGAAATCTGGAGATTTCAAGTCAGATGCTAACATACATTTTTCCAGTTTCTTCGTGCTGAGCAGTGTTTGCTTTTTGCATTTTCACAGGGCCTGTGCATGGAGAATCAGCGTGGTTTTCCTTTAAATATTGTGAGCTGCTCTGGAGTTGCAGCAGTATCTGTCACAGATGAAAATACTATAACTATGTTTCTTTGTAATCCATTCATTGGTTTATGGACCCCAAATCCTCAGGAGAGGGTCACAAATCCACGTAATGTTCTTACATGCTGGCTTTTGCATTTGGATCTCTGATGTAGCTGACAGATGTGCGAAATCCCATCTAGCCAGCTGTCTCCCTCCTGACTACACAATCCAAGGAGATCGAGAACACGCGTTATTCCAGCTAAAGTCTGCCTTGAATATAGGCTAATAACTTGCACTCCTGATCTGCTGGTTTCAGATGCCGTGCTGTGAATTAGTATATTTTTAGGCACTATTCTTACTGTGTTCTGGACAACACATAAACTTATTACGTTCTAGACAGCATATAAATCTTTGGTTTCTCAGAAGTGCAATAATCAGATGACTGTCAGCTAGGTAAGTAATACAGCACAAATGAAACTCAATATGCCAACCACTCTGCTGCAAAATTTTAAATAGAAACTTTAGTGTTACCGATGTGAGAAATGAAGGAATTGTCACAGCAGTTGAGCTCTGAGATCCATCAAGATTTGTATGGCCTGTTTAGAAATGTTCAAGAGCAGAGGCTCCAGAAAAACATGTAGGAAGTTAGAATTTGGTCTCTGCCAGTCAGTGTTGGGTTTCAGTGCTAAAACCAAACTGTACTTGTAAGAGACTCCAGGCTTTGTGGTGCTCCTGTCTGTTGACTGCGGTAACGGAGTTACCTCTGGTGGCTGGGCGCCTGGATAGAGTAACTCCTTCAGTGTTTGCAGTTATACATGCCACCTCTCATCCTTTGGGGACTTTCAAGGTTTGTAGGGATAGAGGTTGCCCTGAACATTCACCCACGTCCTACTGTAGTATAAGCAAGGATGAGTTTTGGAGTGGAATTGTTTATGGCCTTAAAATATCAGTTTCCACAATGAAAAAAATCCTCAAAAAATCATGTAGATATTTCAGGAACTGCACAGCTCCCAAGGAAAAAAAAACAAAACAAACAAAACCAACCAACCAACAACAACAACAAAAACCCTAATCAAATTGTCTCCATCTCTCCTGAAAATAAAAATTCATGGATTGGTGGAATGGTCAAATGTGATATTTAAATGCTTGAACCAGATATGCTAATAAGAAACATTTTAATTTTGGGGGTAGTATGTAAAGCCACATTGGTGGTGTCTTTTTCATTGTCAGGGAATTTTCCCTAAGGTGTTTTTCCCATATAGGGAAAAATGGAATTTCTGACTTGCTGGGTCACACAACTTCCTCCATTTCTTATGTCACGTGAGGGCATAAAGGTAGTCCTGTAGAGAAGTAGGTGCTTCCTCCAGGATTCACTGGGGTTAATCTCAGTATTTCTCTTCACGTGAGAGACCCACCTAGGTGGCTTGCTCTGCAGTGGACAACGAACTGGAGTTTAAGGCTGACTAAGTAGTGGCAGCTTGTGAAGAAATAGCATCAAGGTGAGGAGAGAAGCCAGTGGAGCACAGCTCCATCCAGGATTGGGTTGCTGGAGGAGGAGTGCATGGTAGGGTGAGAACAGGATCCATATGTCAGGTTTGTCTCCCATTAGGTCAGATCTTGTTATGAATTACCAGGGTGCTCTGCATGTGGAATATCTGTATGGGAAAGGCAACCCGGCCTGTTTCTTTGGTAGCTGATGATGCATTTGGTGGTAGTGTATGCACGGCATGGATGTTTGCTTCTGTGATGAATCCAGGCAGTGAGTAAAGATAAATACCTACCAAGTAATAGTCACCCCCACCTTCTTCCAATCAAGTAGCTGTCGGTTGGGTCTTGCATTTTTCCTAGGCTAACTAGGATGATGTTGAAAATTATGAGCTCCTATCCTTGAGTAATTTTGAAGCAAATTGAAATCCATGCTGGGAACCTGATGTGCTTGCTTTAGCTGACTTGCTAGCAGCATGTAAATTATTTTAATTACAACTTGTGTTTGATGCTCTACAGGACTTGATCCCGCAATGCTATAGCAGTCCAAATGCCTGGGATTTGCTTGCAGGATGATGTCCCCAGGTGCTTGTGAGCCTTTAAAACTGGACTGAGTTTGGAGGCACCTGATCCAAAGTCCTTTGAACTAAAGGGAAAAAGCCTTCTGTTGGCTTGGGTTCAGAGTGAGATATTTGTTTTGACTATCTCCATCTTTTCTTGTCCTTCAGTACTTTCCTGGTTTCTGTTTTATATATTCCAAGTTCAAATGGATCTGATAAAATTTCTCCCAAATGTTCTTCCTTTGTGTATTGACTGTTTCAAATCTGAACGATACTACATCTGACTGGTTGCATAAGTCACCTGCTGGTGTTGCTATTCTCTGATTGGGTGTGTAGAAATGTTCTTCCAAAGTAAATTACAGCATTTGATTTGACATTTGTTTTCTGTAAATGTTTATGCCAAGAAACCAGATTGTATGGCTGAAGCAAATGAATATTTTTATCTGCATTAGTCACCCAAATCTAATTTTAAAACTCAGAGAGGTGGGAGTTTGCCCAATTTGTGCTCATCTTGGTTGAAGATGTATGTTAGGGCTCTAAAGTCACATCCTTTTGGTATCCTTTTTAATAATGTCTAAATAAGCTAAAATATAATTTGAAAAGATTTTTACATTAACAGTAACTATTTTTTTTTCTTACTGTATTTTCCTCCCTTTTTGTTTCTTTTGGATGCTGTTGGCCAAAGTTGCTGAAATTACAGTGATGGCTTTACTGAAATAATAGAGGCGGAGGTTTTCAAAGGGAGACGAGAAAGGAGAGCCTCCCATTGAAATTCTATGGAGTAACCTGTATTGTGAGGATCTTGCATTATAGTCTGTTTTGTGAATGCATTTTTTGAGGTCGTGTTGTACCACAGACATAAATATTTATAGCTGGGGCTCTGATCCTGCCTTTGCTTATGCATGTATCTAACTTAAACACGTGTGTGGATTCCCCATGGCTCCAATAGGGCTATTTGCATTCACAAAACTGAGGATGCATTCCTTTTTTTTTTTTTCCCCAGGAATTGTTAATAATTCTGTTGTGTTAAACTGTAGATGCAGTTTTGTGGGTGAAAAACTGCACCTCTACCTGGGAAGATTAGGTGCTATATCAGTTGATGCTTCTGTGACCTTCATTTTTATACAGAGCACATACTCCCCAGATAGCAAACCTGAGCTGCTGCACCAGCTCGGACATACTGACCATCAATTCATTCATTCCCTATGAATTTTTTATAGCCACTGTCTTTGTGAGATGCAAAGCAAAGAGACAGATGCAAAGTTGGCCATCAGTTTTCTAATGGAGCGAGAGCATAATTAATCAGAAATAACACCTAAGAATAACTGGTGCAGAAGTGTATTTCCCAGGGAGGTAACGAGGCCTCCTCAAGATGTAAGTCAGCTTGTATTAATCACACAATAAAATTAATGACAGTTTGCCTTTGCAGCCTTTTAGATTTGCTATCCAGCAACTTTCTAGCTTGTGGGGTTTTTTTGATAAGGACGAATGGAATATTAGGGCAGAGTTCAGAAGTCACAGAGTCAAACAGAAATTCTGGAAAACAATTCTGCTGGTGATGAAAGACAAATTATTCTCATGGAGACAGGGACAGAGCGTCATCAGAACAGCAAGTGTTGCGTCCCCTTGACAGCTATGACAGGATTATTAATGTACTGCAAGCAGGCATCAGGGCTGAGCTGTAGTGTGAAAGTCGTGTCATGTTTACTGCCATTAGTGAATGGCACTAAATGGGGTCATAACTTTCACTTCAGGCTCTTGCAAAAGATCCCTTTGGAAAGTTGTAGGGCTGAGAACGGGCTCAAACCTGGAAGTGCTGTAATTAGATTTATTTTTTTTTTACTGGGTCTGTGGCAACACCATAAATAAACCTGAGAATGTGCTGGCATGCTGATTATATATTTTTGGCAACTAGGATATTGCGCCCGATGTCTGCAACCACCTTACTCTGGGAGCAGTCTTGTATTATCCATTGTTTATCCCTTGGTATTCTTAGCTGAGAGATAAGGCAGTGCACCAGACAATCACATCTTATCACACTTTTTCTTTTTTCTTTTTTTTTAACACCTTTTCTCAGAAGATTTTAGTTATGGTTTTCACTGTTCACAGCCATTAGCAAGTGCTTACAGGTAAACGTGTGTTTGGAGCAGTTTTCTGTAGGAAAAGAAAAAGAGAGAACCTTATGCACATGCTTGAATGAACCCAGGCCTAAGGCAGGTTTGATTAGAAAAAGATGATACTTTGCCCACATATATAGTAGTGCTTTTGTTTCCTCCTGAACAGTAAGCTGGACATTTGGACTTGGTTCACTTGGCGCTAATGATACGTGACCCTGTCGGCTGTGGTCTCAGCTGGCTTCCATTTTGGGTTTGCAATTTCCTCAGCAAATTTTATAATGGCTTTTTGAGCTGGTGATGAAATCTTATTTCTCTATCATTACCTATATGAATGTGAGTGCTGGCCATCAAGAGGTTAGCGTGGCAGGAGAGACCATGCCTTTTTCTGCAGGTTGCTGGTGTAAAAAGGACAACTTAGTCATAGATGTGTTTTTGCATTCTTCTGATCTATTTCTCCTTCAAGAACCTCTTATTTTGCACTTGACATTTTGAGAAATCTCATGTGGAGGTCTACTTTGCTGCCTGCTCTTGGTTGTCCAGGAGTCATCTCCCTCCAGTCCCTTATGGTCTGTCAGAGTACCCAATTTCCTTTGCTCTGGTGTCTGCATCACCCATCTCCTGTTACCTTAATTCTGCTGGTGACTTCTGTAGCTTCTCTGGGGCTCTGGTGTGGTGCAGTTAATGCTGTTGTTTGCTTCTGCTTATACACAACTGGATACTTCCCAGTCTTTTCTGAAGAGTTTGTTTCCTACCACCCACAGGATGATGTGGAGTGTAGTAGAAACACCTGTTTGAATTGACTTCCATGGCACAATGTGTAGGACACAGGGTGAAAGTATATCTGTTGTGATCTTGGCTACAGAAAAAATTGGCACTGGCCACAATATAAACTTGTACATATATAATGTACTCTCCTGCCTCTGGTTTGAGGGCTACTAAATGTCACTCTCTTTTCTTGCTGGTGTTTTATTCTGAACATTTCCTCTTGTTTTCACTTGTTTCCTGTGTCCTGTCTCAATTCCCTTTATATCTCCATAGGTTTTTACATGGCATATCTTCTCCACCCATGCACATAACTGTGGGGTAACCTCCACTGTTCACAGGCTTGGGATGCTCAGGGTTACAGCAAGGGAAGATTTTTGACTGATAGATCATCTCATGTAGGTGTAGTCATACAGGCAAAACTGGGCTTCTACTGCTATCTCTTGTTTTGACATGATGGTTTTCCTACAAGTTGTGGGAATGCTAAATAATGCTAAATCCTTAGGAAAAAGACATCTCTTCCAAGTATTGAGTTGGTTGTGCAGAAAAGAAACTGTTTAGCTGAAGTGTATTTTTCACACCTGGTTAATGGGACATGATGATCTTGCAGGTTCTCCAGTTTAATGGAGAGGTAGGGGAAGGTTATTTGAACAAGACCTGAACTCCTACTCTAGAACTCAAATTGACAGGCCTTCTACAAATCCATGAAGACACTCAAGTTTCACTAATTCTGTTTCTCTTCATATGAGTCACTGTTCCTACCTTAAATAGGGAGTGTGGATCCTTTTTTAATTCCTGTTGTAACCACAGAGGAAAGCTTTGGATTTATGTAAACTAGGCCAAAACTAGCAAAAGCCATGAGCCTTGTTGGGGCTACACTGATTTACTCCAGTTGGCTAGATAGACCTTCTATTTCACTTTGAGAATCTCTTTCCTTATTGTTTTATTTGGACCATGTATCTACCACCTGATTCTTTAGATCTGAGCAAATTCTGTTTCATGTTCACACTCTTCCCATTCCTGCTTTGCGTGTGGTACTTGCTGAAATAAACAGTTGATGAACTGTGGTACAATAAGTGTACAGATGTTCTCTCAGCATGCCAGCTGCATTTATGATTCTCCTCTCTATAACTGTATATCTTGTACCTTTACTATACTTGAAGTTACTTGTAGCTGTCGAGTCTGATTTTTATGTGAGAGAGCTCTTGCTGCATAGCAGAGGCTCATATCAACTCCCTGGGTTTTTTTCTCTTCAGGTTATGTGAATAGCAATGCTTCACAGATTTCTGTCTGAACATAAAATCATGCCATAGCATGAATTTTTAATTTTTTTTTCCAGAATAATGGACATTAGGAAAATGGAAGAGGTGAGGCTTTTATTTATAATCATTTATTTGCCCTCCACTTTCTCATGTGTGAAAGGAGGCTGTTTCTTTACAGTAGTTTGTTTTGAACTGTCCTGAAAGACAAGAAAGTCTCCTGAATCATTTTAGCTTTGTATCTTTTGTTTCCCTCTGTTGTCTTTAAAAATGAAAGGAGCACTTTTTATGTAACTTGTGTATTGTTTTTCTTCAGTCACATAAGCAAAATTTTCATTTGGGGTCCACGCAAAACTGGTAAAAGTTTAGGGGGTGTGACTGTGTCATGTTCTTTCAGAAGAGTCCACAGAAGAGATTACTGACATAAAAATACACCACTTCTTTGCACTCCTTTTGAACTATTCTTGAAAACAGATGCCATCCATGGCACATACTTACAGAAATATTCACCCTGCTTGTACCCTAGCATGCGTTTTCATAGCAAGTTCTTCTAGGCTTCTTACATACAAAAAAAAATGTTTTTCTCCTTAGAAGTATTTGACAAGCTCGTCAGTCAGGCAATGATTTTCTTTTATGGTTTCTTTAAATGTCATTCTTTTGGATTTTTATACCACAAGAGGTAGCCAAAGATCAGGTATTAATTTCCACCCAAGAATGTTTGTTTATATCTTCCAGATAAATTAAAATATGATTCAGTGCATCATCAGGCTGTAAATTACAATGCTAGGGAATGCTAATGGTTTTATAGGAGCCAGGACCAAAATTTATATGAAGATCTTGATCTGTTTGGGAGTGTTACGTTAGGTTCATCAATTTTTCTTGGGTTGACCTAATTACCTTCATCAGGGAAGGGCTTGTGCACCTTAAATTCCTGTTTGTTTTGTTGACTTGTACTGTAACCTGGTTTTGCCAGTGCTTCAAATACAGTCGGGGAAAGTGAAAACAGGACAGTTTTGCTTCCTAGTTGGAGACTTTTTTAGGCTCAACTTGGGGGGGGGTAATAATCTTAAAAAAAATAATAGAGGTTGTTGAAGGAATTTAATCTCAAGGTGTTCCCACACTACAGTACAATTCAGTGGTTTTCTTGAGCTGTGTTTAATTTAGCTGCTGCAGTGTTAAAGCATTGGAGATGTGGGTAGTCCAAACTTCAGGATGGGCTAGATGGCATCCAGAGCATAGAGTGTCATTGAATTTCAGGCCATTGTGTCCTAGCCTTCCTGTTACTCAGGTCTTGATGTCCTTCCTTTTCCTTCTTGCCTGCCCTGTACTGGAGTCACAGTTCCCACCTCTGTGCCCTGATGTTAGGGACTGTATGTTATGGCTTTCCTGTGGGTGGAAGGAGACAGCTTGCTTTGGTCCTAGGCAGGGCATGTAAGGCAGGGGAGGCTAAGGTAAATCTCCAACTCTGTTTGCTGGTGAGGGGCAGATCTTCATAGGTTAGCTGAGGGGTTTTATCAAATGGGCTGAAAGGAGTTTCTTACTGAAACGACTTTCTCAATCTAAGTAAAGCAACCAATTTCAATTTTAAAAAGTTAGAAGTCAGAGTTGCAGAATGCTTGAGGTAGGAAGGAGTCTCTGGAGACTGTCTAGTCCAACCGACCCTCCTTCAAAGCAAGGTCAGCTAGAGCAGGTTGCTCAGGACCACGCACAGTGGTATTTTTTAATATCTCCAAGGATGGAGATGGCACCAATTTCTAGGCAACCTGTTTCACCTGTTCCACTACCACAGTAATATTGTTTTTCCTATGTTTAAATGAAGTTTTCTCTATTTAAAATTGTGCCTAATGCCCCTTGTCCTCTCATTGGGCACCTCTGAGAAGAGCTTGGCTCCGTCTTCTTTACTCTCCCCACAGTCTCCATCAGATGTTTACATAGGTGGATAAGATCCCTCTGAGCCTTCTCCTGGCTGATCAACTCAAGCTATTTCAGCCTCTTCCCATATGACAACCACTCCAGTCCCTTAATCACTGTAGTGGTCCTTCACTGGTCTCCCTCCAGTATGTCCATGTCTTTCTTGTACTGCAGAACCTAAATCCATTTACTGAAATGTCTAGGTCAGCATATATAAAATACAAAACACATCTTGGCAAGAACCAGGAACCCCCTCTTTCCCAAGTAAGGTGCCATGTGTTTTCTTGAGAGCGTTGCCAGTGAAGAGAGGGCCAACATTGATGCATTCACTTGGATTCTAGACACAGTGAAGCACGGGAGTGTCCCTTTCTCCCTGTGTAGCAGTGTTGCTTGCAGACTGAGTGACCTTTTTGGGTGTAGCCTGAGTATGTTAGATATAAAAACCCTAGGCAGAGTGCAATGAAAGTGGAAGAAGCTTGCTGGCTTAAACCCTGCTGTATTGAAGCATGGATAAACTCTAATTCAGCACTGACCTGTGCTGAGAGAGTAAGACTGGACAATTTTGGGGGCATCCAACTTGAGTTAAAAAGTGTGACATCTCAAGAGTCATTTTACAACTCTGAGCATCCCTATATCCTGCTGAAGGCAATAGGTTTTGCCTAGAAAAAGTTGTAGATATTTTGCCAAATTGAGCCAGTCTCATGTGTGAAATTTGCTGGTGTGAGTTTCCAGCATTCTGCTTTGGTATGTCTTTAAGGTGTAAGGTTTTGTGATAGTAGGGCCACCAGCAGTCAACACCTGATGGCACATAAAACGGTATTTGCAAAGATTCTGCACAGGACCTGGCTGGCAGGTTAAAATGTTTGATGTTTAGGTGAAAAGCAGACTTTTTGCTGCCTTTTAGAGCCAGTTGACCCTGTTTGAGATTCCATATATTGTTTTGTGTGGAGGGCGTGATATGCTAGGTAGATATATAAACCAGTGTGGGCTCCTCATGCCAGTCAGCTCTGCTGGGTAAATCCTGTGAGCTCCTCCAAATGCTGTTAGGAAGGGTGGAGGAGCATTCTAGTTCAAAAGGCTGGAGAGAGAAGAACAAGCATACTAACATTGAAGAACACAGGATGACTAATTGGCAAGGAAGCCTGAGATGTTGAGAGAACGCAATATTCACATGGGGGCTGGTAGCTTCATTGGCAGCCCCAAACATCTCCGTATTACCTCTCACTCCTGTCCTTCATTGTTTGAGCTGGAAAATTGATGGGAGTGGAGAACGAAGAGTCTGCAAAGTACATGTGGTGTCAAATCTCCATAAATTTAATGTTGCCTGTTATGTTAATCCTGAAGATAAATGGGCACATTGTGGCAGGAGAATCTCCTGGCTGTGAGATCCCTTTTAAGTCTGGTCAAGGCAGGGAGCAGAGTATTCCCTCTCTTGGTTTTTTTGCAGCTCTGCTAAAAACATAGGGTTAGAGGAAGCTTGGTGACAGGAAATTTCTTCTCAGCAAAGATGGGCTGCCTGTATATTTATGGATTGACACATACTCAACTACAGCAAGCAAAAAGAAAATATGTCTAGGAGAGCCTCAGCACTCTTATTTCCACAAGGAGAGCATGTTTGTAGTGGGTTCTTTAACTCATTTACTGATATGAGCTCCTGTTATCTATTTCAATTTAGATATCTCTCCCCTTTCTTGGATGTTTCAGAGCACAGAATTGATGGGCTCTGGGTCAGGTACTAAGGACAAGACTTAAAAGGAAAAATAGCATTTTTTATTTGGAAATTTTCTTTAATTCCTGTTCCCGTAAAGTGTGGTGGAAGAGAGAGAGAGCCTTGAGCTTGCACTGTTGACTGGTTAGTGACCTTCAGCAATTTACATAAGCTATTTCCTTGCCTATGGAATGAGGATAATGATACTTTTAAGTCTACTTTAAAAAAATTACATCATGGCTAGATATTGTTGAACTACTACTTTAGCACAAAGAGCAAGTCTGTAGTATGGCAGACAACTTTCTGGAGACTTAACTCAGAAGTCGGTGGAGAAAAGTGAATCTTTAAAAATGTGTTATTTATAAAAGTCTTTAAATTGAGACAACAGGGAAAAATTAGAATGCTGTTAACTTTTTCTTTTGCTCTTTTCTTCCCCCACCACCCCCCAGTGTTTACTTTTCAACATGGTGTTGAAGTGGGTTTTGCTTTTGTCTATAATCAGTTCAACCTCCAAATTCTCCAGTGCTTCAGCTGAAGAGGTTTCTATTTGTTCCAAAACAACTGTTTCCTCTGGAATTTTTGCTTTAAAGTAAAAAGAATGCATTGGCTCTTCTAACATGCTGGGAAAGCTTACTTGACAAAAACCTATGATTTCAGCCAAATTTGAGATGACAGCGCTGGTGGTAAAGTTGCGACAAAAGAATAGAAACCAGACGATCAAGAGTTGAAGTTGATGGTCTCTTCTTGTTCGAAGTGGTGTGGAAGAGGCCTCATAGCAAAGGAATTTTGTCCAAATTGATGTCTGAGGCATCTGCTAATCACTCAACCGGTGGTGGCTGAGAGGGGCCAACTATTACAATCCTATCGTTAGTGTGGCGATACTTGTGATTTGTTAAAGCTCAAGCTTCTGAAGCCAAGATGTCACTTGCCAATCTTATCTTTTGCTAAATCATGACGTCCCAAGGCTTTGAAAAGAACTTGGAAGTATGAACCCCAAAGACTCAAAAAACCCCATAAGAAAGTAGGTAAAAAAGCATTGCTTCAGTACTCATTTAAGTGATGTGTTTAGTAAGGTACTTTTTGAACTTTTAAGGAATCCAAAGGATTATTTTTAACACTCATCAAAGCCTGGGAATCTGCTTGCATGTACGTGTCATCTCATTGTAAAGCAGTTGTTTATTCACTTCCCTTTTAACTTTCTCCTATGTTTGGGTTTAAGTCATCCTACCATGCTAAGGATATGATGGGTATGTATTTTCTCACTGAGACATATGTCTCCACATGTCAGTAGCAGGAATGGTCATTCCCAGTGTAGAAAGCCCTCTTTTCTAATTTCCATTGCAATTAGGATTCATGTGGAGCATCTGTTTCTTCTGGGCAAATTGTAACTCATTTGTATGAGTGCTGACTAGTAACTGTCACTAGCGAGAGCTGCTCTTGTGCTCCTTTTCCTCTCCAAAGTAACCCTTGAGGTGGTACAGTCAGTTCCTGGAAGACCATCCTAATGTGACAATACCAGGTGTTGTGAGAGAAATGATAGAAACCCCATTGAAATTTTCTTCCAAATACTTAGACTTCTTTAAGCATGTTTTGGCTAGCCAGCAGTAGATAGACTCCAGCTTCCCTGGAGACAACACTGTTGAGTTTATTCTCTCAGACAATACTCCTGGTAAGAGCTGGAGGAACAGTATAGTTGTCTGTTGAGTGGGCTCTTACTGTCTTATCTTAGGGAGGTGATATGAGATGCTCTGCCTGGGGATGTACGGACAAGTTCCTACGTATTGTCAGAATGGTTTAGGGGCCAGTTCCCCTTCAGCTCCTTTTTCCTGTTGGTTCTAGCATCCCCTTATGGCAAACTGTTGTGTCTAGTGAAATAAATGCAGTTAAATGAGATGTCCTCATTGAAGCTTGGGCAGGACCAGTGCATACCTGAGATTACGCCTGTAGCTAGTGATGTTTCATCATCTGCCTGAGAGGGACTGGAGAAACTTCTTCAGCGTGTGAGAAATCAAAAATGTGTGTACTTGAGAAATACAGATAGAGACCACATCCTGAAATGTCTGAGACCAGCTGGGAAGCAACACTGTGGTGAGAATTCATCTGTACGAAGGTTGCTGAGTTTGTTGAGTTGCATTTCTTAAGCTGCATCTCTAGAGCCCACATCATTCAACAGGTAAGATGTGATGACATGGTCATTTTTGGTAGGGCTTGGGCAGCCCTTCCAGCAGCAATTCTCACCATCCCCTTCCTAAACGAGTCTTGCTGCTCAGGTGAAACACTATAGTACCAGATCTATTTCGCCTACATCCTTGAAATGTTCCTGGCTGTTCCATGCTCTGAAATTGGCCGACTTTTTGGCTAAGCAGGAAGTAATATGCCAAATTAGCTATTCCTGGTGGACACTGTATTTATAAAGCTAATCTCTTTTCCTTCCACACCTTGTCTGTATGATAAGATCCTCTTGTGTACTTTATTGTGCAGAAGAATAGGAAAAACATTCAGGTATTTACCTTGCCGTTTCCTTTCTTCAGGCAGCAGTGCTGGTTACATGTTATGGACTAGCTCAAAGATAAGCTTTAGCTACTCAATAACTGACTGAATGGCAGGGTTCTCATGCTTTTTAGTAAGTACATGCACAGTGTTCAGTGTTTGACTGAAATACAGATGGTCGTTATCAGGACACATTTTCAGTCATAAGTTTTGAGTTGTCTCGGCTAACAGGCTTTTGGTGTTCTGGGTTGTGTCCTCAGGCTTCCAGGCAGTTGTGAAAATTCTGGGTAAGACTGGTGGGTGCTGTCCCTGAAGAAAGGAAAACCTGGGGGTAAGCACCTCTATCCCAATCCAAGTTTTGACAGTGGGTTTTTGGTGGGGTTTTTGTGGTGGTGTTTTTTGTTTGGTAGTTTAGTGGGGTTTTTTAAGACTTAGTTTGGTATCTAGAAGGGTGCTGAGCTGTCTTTAAAAAGTGTATCCCATGTATCAATAATACCCTCAGGAAAGTTTGGGAGTAGAGTTGAAGGGTTCACTGCTGCACCCTGTGTTGATTAGAGCTGCAGGTTGCAATGTATTGAGTGGAGCATCTTCTATAGAGGCAGGCTGTGCAGCAAAGGGGAGGGGTCAGAGAGTGAATTGGTAGAGCTCTTCACACTTGATGTTTTTGAGTGAGGCCATGTTTGAAACTCAGGCTACTTACCAGGGGAAAAAGCAATCCTTTTTGGTGTTGCTAGCTCTCTGGTTTCAATGAGGTCACTTCGTTTGTGTGTTTTGCTTATGGTTGTTGAGCAGTGCTACATCACACCTTTATAAATGAATGTATATTACATCTTGCTGGTTATGGACAAGTGCCAGAAAAATGTATTTTTAGGCAAAAGGGGAAGAGAGGATATATAGGTGTGCCAGGATCCCTGCCTTTGGGGATTTGTTGGGAAGTTTTGCGGTATTCAGCAAAGACTAAGCTTTCTTCTGAAAAATAAAATTCCTGCAACTACCTCCATCAGCATAGGGCTGATGTACTGAGGCAGATTCCCTCTGACCTGACTGTAGGCAGCCAAACAGAAATTCTTAGAGCAGCACAGAAGCGAACATCTTTTCCCGTAGAAGTCCTGCAGGCACACCACACATGTGTGCACATACTCTCCTTTTATCGTCACTTTTGGGGGGGGGGGGTGCGTGCGTTACGTTTTCATCTTGCATTTTTGGACATGCTGACTGGGTGAGTTGCTGGAGAAGAGATGAATCATTAGGAGTGGTTGCAGCAATTCAGCATTACACCCCCTCCTACTGTGTTTTTATTTGAGTAGCTTACTGATCACAAGGCACCGCCTTTTGGCTCTCCAAGCAAGCCGTGCGGTGCTATCTTATTTTATCATGCGTTAAACGTACAGATTGTTTTAGGAATTGCTACTCACTTCTCATTAATTTTCTCCACAAAGTATAAGGTACAGTACAACCTGTGAAATACTTTGCTGTTAGCAAAAGATATCTTATTTGTGAACGTGGTCTGGACTCCTTTTATAACATACTGCGTCTTAAACTCATTTCCTTTGAAGTCCCTGGATTTTTATAGCCTGTAAGAATTAAAAAAAAATTTAAAAAACCATCATGATGTAAGGAAATAACTTGTGGTTTCTTTGCAAATTAATAAGCTGCAAGTAACATGGAATATTTCTTTTAAAAATGTATAATAAAAACCAGGAATGTACTGCTGCACTGAAGACCGCAGTGGAAGGCAGACTCTTTTTTTCCTCTGTTTTGCTATTGTAAAAACTCTTGAGGCTGGTGCGTTCTTAGGCTGATACAGTAGTGTTGTTTTGGGTTCCCACTCACTGCCTGGAGCAGTCCCACATGGCTGGGTGCAGAGTAAGTACTGCCTGTGGAGTTGGAACATGAATATGAAGCATGCTAATGCTAGTATCAATTAGACAGTGACCCAGAAATTCTTGGAAGAATGATTTTTCAGCTAGATCCTGTCTCCAGGGCTTATAACCCTAACGGTAGCTCCTCACAGACTTCTATATTGGAAGCTGGAACAACTGGGGAGTGAGCCAGGGTAAAATGAGGGGGACAGAACTGAACTCCTGCTCCTGAGAGAAAGGAATTATTCAGGCAAAGAGGTAGTCAAAGCTCTTGCATGAATAACGGAGCAGCGATTTCAATTATAAGTGTGCCTAGGCTTATACTGGGCCAAGGTGTCATCTAGACATATGTACTACCAGTTTGCTTTCCATAATAAGTGTTGGATTTGTGAAAATATTGTAATGACATCTGGGCATTTTACTGGGCCTCAGATTCTTGTCGACACTCCAGGTCGTGCAGCCACCATTTGCATCATCTGACCTCTCAACCTCTTCCATTCTTTTGAAGTCGTATGAAGAACATTAAACTTGCAGATGCAATTATTGTATAATAAAGTATTGATTTCCTAAGGAACCCTTTAACATCTTCTTTCATAATTAGCATTTACAAGGCACCAAGAATTAACCACGTGGAGCCTAACAAATGAATTACAAGGCCTTTTATTTCTGAAATAAATATCAGTGCCCAATTGCTGAGAACAGCTGAGCATGTCGTCTGACTTCATTCGATGCCAAAGTATGAAGTGTCTAGATAAGCCTGGTGCAAAAGCAGAGTTATAAAAGGAAGCTTTCGTCTTTTCATACTGCATTTGATAATTGACTTTATCTACCCGTTTCTCTTAGCTGCTTGGCATTGTCTTCCCATGTGTGTTGTAATTTTTTCCGCAGTAATTTCTATTTTCTGCAGCAGCCACTCTTCACGAGAGCATCTCTGGTCAGCTTCAGGCATGAGAGCAAATAAGGCATTTGTTGCTCAATTAGATGTTTTTTATTTTGGCAGTATAAATCTCAGAGGGATGCTATGGCTCAGTTTTAGCCTCTTGCAGGAGTAAACTACCTGGCAGATACTGTCTAATCATAAGCCTTCCTCCTCTGAGTTTGTTGTTGCAGGTGAACTCTTTACAAGAAAAGAGTTTGGTGCCCCAGTTTCTTGGTGGACTCCATAGGTCCTTGAAAGCAATAAGGTGCATGGAGGGTTGTTTGGGGTTTTTTTTCCAAGCAGAATGGTGACCCTTAAGTCCCTGCTCAGCTGCTGTTTTAATGTGGGTGCTCTTCAGCCATATTTATTTGGACTTTGAGTTCCCCAGAAACCTGGAGATCTGTTTCTCTCTGTGCCTGTAACCGCTCCACTCCAAGGAACTTGTTCCCTGCTTCCCCCATAAGTGTTGGCAGGAGACAGAATAGACTTTCTTATGCTTTTTACAGGGTCCTTCTCCAGCTGTTGTTCACAGACTGTGTTTGGACCTCACACAAGACTCATTTTAGTCTCAAGCAGAGCCGGACAGGCAGTAATGTCCCCTTCTTGAGTGGTAGAGCTGAATCCTCCCTTATGAAAGGGAGAAGCCCCATTTCAATGTTCTGCTCAGGAGGATTCACTTGTATTAAACAGGATTGAGTTTTCTGCCCCTGAGTAACACAAGTAAAGAGCACATAAAAGAAGGGAAGAGAGGTGAGGAGGGTAACAAAGTCTGAAGGAGGCTTGCATGCAATCATGAAAGGGAGGAAAGAGAACTTCATGGTTTCATTTACTATGAATGCACTGAGTTTCACTTGTAGCCAAGGGAGGGTGGTGAACAATGTCAGGAGAGAAAAATCAAGGGGATTAAATGAATTAACTCACCAAAGCTCACTGTAGGAACAGGAAATATTATTGTTGGCATTTTGCAGATGGGAAACGTGTCCGTACTGCAACAGAGTAACTTCCTCAAAAAAGTCTGGGAAGGGCTGGGATACTCTGCTTTCTTGTTTTTTAATTGCTGTCCCACACACTTGGGTCTGTTTGTTTTCCTCTGTGTCTTGAATAGGATTTGGTCCCCTGAAACCCAGAAGGTAAATCTCACGCCTGCTGTGATGCTGAACTGGTGTAATAAAAGGAAATACTGGTTTATTGCTGTCTTGGATAGGGGCTCCTGAATATGGTGACTTCCACTGGCTCAGCTGCCAGCAGGTGTTGATGCTGGGTATGTACAGTCACCATGCGGACTGGGTGGAAAAATCCCCCCAAAAAACACTCTGAGAGAGAGAGACATTAAACTTCAACTGACAACCCACAAAACACAAATTTTAAATTGCAGATATTGATTTCCAGGGAGCATCAGGCTGATAGCTACCATAAAACCGAAGCCCTGTTGACATTTTAGTCAATAACCAGCTCATATCATCATCCCTGGGTCTCCAGATCTGGACTATGCTCAGATACATCTTAGTGCAGATTTACTCAAATTTTTGTCTTCCATATTCAGTTTTCCCAAAGAGCTTTTAGCAAAGCCTTTTCAGGGAAAGTTGGAGAATATCCTATGTTTGGAGGAGATTTTTCTGTTTTTAGGAACACCATTATGGGATCATTTCAGTTGAAGAGAAACTTTGTATTACCCCTCTTACCCACTGTACAAGCCACCTACATATCCATGAACAAACCCCACTGCCTTTTTATATTTATTTTAAAACTCTGTGTTTGGCTGCAAGAGATGTGGAAGAGGAAGCAGAACTGTTTGATCCCCCACTTGGCTAGTCAGAAGTTTGTTTTCAGGCCTGGCCTGGCCTGACCCGTGCCATTCAACCCATGGGTCTGAGCTGACCCAGGTGGGTGTTATCTGCTGGCAGTCTGAGAACCGGAAGATGCTCCACCAGATCCTTCAGCTTTTTCTGTTGGTTTCGCCTGTGAGTGTTGCTTGTTGGATAGACACAGTGTAGAAGTCTGTGCATCAGGTTTTGATAAGTATCTGCGACAGAACATATGCTAGAGTGCCCATCTGCTTGTTCCCTTACCAACACTTCCACACAGGACCTGTTTTTCCCAACAGGAAATTTTCTTGACAAGATTTGGGTCTCTGTTGGGTTCATAATCTGGGTGCTCAGAGCAGGTATTTTCCTGACAGTTGTTGTACGGTGGCTCTTCCCAGCTGTGGTCAACTCAGGATGTGTATCTATGAAGGTATCGGAGTCTGCTGAGACCAGGCGCAGTTACAAGTGCACCAGCATACCAAGTGCTCCCAAAGCAAGATATGTGTAGCTGAGGCTGCTGCATTGCTTTGCCTGCACTTCTGTTGGCTCAGGCACCTCTGCTTGGAAACACTCAGGTTCTTGGCTGGTTCTGCTTTTAGTTAAGTGTTGAAAAGGGAACAACCCTAGCACAAGGGTTGGTCACACTGGCATACTGGTGAGCTGCTTACTCATCTATCCTGCATTACTGCTCCTTCTTGGAGACGTGTGCTCCTTCTGTTGCTCCAGCACAAACTTCTGTACCTAGTTTAAATGTCATACACTGCTTGTGATGGGGAAATAGGCAAGTGCTTACCTCAGGTGAGAGCCTGTGATGCCAGTTGAAAGGCAGTAACTCTGACTTGTGTGTGGTGAGTGAGAACACCCTTATTTTGGGTATTGCTGTCAGGATTAACCTCGTGTTCCTGCAAATTCATTTCCATAAAGCACTTAAAAGGTGGTGGTGGGCAGGCTGCTCCTCCCTCTGGGTACAGGTAAATCTCTCAGGGTGGTACATTCAAGTTGCTGCATTAAGAGCTGACCCTAGGATGGACACATGGACACACATATATTTGTCTTATTTGGGGCGTGGAAAGAGGGATTAGATTTTCTGTTCAGGATTTTTTGCTTTTGAAAGGCCTTTTGTCTGGAAGTATCAGAAAGGATGAGACAAACTGGTTGCCTTCACGGCCCGATGAGCAAAATGAAAGCAGTACTACTGTTACCTGGAGACGTTCAAGAAGGCAAGTGCAATTAGTCAGCAGATAATTAAGCTGTACATAATCGGAGTACTGGAGACAAATCACCTTAGTCTACAGATGTAGCAGAGTAGGAGAAGCCCTTTTTCAGAAATGGCCTGACAGGAAAGGGAGAAAAGGCAGAAACTGCTTGATCAACAATCTATGTACCACATCCTCAGCAAACAGAAGCTAAATTGGAGCCCTTTTCTTGCAGCTTCCCTCCTGGGAACAGTGCCATAGGAGGTAATGTGTCAAAGCTTGATCTCGCCTCTCTGGTCTTGCGAAGGCTGCAGTCTCACTGATGGGGACAGTGTGGAGGGGCCTGCTAATTTAGCCAAGTAAGGCTATTAAGGACTCAGACAATGCCTGAGAGAACCGTTGTTTGCTCTTGGTTCCCCCACTGTTCAGGGCTGCCCTAATGCATAGTGTAGGTTGCAGAGAGCCGTTCCTCAGCTGCACATAGTACACCCCCTGCCATGCCTGTGGGTTGGGGTGCTCAGCTGCGGAGAAGCAGTGGAGCTCAGCATTTTTGTCTGCCCAAGGAGCTGTTTGCATCAGGAAGCCCTGTGGGTCTGCCAGGCTGCTGGCTCTGTAGCAAGGCACACTTCACTTAACCTTTGGGAACATTTATAATTAATGCTTAATTGATTTCCATAATGCAAGATCAACACACTGGCATGGGCCTCTTCCTGTACATCTTTGCTCATATGTCACCTTATTTTGTCTTTTCCATGAGGTTTAACCTCTGAGCAAGATTCTTGATGAACTTGCTGCTCATAAAAATATCCAAATGTTTCTTAGCACAGATCAAATGCTGGCCTTGGGCCCCTAAGTATTTCTTTTCCAGGAAGGGTAGCTTCTGTTTATCATAATGTTAGGAACCTGTGTCTTTCCCAAGACTCAATTTTCTTTCTCCTCTCTGTCTCCCTGGGGAAAGGCCACCTTCACTCTAGTTGCGAAATTTTGAAAACTTGTGCCAGGTCTTAGAAAATTGATGCTGTCTAGGATCGCCTCTGGCATTCTGTCTGTGTCAACATTGGATTTTTCTTCTGTTCCATGCAGCTACAGGAGGTTTACCCGTTCTGTAACTGAGGTCGGAATACTGTCCCACTAAGCACAGGTCTTCACAAACTGGGTGCAAGATTATGTCATAAATATAGAAGAAAGCGCTATATTTTGAAAGGGTAACAATGAGTTCATAAAACAAAGTCAGCAATGACCTGCAATGCTTCTTCATGTCCTCTTGGTCCAACCATTTATTTTAGTTAAGCAAAAATCTGGCTGTTGCTGGAATTTTTGTAGCTACGCCTAAGCAACTTTTCTTTTTACACACCCCAAACAGATCAGCACTGCAGTTATGTAGTACCTCTGTGCCTGATTTCTATTTACTTCTGAGGTGATGGAATTAATAAAAGGATCTGTAACGGTTTAAGTTTACTATATGTCTTACACTTCATGAGTTGCATTTTTAATTTTCTCTTTCTCTTTTTACAAACTACATTCAGATGGCATCCCTGACCTTTTACCTAACACCTTTGTAGACAGGACAGATTTTTGTTGTCTGAGGAGGGAGCTGGTATTCTAAAAATCATGACGAGAAAACAAATATGCCATACTAAAAGACCACTGCTTCCTAAAGCAGGTCAAAGGGAGAGGACTTCCAAATGCACATGTGTGCTGGAGAGAGGAGAAACAAACTTCCTGTGAAGCTCAAGAAGGATTTTGCTCTCAAGAGAGGAGGCAGCAGGAATGGGGAAATACAGCTTGCAGTTTTTAACAGGCACTTTGATATTCAGCTGTGATTTTAATACCAGTTTAGCCAAAACAGATCCCACCAGTTGCCTTTATCTCATAGTGCTTTGGATCCCCACGAAATTAGTGTCTCTTTCCTGTTCCCAGAGCTATCTATGAGGCACTCCTGCCAGACTGCAAACGTGAATTGTTTGACCAGGCTGATTGGTGTGTCTTACAGAATAATGAAATACTCCCATGGATTCTCATAAATAACTGTGGGGATGGTTGAACACTGGAACAGGTTGCCCAGAGAGATTGTGAAGTCTCTGTCCTTGGAAATGTTCAGAGTGCAGCTGGGCTTGCACAACCTGTTGTATTTGGTCTTTCTTTAAGAAGGGGCATCCAGAGATGCTTTCCAACCTCAATCATTTTGTGATTCTGTGGCATTTTGTAAGTTGCAGTTAGAGTTCTTGTGCGCTATGTGCTGCTGTCGAATACTTGGGCGCTCATGACAAATAATGATGGATACTGTTTCCTTGAGTTGGTAAAAGAGAAGCTTCACCAAGGGAAAAGATCGTACTGTTTTGTTATTTTCAAACATCAGTTAAATTCACTCAAGTCACAAACACAAGTTTTGTGCATATGGCTTCATAACCAAAAAGGCAAATTTTCTTATTGGTCCTTAAAGAGAACAATAATTTTGTATTGAAGGCTCTTTTATTCTATTTGTGTGAGCATGCAGGACCACATGGGAGCCTCAAGTAGGTGCCAGGAACACATAATGTGAGGTGCTGAGCATATACAAAGTGAAAATAAAAGCCTTCCCAAAAGAAACCTGTGGTCCAAATATATCAGTCTTAAAAACTGGCACATCTATAAAGGAATTCCAAATAAATCTGCATAGTAAAAAAAAAAAAGGGGGGGGGGGCTACTACAGCCAATTAACTAGAGGATCTACTTGATAAATCTTTTATCTCAAATTAGCAATGTGTGTATTGAGTGGATCAAGATGAGCATACTACTCTTATAGAAAACTTGTACATGTGAAACCTGTCATCTCATATTAGAAGACAAATGACATTTTGAGGCATTACATAAATAATGGAATCACATGGCCACCTGATCTTGCTTATTTCTTAGTGAAGGGTAAGACATTTCAAACATCCTTTTATTCTGAATTGTAGAGCTATAATTCTCCTGAACTGGCAGCACAAGTTGTGAGGAAACATTCAGCTGCAGATGAATAACTCTGAAGCTTTGGAGTGAATTCCTAGTCCATTTGAAATCAACAGGAGTGGTGTCTCTGCCTTAAACAAAGCAAAGATTTTCAACTCTGATGCAGGGGAAGCAGCGCCTCTGGCTCATGTTTGCTAAAGGAGGTGTACAGTCACTATCTGGAGAGTAGAGTTTGCATCTCTCTTCTCATCTACTCAGTAGTAAATTCTGCTATAGCAAGCACAGAGTTTGGTCTTGATATTCTTAGTTTGGATTACCTGCTGGATTTGGGTTTGGCCTTCAAGGGAGTGCTTTGTGCCATGAGTGGCAGAACTAATGACACTGGATTTTCTGCTCAACCACATCTCTCATGCTGTTAGGCTCCGGTGACACCAGCCTCTGCATCTTCACCTCCAGTTGCTGTTGAATGTGAGGTCTGTCTCTGTACATGCAAACTGGCAAGGAAGCATGGCTGTTGGTGGGGTGGCTGGTTGCCCCCAGGCACCGTTTGCAGCCTGCTTTTCTGTCATGAGGCAGGTGCTAGTTCAGACCTTTCTCATCAACCCAACTGATCTTCATCAAAGATTAGGAAGTTCCTATAGATTTTGAGTTCGAAGTCCTCCAGGAAATCCTTTTTAAGCTGGACAGTGGATTTAGGAGATATTTGCAGGGTCACGTTAGATGGCATAAATTGTTTGCTGACCCTTTATCAAAAACACTAGTGAATTTAATAGGGATCAATCTGTTTCATACAGATGTGGATTCAAAACTTTGACAAAATGAGGTAGCCATCCCAACAAGGGATTTAATAGGAAATAATTTTTTTTCCTAGAAACCCTTGAGGCATGTTGTTTAAGGTATGAAAGACAACTGGGTTCCTGTGCTCTGCAATGGGCAGCAAACAAACGTTGTTTGAATTAACTCCGAATGCTTTCTGTAGTACCTATGTGGAATTCAGGTGGAAGTTGAGACCATTTAGTCAGAATCAACCAAAGCTGGTAGCTGAAGTGATTTGTACCTGGTGACATCACATGTGGCTGTGGTCCTGTCTTTCTGGAGTTAGATGAAGTGGTGGTTCACATCCGGACTTTGAGAGAGATCCAGGAATTCACAGGACTTAGCAAATGTATAGAAGAACGTGTTTGCAGCTGCCCACCGTTTCCTCCTGCCAGAGATGTATAGGTCTGTCTCCATTGCTCGCCTGTCCCTTGATGTGTGAAGGAATAGTGAAAGCGTTTCATTCCAAAGCAGAGGTTGTTTTGGGCATTGATTTGCATAAAATTGTCAATCAACGTAAGCTGAATTTTAATGTGAGGAAAAAGCCATGTGATCTATGGCTGGAATTTTTGGTTTGTAGGAAATGGATCAGATCAAAACAAATAAAAGAGTATATATGCCAAGTTTTATGCTCAGTAAAGTTTAGATAGGCAGATTCAGTCTGATTCTGCAGCAGTAACAAAGGTTTCTATTTTGGGACAACAGATCTCTCTCCACCACCATCCTCCTCCTACTCTGGGCTAATCAGACATTTCAGACTGGTTGGGGACACTGTGTGTTTATCTTCTCCCTTGGTCTTTTCCATCCTTATCCTTTTTACTCCAGAACCACACTGTATATTGAGGGCGTAACACTTCATTTTTGTACATGTCATGGGTGCCAAGGTTAGCATGTCTGTGGTGTAATGTTTGCCCATGTGTACCGGTGATGGTCTGAGAAGGGTGGGGAAGAGGAAGGGATGAGTGTGGGCATCTGGGGTCTGTACGGAGCTGTTTGTATGTGAGCTATAACATCCCTCTGGCTAGGGCTATAACCTGGTTTCCTTGCTTGGATATTTCAGCAGTCTTTCCTACTTACCTGCATCTTCAGCAGCCTATAAGGACCAAGGCATTTGGATATTTAGTTTTCCTGCCACTTGTCTCTGACTCAACAGGATAGAAAAAAAGCTGGAGTAGTTTTGTTTTGAAGAGACAAGATTTACATGCCTGAGGTTTTTATCTCTGTGCACTTCTCATTTTCAGTCCTTCTGCTGTGTATCAGATGAAATTACAGGGACCGTAACGTATTTGTCCTATGTGGCTACATGTTTAGCTACTTATGTGGGGATGTGACTATTTTCTTTGAGTGGGACACCAATTTTTAGCCATCAATGTCCTATTGTGGCTAAAAATTTCCTTTATCAAAAAAATTGCTTGCTATCTTAAATATACAGGGCTGTGTTCTCATCTAAACTCAAAGGCTTAAATTTGGAGTAAGAGTGATTAATTTACTACAGATTCATACCCCAGCAATGAGGATAAGATTCTCCCTTATTTCCAATATTGGCCTTTATCTCCTCACACCAGCTTTTTCCTGTTATTCCTGCCATCTGAAAGTTTTCATGTATTTTTCTCTGTCCTTCTCTCCCTTTCCTAACAGAAATCTCATTTGAAAACATGTATTTTCTTCTTTCCCTGCAGCTCTTATTGTTACTGTCCTGCTGCTCTCATCTATTATTTAGTTTTATCTGTAGTATTTTGAGTAGAATTACAAAATTAATATATAGGATACACTAAAGTAGTTCCATGCCCATTTTCCAAATCAAAATGCTCTCTAATCCTGAGAGCATTTGTATCCAGCTATGCGGAAGAGGAATTCACCTGGGATAAGTATGATGAGGAACCCCGATGTACAAATCTAAGGAGGGAAAGACACAACTATTCACTTTGGAGAATGGTAGTAGTAACGGACTCTTAACTTGTCCTTCTAATGATGAAGGCTTTGAGGGTCTGGATAAAGAAATAAGGAGCCTACAACACCATGGAAACTTTCAACTACACAACAGAAGGGGATGTTTGGGAAGAAAAATAAAGAAATGGTACAAAATATTTTGATTTTGAGCAATGAATTAACTTTCAGAGCAGTGTTAAAACAAAGAGTGTTACTGCTGCTGTTCAGTCCTTCACAGTACTTGCTGTAGCTGGTAGGTATTCCAAATTAATTTGTTATATTCTCAAACTTGCAGGATTCTGTGATTACAGTTACTGTGTACCACGTGCTTAAGGCACATCGATCCTCATGTTGTTCTCTATTAATTGCACTGTATTGAAAATATATTGGCATGTCAGGTTAGGTTTTTTTTTCCCCAAGCTTTTTCCTTAGAATAATGAGTTTCTTCTGCATTTGTGTAATGGTATGTCTCTGTTTACATACGTTTCTGAATGTAACACTATAAACTCTTTTTTTTTTTTTTGGCTTACAATTCAATACTATTGACGCTTTCCCTTTTTGTTGTCTTTTCCTCCTATTTCAGAGAGGTGTCAGCTGGCAAGAAAAAGAGCTTGTGGATTGCAGCACATTTCTCTCTCCATGACTTGGTATGTTTGTCATTATTCCATAGTAAAGGATTTATGCTCACTGGCTTCATGTATATATGGGATATATATATATATATATATGTAGAAAGAGAGTAGTACTGTCTATGGTCTAATTAATTCCATGTTTAGAAAAAACAATGTTTAGTGCTGAAAAGTAAATCATTAGAGAAGGTGTTTATATTTTTTACTAAGTTCTTGAAGTGGAATTTCTCTCTTTGAACAGGGAAAATAATGTCTTTGCACACCCTTGCTCTCCCATGTTTTCAGAATTTCCAGAATTATTTATTGGGAGGAACTGTGGGGCCTGAACAGGGAAGATGTTGAGACCCCATCTCTGAACCAAGCTGTTTGCAATTCCTCCATCGTTGGATAGTTTGTTTATTTTTTGCTATGTTAGGGCTTGTTTCCAACATTTTATCCCTAATTTAGCACCAGAAGTGCACAGTGGGGCTGGTTTTCCCCAGGCTTTTCTGTGTGTTTTTGTAATGTTGGCATTGGTTTCCTCTGTTGTCTGACACAGCACTCGAGAAACAAATGCAGCTTGTCCAAAATAACACGCGTGATAACTACCCTCAACATACACAATTTGCTATTATTCCCACATATGTTTTGGCAGTGGAGAGAGCTCATTTGACTTCCTACATATTTGGGCAAGGAGGGGAACTCTGTCATTTTTCCCTTCTATGTTTTTATTTATTCATCAGATTGAATAAAGAAATGCTAAGCATTATCGCAAATGGTGAAGATTATAATCACGGGCTAATATCCTTGCTGCAATAAACTTTACCAACCCCTAGCATGAGACAGAAATAATACAAAAGGCCCTCTCATATTTTGAGGAACTGATATGAATATTGTAATAATTGTTCTACAGTTAGTGGTACAAATCCTCAGTAACACGTAAGGACCTCCGTACTGCATTCAATTCAAAGCTAGCTGGAGCCTTTCCACGAGATCAACGTACTATAGTTTATGCCCCAAAATAGGTAGGTAAAATCTTCATATTCAGTTTGGACTTCTTCCTTTTGAACTCATTCTTTGCAGCTGAGTGAGAAACACTTGAAGGGGTAAATAACCACTTGAGTGGTTATGAGATGACATGGTTGCATTAGCTCTGTGTGTAGAAAAATCTGTCTGTGTGCAGGTCTCTGCCTGGAGCCCTGGGCACGATGCTGTGGTTTTACTGGGGAGAAGGAGCCAGCCTCTCATGATCAGTCAAATAATCTGCTAATTCATGGCCCTCTGGACACTGAAGCAGATCCAAAACCTCAAATAAACCAGAAGGAGGTGCTAGGGGGACAGGTGGAAATAGCAATTTCATTTTTCTCAGGCCTGCAATTAGTTGAATGGACATTTTCATCTCCTACATGGAGCGTGTAAGTAGATGATAGGAAACAACTGATTAAACCTTGGCCGTAGGATCTAAGTGCTCTTTTCAAATTGGGTTGTGATCTGATGCAAAATCTGATTTAGGGAATGGGAAGTTAATGAACTCCACTTAATCTGGGCAGGTGAGTTTAGCTGCTTGTTTTGTTTGTTTGTTTTCTATACCAAGTTTTCTCTGCAACAGGAAAATGCAGAAAAATGGTTCAAACTCTTAAACAGAAGTGTCACAACACTTGGGTTTGTTGACTGTCTGTACCAGGTGTGAGCTTGGGTGCGCTCTTGGGTGCACGACGCTGTTGGTGTTCAATTCAACAAGGAATACAAATCAAGCATGAGATTCTTTAAAGACTTTTTATTAGCAGTAGAGCTAATAGTTACACTTGAATAAAAACTAAGACTCAAGCTGGCACAGTGTTTGGCTGACGCCAGCAGGATGTAACAAATGACCACGTTCACGGGCTGCTTGTGGCATTAGGTCCAGCGGCATATGTAGATGAAGGACTGGAAACGTTAAAATAGCTGACCAAAACCCATTGGGCAGTGAGAAAACATTGTGTGATCCTTATAGGCCAGAGGGACTGTGGCTTCACTCTCCCTTTTAAAAAGGCAGAAAGAAGCTGTCGTAAGGACAAGAGATTTACTTCACATGAGGCTTCTTAAGATTTTCATTCCCTTTCTTTTTTGTTTTTCTTTTTCTTACAGTAAAGACTCATAATCTTGGTTCAGAGAAAAATACTTTTTAACCCGGTGACTTATAGGAAGGACTTCTTTTGGCAGCATTAAACACAAAACTTGAAAGGGATATCTATATATATATACACACACACACAATCAAGATTATATGTAATTGGTATATTTTATAAATACAGAAATTCAAGTAGCTTTGCATTTATTTGGATAATTCTATTTTCTGCCACTGATGTGAAAATCAAAGGGGAGACTCTAACCAATTTCTGTTTGCATGGGGTCTCTCTGCTTGTCCGGAAAGGAGTTGCAGTTGGCAAAATCTTGCCCCTATTTAGTTAGGGGTAAAAACACACTGACTTCAGGGAGTCAAGCTTTCATCCTGAGCAACAGTGTTTTGGTTTAAAATAGATAATAATTAAAATAACTTTTGAAGATTTATCTGTGAAAAATGGGACAGGCAGCAGGAGGTGACCTTTCTCTTATTTATCCAGCTAAAATAGTCAGCAATATGATGAGCCACCCATCTTCTGAAATTAGGCACAACATCTTGTGAGATTTTAGTGCTACAAAGGGAGGCAGAGTGCCCGTAAAGAGAGCAACTGCGAAGTATAGTAACGCACTTTCCTCCTCAAATTACACACACATGAAATCTCTGTTCCACTTAGGAAAGCGTTAACTTGTGGTTTGCTTTAAACTTTATTTTGTTTGGTTTATAACTGCAAGGATCTCCTCAAAGCTTTGAAGGGTCTCTTAGCCGTCTCTTCAGCTGTTTTGCTTCAGAGGGAAACATTTCCTAGGGAAAGAAGTTTTAGACTCGAGAATGTGTTTTACACAAAATGGAATCTTCAGCAAAGTTCCAGAAATTGGCTTATTTGTATAATTCATAGGTAAAAGCTAAAAATTCCACACATCTTTTGAGTCAGGCCCTAAGAATCACACTGCTAGTTCCTGTTACCATGCGTTACCTTTAGATCCTATTTTCCTATTTTAATTTGGAGTTAAAAACTGGCTTGCAGTGAAATAAATCTGCCGTTAATCTCATAATCTGCACAATTTTGTGCTTTAAGGATGGCAGCTCTCTTGAGACCTGAAACAAAAAAACATAAATCCTTTGAAAACCATCCCACAGAATTGTTTATTGAAGCAATACTTGCTTTGAAGTTCATCACACATGTAGCCTGAGTGAGAATAAGACCTAAGCAGGGATTTTCACATTCAGTAACTAATTGTTATCTGAGAAAAGAGGCACTCGACAAAACTATTTAATATTAATCATTAGGAATTAAATTCCCTAAACAAAGAGCATTTGTTTCATGGTGTAATAACTAGCTAGTGCAAAATATGGGGATTTAATTTAGGACCTGCACAGTTAAAATAGCCTTTGAGGAAAGTCCTGCACCATGGACATGCACTCAGGGTCTTTGAGGACTCTTTTCCTCTCTTCAGTTTGACCTCTTACAGACCGATACTGGATAGCTTGTCACCAATTTCCCCCCATTATAGAACTTTATATGCTCGTATATAAAACAAACACGACTTGAAAGCGAGTTTTCCCTGTTCTGCCCAGCTGAGCACTCAGAACGCTTGCGTGGTAGTGAGAAACACTTCTTGTGGATATATTAAGTGCTACCATCTGCTTGGATTGTTTTGAAATGCATTTTTGGGCCAAAGCCTGCCCTTATGAGGATCCAGTTTAACATGAAAGTCTCAGCAGTTCCCTGAATGTGAATAAGGCAGCAAAACTCACTCCTTTCATGCCTCCCAATTAAGCCCTTTAATTTAGCTACGATAACTTGAACTGAATCAGAACAGCAGCTCCCAAAATTGAGCCCTTGATTGTCTCGATGACTACCTTACTCCACACAAGAAGTTGCACTGATTTCAAGGGCTTTTCTTCCCACTGAGTCCAACATTGCAAAAGGCAGCAGAAATGGCTCAAAGTGGGAAAACAGTAAAATTTATTTCGGCTGCTTTTTGGATTAGCTTTGTATTATTGTTTTTCTCCTGAGGCCTGAAATGGCAGGGGAGGGAAGGAAGTTTGGAAAAAGATGGAAGAGAAACTTTTACATAAACTGGTTTTGTTCTCTTGGAGCAGCAAAATAACTTCAGAACACTATATAAGGTGATATTATTACTGCCACACTTCAGACTTAGCGAATACATTTCGAATGAAGTTACTTTTTCAAAATTTATGGCATTTGGCAATTACAATTCCTATCTGTTACAAGCCAAACTTTATTTTTAGTCTGTAATATTGTGTTAATGACATTATAATTAGCATATACTCAGGAATAGCAAGTCAATTTATTTCAAACTTTTTCTCCTGAAACACCATTTTGTTTAGTATCTGAAACAGTCTCTATTTTTTCATTTCTAAATTCCATACTGTAGCTCTAATTTTGGTTTACACATCAAAACCAATGATGGCTGTTAAGCATTGTCATGTTTTTCCCTGCTCTCTTATTTTGATCCATACCAAGGATTTAAAAAAAAAAAAAGGAAACCAACCTTGAATGTTTATGTGCCGCATCTTTGTCACAATTTCCAGATATTGTAATTCAGAAGTGAGGAATGTACTCTAATCACGTTCCTATATGCACCAACTGTTACTTTCTTTGTGTTAAGTAATTGCACATCATAAGAACCTCATCCTTAAGGATGTAAGTAGCACTGTCTTTTTATACAGCTTAACTACTCTTACATGTTTGTTTCAACCTATTTTTCTGGACTTGTTTGCCTTTTAAAAAAAGAGAAAAAGGAAAAAAAAAGGGAGAAAAATAAACCAAAGAGAGGCAAGGAAGCTTCACGTTTTTAGCATTCCTGGAAGCCCTATTCATCACTTGCAGGGATGGTGCAGCTGAAGCTGCCTTAGTGGTATGACATGCATGCTGCACTTTCTTCTCCAGCAGTGCATCCAGCACAGGCCAGCTGCTGCCGCCTCTGCTCATACAGCCTTCATTTAATAGTCTGTAAGTACTTCACTTTTGCAGACTTTGGGCCTTCTATGTGAGTCACCCACAGACTGGCACTCTTGTTCTTAAGGCCTTGTTGGACGCAATTCCTGGTTCAGCTGCTCACTTGGTGGGTAGTGGTAGGGATGAGATGTGGTTGGGCAACATTTCCAAAAGCTTTCAGCTAACTTGGGAGCCCGTGTTTCCATTTCAGAGATGACAGGCACTTAGTAGTCACAGTCAGCATGCGCACACGTACAGTTGCTTTGGCAAGGGACCTGTCACGTCTTAATGTGCACTAATTACACGTTCCCTCCTTGCCTCATCTACAGGGCCATACAGCTGAATAGCTCAAGCTCCATCCCCTGTGTGTGACTGGACAGCTTCCTGGCCAGGGTTGCCTGCAACAGACCATGGTAGTGAAGCCTCCTCTGTCCACACGTGCTTGGAGTAAAAGGGCTTTGCATCACAGTTGTCTATGATGTGAATGAGCTTGGCTAAGTTTTTAAGCTGCTCTAAGAGAGCTGTGTGTCTGAGCTGTTGCCATCTACCTGCTTTTCCCCCTTTCTGCACTGGATTGAACTGTTGCATTTTTTTCCTCTGTGCTCATTGCTGAGGGTGTCGTTTAACTCATCCAATGTGATAGAGGTTAACCAACAGTGATTGTTGTGGTGCTTGAAGGAAGGATGGAGTGGCCTGAGGAGGGGAGTGTGTTCTGGCATTGAAACCATTCCTGGATATTTTATGTGAAAAGTAAAAATATCCATTTGCATCTTTGTTTACTCTAGAAATATTGTGTCCTGACTTGCCACTTTGGCAACCTGGGAATCTTCTGAAGTCTGAAATTATGTTTGAAACCTGAAATGCAGCAGACTGACCTGGCCAGGCTAGGAGGTGACATAAATGCTGGGAGAAGTTATGTAGCAGCAAGGCAGTTGAGAAGGTGGAAGGACAGACCCAGAGGAGCAAAGTGAACCAAGAGGTAGCTGGTGTGGAAGAGCAAGTTCAAGCAGCTCTCCATCTTTATGCTGAAATACTGCCCAGAGACCTATGGAGGAAAGTGGAAATGTTGTTGCATCCATGAAAAAATAAAGTTTGTAGGCTATAATGTCCCTATCAGCTTCTCAGCTTTCAGGTGCACAGACTTACCTCTAGGACAACCCCACCCAGAGGTATTTCCTGTAGCCTGCCGAAAAGGTGTGTGTGCCTGTCAGTGTACTCATCCAAGTGTACTTGTTGTTCCATTGAAATGTACTGGGTTTGTCTGTTTTTGCAGCTCACTCTTCTCTGTGTGTCATAATGATGGCAGGGCACGATGCCAGCCATGTCTGCACGTGGCTCTGTGCATCCTCATGGACTGAGGATGCAGATGGGCATTTTGGGTTGCCTGGGCAAAGCCCCCCCCGGGAAGACCTGTGCGGTGTCGAGCTGTGGCTGTCGCAGTGTTTTCTTCACATTGACATGCTTTATTGGGTCACAGATACTGTTCTCTAGCAAAAATGGGAAAAACAGGCTGGAAACATCTAGCAGAGCCCTGGAGCAGGCTTTTGCTCAGGCGAGCCTAAGAAACCTTCTTTATGGGCTTCAGACAGACTGCTGGCATCCAGTGTCTGCAGTTTCAGCTGTGAGCTCCTGGTGTGGCCAGCACTACCTGAGCCAGAGGCAGAGAATAGGAAGGCATTTTTTGTTTCCTTCTTTGTGGTCAACCTTCTTTGACCAAGCAATATAAATATATGCATGCTTGATCTTTGCAAAAATAAATACAGGGCTATGTCTTACAATCCACTTGGGAACTGGATCAGGTCCAGAATGTGGCAGCTTGCTTGTTATTAGACATAGTCTATCCCTGGAGTGCTTGCAGCCAAAGCTCCTGTGCTGGCTGATCTTTGGCTTTAAGGCAGAGTTTATTTTCTTCTTTTTCTTCTCTCTCTTCTTTTTTTCCCTCTTCCAGTCACGATCTTACCCATAAATGGAGCAGGACTTGCTTCTTGCTTGGAAGGATGCTGCCTCATTTGTACTTAGGGGCTTTCCAAGCAAGAGCTGCAAACCCAGCATTCGCTCACTCCCTGGTCCTGAAATAGTTTGTGGATCTGAGCCATTATTTTAAGGTGATGATAGGGATGGGAGCTAGGGGAGAGAAACTTGCGCATGGTAGGGATGGGAATTTGAGCCTGGAATGTCTGTTTTAGTTGGCAGAGTGTTGTTTTGGACCTGCCTGCTTGTCTGCTCGAGCCAAATTCATTACTGTCCAAACTGTAGTGTGAGATGTGCACATCTTGACCGACAGTGGAACTGAGCTCCCCAGCATCTGCACGAATCCACAGGCTGCCGGGAGGATCCCTCATGAATTGGAGCTCAGCATTACTCCAACTGGGCCCTGGGTGACCAAAGTGCTCAGCTGCTCCCAAATTACCATGTTTTTTTCACAAGTGCAAAATCAAACATTTCTGCTGAAACGAAACCTCATGATGAGGTCACTGTGTCATGCCTTGCTTGAAACTTGACTTTGGGATTTTTTCTGTGTGAATTGCAAGGGAATGAGAGGGAAGGTCCTACAGAGAAGTAAAACTTCAGCAGCAGAAATTCCCCTTTCCTGGATGATCAGGGTCTGATCCCTAGGGGTAAATCTGTCACACCATGAATCTGGAGCCAACAGAGTTAGTACAGATCCATTTCCTTGTAAGTGAAATCAAAATGCTGTTGCAGATAGTCCCAGGGAAGATTTTGCTGGTCTTGTTTCATCAAATACAGCACTGTTTAGTGCTTCTCACCCCTGGGAGAATTGCTAAGGTCTATACGGGAACCAGGAGAAAGCACTTTTAAAAATGTGTCGATTTCCTTTAAGCTACCTGGTCTTACAGACATTCAGAAAGTGGAGAAGAGATTTCATAAAATGTATTTCCCCTCCCAGGAGGGTTTTAATAAGCCCCTTCCGCTTTAGAGTCTAGTCCCTCAGCTAAACTTTGTTTCAACCTCAGATTTCTCTCAATCTTATGTAGAATATACAGACTGGTCACATGCAGTGCACCATCTCTTGGAAGCCGTTGAGCACCTCAAGTTGACTCGTAACCATCCCCAGTCCCTGGCTAATGTTATCCTGCTGGCATGAAAAATGTGCCATATGAGAAAGGTTCCATTATGAAAACTGTTATTGGAGAAAGCATTACTTATTATTAAATCTTAACCAAATTGGGCAGCATTTTGAATTTTCAGTAACAATAATTTTCTGGTGTTGCTCACTTGGGGGGGCAAAGACTGTTGTCAGCTATGCTGGCATAAACCCAGCTTTCTTCCCACAAGAGATTCTGGATCCAGGAGAACTGAATTTTTCTCCTGGTGCTTTTGTTCCTCTACAGTTAAAAGTCAAAAACCCCCAAAAACCAGGAATTTGGGGAACTCCAGGTTTTGTGGGGTTTTTATGAAACAGAGGAATTATTTTCTTCCAATTCTAGCATGGCCTGAGAAGCTTAAATAGTTTGGTGGCACTGCGTTAAGCTTTTGAACAGTCACATACTTTTTTGAGGCTCGAGTTGTCTGAACTCCCTAATTTAAAAAAACCAAAGCAAACCTTTGATTTCATTGTAGCAGCACTCGGGAGTATGGATATTTAACCAATTTAGGAATGCAGAATATCATATTTTTAACTCCGTGGGTACTTCATTAGGAAAACTGGCTTTTGTTAATGACTGCTTGCAGGTCAGAGTCAGCTTTATTGTTAGGGTTCCACCTGTTTGTAAGGCCTGGCCTCATTACATAAATTACTAATCTAACAAACTGGACATGCTATCTGTTTGTTCCTACGTGGAAGCGGTTTGCTGAGACCCCTCTTTAGTTCATTTTGGTGAGTGTGTGGATCAATGCTTGACACCTTGGCTTGGTTTGGAGCCCAGATGCAAGGTGTCACTGGTCAGCACATCCTAACAACAGGAGCTGCCAAATCTAGTTCCTGTGTGGCTACCGGGGGTCACCACAGAGACATTTTGCAGTAGAGCTGCTTGTTCTGAGTATTAGATTTCAGCCTTTGAGCGTACATCAGGAGTTTACAGTTGCTGTTGCTTTAGAACATCTGCTTTTTCATAGGAGGGAAAAAACGCTTCAGGAAAGTAAAAAAGCCTAACTGATAGGCTTGGTGTTGCATGTTTGTTACAGTAGTAACCAGTTATGTGGTATAGAAGGGTCTGTCTATAAATAGTTTAATATTATTTAATAAATTATGGTGCATTTTATAGCATACCTAATAATAACATAGAATGTTTCTGCATTTAACAGGCGTACACGTTGTTTTAACAATATCTCTGTTATATGCTTAGCAACAGCTTGTTATGGCTTCATCTGTTAGGCATTCGCTTTATTTATTTCTTCAGGAAAAAAGGAAAGCTTTCTAATAAGATGCAAAGGAATGTAGCCGCATCTAATGACTGGTTAACAAATATGATCAAGCATTTACAAAAGAAGTCAAGGTTTAAAACTGTATTTACTTAAGTCATAACTCACCAGGAGCATGTCTTGTCTTTTGCCATCTGCCTCAAAGCCATCCTGAGACTTACCCTTGATGATAAGGTGGTTTTACTCCTTCCGTCATAATTGCCTGCAGTGTGAGTGCGGTGCTGGCCTGGGTTCCTGCTGTGACTGGAGCCATCGTATGGCTTTACTAAAGAAGTAGCCTTGGCTGTGGGTGCCAGGAGATGCTGGGGCTGCCAGGTAATGCATTACTGCAAAGCTGGTTTGTGTCAGGACACAGCCTGGTTTTGGTAAGCAATAGCTTTTCCAGATCTCGTGCAGCAAAGTAGACCCTTTCCTTCCTCACCCCCCATGTTCACCATGTTCACCAGGCTATGAAGGGAACAGTTCAGTTGCTCTTTGAGAAGCAGAATCTGCTGGATGTTTCACAATGGTGTGCTGTCTGGTAGGCTTCATCTCACAAGTGTCAGGCTGGTTGTTGCATAGCACTGGCTGTCTTCAGCACCCCTTTATTTCAAAGGAATTTGAGGGCAGAGTTCAGTCTGCTACTGCCAAAATGTAACATGACTTTATTGAGTAGCAGTTTAGAAATAAGTACATCTGATGCTATTGAAAGGTTCTGTGCATGGAGCGCTTGAGGAAATCTCCATCTGGCTTTGTATCTTTTTTTTCTCCCAAGTAGCAGAGGTTTGAAGTTGACATACTTTGTTAAGCATGTCACTAATGCCATAAGAAAACAAAAAACCCAAACCTGAGTATTTGGGACAGGAGTATAACTGCAGGTTATTTTGTTGAATTCTTTCCTTCATAAGTCTGGAACCACCAGATGCTTTATTGTGATGATAAAGCAAAGACCAGCCAGTGGTTCCCAGCTCATGGCAGATAGCATTTTCTTCTCTTGTAATCCCACTGCAATAAGTGGGATTCCCACTGTGTGAGACAGTTTTCAGTGGAATGAGCTATCACTACTTAAGTCTGTACAGCAGCTGGAACATCTGTATCCTCCTCTAGCCACCACTGGCTACGCCATGAGGGCAGATGTGCGTTAGAGGACCTTAACCCAGGTATATGCTGTGCGCTGGCAGGTTTCTGCCCCACTGGAGGTGCTAAAGAGGGAATCGGCTGTTTCCATGGCCAGCTATTAACGGGGCAGGAAACCTGTGCCCAGTAGGAAGAAGGCACAGGAAGGATCGTTCGTTTTTCCACCCGAGATATTTCCACATGTTGAGCACTATTAACTAGAGTTTGGTGACTTGGAAACACCTAGACACCAAACAGTTAAGGCACAGATTTTTGAAGCCTGGGTAACCGGTGTTGGCCGTGTAAAGCTGCTGGATCCAAGGTCCCATGTTTAAGAGCCTGAATATGGATGGTGGTTCCTTGCTTAAGGCAGTTGGGTTTGCAAATGCTGGTGTTGGGTATTTGCCAGGAACAGAATTTGGATCTCTTGACTTTGTGGTTTAACTCCTAGGGAGCATTTCTTCTCCTCAGTACACTGCATACCATACTTATCCATATGGAGAGTGAACACAATGCCTCCAGAGGGAAAATGGTTTATGGTAATGAATCGGAATACGTGGAATTTGGGGTTCTTATTTTGGGGGCTCTTTGATTGCTGTTGGATAAGAGGTGGTTTATTTTCTCAGTTGATCCATTTCTTGGCTAATGCACTTTGGAAGAGAGCTCCCTAGCATGGCTTCTTTCCCTGAGTTAATGGATGGACCTGGAGGTTTCTGAACCGGAGAGCATAGCTGCCCAGCCTGGATTAGAGCCGCCTCATGCAGAAAAGCAGAGCAGTTTCTGCTCTCCATAGGAATAGGTTAGCATCTTCCCACTCCAAAACAAAGCATGCTTATCAGTGGGCATACTCTGCCTATGAAGTGGCAAGGAGAAGCTAGGAAAGAACTATGTGGAAGGAAAGGGAAGGACTCCTTATGTCTTTGCCTCCCTTACATCCTCCTGCATTTTAGCACAGTTGGGGAGATGAAGAGAGCAAACAAATTGGACTTCTGTGGACTTCACTGGAAAATGACTGTTGTGTCTGGGGTAGGCAGATGCCTGGCAGGGATGCTCCTGGAAAGTTCTTGTCTGCCTGAAAGAGCTGTGTGAGTCTGGAGCATATTCAGAGCAGACTTATCATGAGAGAACTTAGCTATAATGGGTGCCCAGTGAATGTGTCTGAGGTGAGAGTCTTCTTCAGGGCTGGGAGTTAGCGAAAAGCAGAAATTGGCCAGATAGGTAGCAGGGAGGGGGTGAGGATGGGGTGTAGGCAGCAACAGGCTCAATATGGGCAATCCTTCCCCTGTGCTCCAGAGCATGAGGTCATGTGGTTGTGAGAACTTCTCCATTAAATAGTTATTACTTCTTTTTCTTTTTTTTTTTTTTAATCTATTTTTCCTCCTTTTTTTTTTCTTTGCAGACAAATTGTTTTTCCCTCCTCACTTCATTCTGGGAAACAGCCGAACTGTTTTAACTGAAACTTTCCCAAATAATTCAGCCCAAGACAGACATTGGCTAGGAAAATAAAAACCCAAGCATAGAGAGTTTGGCAATGTCTTTAGTAAATGAAAACCGAGTTTCTTAATGGAAAGTGTCAGACATCCTCAACCATAAGTAGTGTTAAAGCGCAGCATATAATTATGCAAATGAAGAGAGGGCAACTTTGCCAACTGGACCTGTTTCCCAAACATTGCGTTCACTTCTAAGAATCTGGAGTAGTTGCATGGGATTTAACAAGGTGGCTATAAAATCAGATTTTTGAGTGTAACTGAGCTGCCACTTGCAACTGTGAACAGCTGAAGACTCTGTTGAGAGGTGGTAGGTCAAATTCAGTCCCAGTGGGTCCTGGAGAACTGGGACCATGAAGGGCTTTAGATGGTTTGGCAAGGATTTTTTAATTTTTTTTTCTAGTGGTAGTGAAACCAATTATCTTCTGACTGTCATATAGGCTTTTTGGAAATAAGGTAGGAGTTAAAACTGACAGGTTATGACAGGTAATTTTGATGAATGGGGATTAAAAGGGGTAATGGCTGCTGCTGGGAGGGAGTTTTGCACTGTCAGCAATGAAGAGGCCAGGAAATACTTTCTTTTGACTCTTTTACAAAAATAATTTGACTCCTGGTGGGTTTCCTCTCCACTAAAGGAGCAGAAATTTGCCAAAGGTGGAAATGAGTAGTTGTAATGCACACACAGAGCTGAGAATGGTGGTTGATATGTCCTATTTATGAGCTAAATATAAGCAGATAGAAGTTGCAACCATGATTTTACATTTTCTGCACCTTGTGCCACAGAGTGGGGATTGTCAAGGTCCATCTTGACATCTTCCCTTGGCTGGGTTTTGGCGATTCCCTTGTTCTCTTCTGCTCTCTTCCTGTGGCACACTTGGATGCATTAGATGTGGAAAAACTAATGCTATTTAGTTTGTTCTGTACTCCTGGGATTGTCTTGCTTGGGATTTACAAAAAAGCTCAGAATAGATGCTCTGTAACCCTTCTGGGCTGTGTGTCACATGGCGGTCTTCCATACGCCGTGGCACAGATGGTTCCTGCCAGCCCTCTTTCTACAGAAGAAAGGTGCCAGCATTAACTAATCCATAAAGCTCCCTTACACTGGGCATCAACCCAGTTGTAGCAGTTTAAACCTCCAATGTATCTTAAAATGCTGCTGTTGATGTTGTTGCCTTGGTGCTCCATTTCCTTACTGTGCTAACTCTGAGCTTTTATTGGAGTGTGGGTAGACAGCGCAGCACCGGGTGATCAGCACAGCAGGAGCAGAGATCACAGTGGCGTTTTTACATTTGAAATACAGTTTCTGCTGTGGGAAACAACCCGCTGCAGTGGAAGGGATTCTGTCTGATCTGCTTCTCTATCTCTTTGTCTAGAATGTAATCCGGAGGTTGTCTTTCATAGTTTCTGTCTGGGATTTGGTGGTCCAGGCTATGTGGTGGGTTTTGAGAGTGAGACTAGAATATATCCCAATGGTTTCTACCTGGAAGAAAAATCAGCCCAAATCCTTTGGGAATAAGTGCCTTGTGGGTGAGTATTGCTGGCCGGGGGGCAGTAGACCTTGCTGAGGGTGAGGAACAGACAGAACAGTGAGTGAGTCAATCACTTGGATTTCTAGAGTGGCAAGATAGAAATTACTGAGCAGTAATAAGAGAGAGCAGATGACAAATAGAAATTCCTTTCTCTTAATTTTTCAGCAGATGATCTCATTTTACACCAGATCCTCAGCTGCTGTAGACCAGACTACTCCCATGAAGCCTGTGCTGATTTGCACCTGCTTTGGATCTGGCAGTAGCATGCTTGATTTTAAAAAGAAAATAATTGTGGTTGTAGTGTAAAATCAGCTTAGTTTTGGATTAGAGAAGCTTTCAGCATTTCAGGCACTCTGGAGGTTGCATGTACCACATGTTGTGAAGTTGCAGCCTGACGCACACAAACTTCTCTCTTGTCTTTCAGGTGAATTTGTATCATCTGCTTCAGTGACTGCTTTGGAATATTCTCAGACTTCTCCCTAAGTGTTTTTCTGCATTATTTATTTTGAAAGCAGTGATTTTAAAAGGAATTTTTACCAGACCAAATTGGCCCCATACCCTGTCCTTGAGTTTCACTCACTCGGTCCCATCCTACAGCATCAGGCAGGGATATGAATATTGCGAGACCTTGGATGCAGTTGTCTAATTATGCTCCAGTCCTAATTCTGCCAAAAGAGAACATTTCTTCTCCAGATCCACCTCCAAAAACTCAGTTTATTACCTAGTGCTCGGAATGCATTATGGGCCCCTCTATTTCATAGTCTGAAGAAAAATGTTTTCTCTTTTCTCCCTCTTTGCCTCTCATCCCCCACCAATTATTTTTTCCTGCATTCAGCTGAAAAATCAAAGATGCTGCTCTTAATACCTCTGCATGTGTTGCAGGGGTTCAGGCACATCCATAGACAGAATATAGCAAGCACATCATGCTGAGGGTTACTTACAACATCCCTGTAATGCGGCTGATTTACATTGGCCCAGGGGAAGAGGTGAACTGGAATCATGAAGAGGCTCTTAAACTTAACCACATCTCCTTCAAGGCAGAGCAAAATATCCATACCATCTGATAGGAGAGAGGTGGTTTTGACTCCCCCCCTGCTTTTTTAAGAAGGCAAAAACAATACAATGCATATTTACATAGAATCCCCTTAAGGACATCTGTCATGCTGGAGATTAAACTGAATGTCTCTCCCCAGTTTAATGTTATGCCTTCAGGCAGTCTAAGCCCAATAGATTTAGTTACTCTGCTCCAGATCCTGGATTACTAGCACAGGCAGTTTTTTATTCTTGCCCTTATTTTCCAGAAGCATGGAACCTTCGCTTGTAAATTACTGTCTTTGTGTGGGTTTTCTAGGCCACTTCCACTTATGTTTTGGAGCCTGGCCCTACGCTGGATTTGTGGTTAGTGTTTTTTACATTAACTTCTAGCAGCCGCACTTTCCTCGCTTCTATCTCCATATGGTGCATTAGACAAGTTATTCAGCTAATTTCCTTCCCTTCATTGTGAGGCACATCACTGAAGCTACGTTTCCATCCATCACCTTTTATCCTTTTATCCGGAAGAAGTTTGCATTGCCTTCGGGACGTGAACTTCAACTGCCACTAAAATAACTGGGCAAAGAGCAGAGAGGAAAACAATTATTTAAAAGTTATTATGTTAACTTCTAAAAACAAGTTTACTTTCCTTACTTAGGGACTTACTGACTTCTGCTGTCCTCCTATGACTGAGTCTAGATGTCTGATGTCTGGATGTCTGCTGTCTGCAGCAGGGAATCATTTTGCTCTGCCTGCTTGCTTGCTCACTCACTCTGTGTGGCCTGAATCATAGCTCGGGAAGCTTAGCCACAGCAGCTTTTGAAAAGGCATCTTAATTTGTGGAAGAAGAGGGGATTCGTTTGAAGGAGGAAGCTGTGGTGGTTTCCTGAGTGGAGGCACAGCTTGGCCAGTTGACTTTTCAGCCAGAGATGTGTCTCCATTAACGCAATCAATGGAAAACAAACAACAGATATTTTGGACACCTTCTGCAGGATGATGTTTCTGATTCTCAGTTTTCACCAGTCAGTTGCAAATGAGAAGGTAAAATTGAATGGTAACTCTGTCACCAATGTCAAAACCTCCTCTGGCTTGAACAGCAAAGGGTTTTTTTAACAGGAGCCTGTTGGCAGGTGATTCACAAGGGTAGCAAAGGATTAACTCCCTGAAGTGACTGTTTATCAAGCCAGCTTTACTCATTAGATGTAAAGTTCAGTATTCTGCCAGCAACTTTCATATTCGTGAGCTGAATGTCCCATCTTGTGGCAACTCCTGCATTCTACAGTGTTCAATTTGCCCACGAATCCTTAAGGCAATCCCAATAAATAAGGCAAGCCCGAGTCCCCCTTTCTCACACTGTTTATCCCTGATGGTTTTAAGATACTGTTTATTTGCAAATCCAATGTATTATTTGGCAGTTTCCATGCTCGTTGCCAAGTCCACACGTCTTAGATCAGGCTCACCCAGTTAATCCTTTGACTTCAGTCATTAATAACGACAGATGAACATGTATTGTAACGTATCTCCAAGATGTTTCCAAATGAGCAGCCCATGGTCAGTGTTATGGCTCTGCCACATATACTGTCATTCTTTCCCCTTGCTGTCTGGTTATGCAATGAAACCTGAACCTCATCAGGCAAGCGTAGAATTTGCTAGGGGACTTAAAACACCTCGTTAGCTATATAAGGGCTTTCAAGGCTCTTAACAGATTTCTCCATTAAACTCATAAATTTCTCCATAAATTCCATTTTATATTTGAATCCTAGTCAGTACCACCAACTGTGGCATCATCAAGGAATAAATTAAGGCTGTTAGGAAACTCTCCTTGCCAGTCCTTACTACTAAAGCTCTGTTGAACCGGCTTGCAGTAGGGTAGGTGTCTGTATGCACGTCTCCCTGCAACACCTCCAGAGCCCCTCTTGCATTCTGGCCACATTTCAAGGAGGGCATTCTGTCTCTCCAGCTTTCCCCATGCATTCAAAGGGCCCTCTCCTCCCATTGCCATCCTGCGCAGTGTGGCTGATTATACTTCTATCCAAAGCAAATATACCTGAGCCTCCAGATGTGGTTGAACAGTATTGGATTTGCATTAAAATTTTTAAAAAGTAGCAGCAAATCTATGCATGTTGACTCTTTGTGGATGAGCAATGTTCTGGCACTCAGTAGGCACCCAAAACCTAGAACATAAAAGCGGCCATGCTCAGTGGGAATCTGTCCAGCGCAGAGGCTGCAGTGATGAAAATGCTTTTCACATGTTTTGTGCCAGAGTTACCTGGGCTATTGTCTTGGTAAAGGTTGTAATCCCGCATAAAGGATCAATGGATCAGAATTGCCTCACATCTGTGTGCCATTTACCTGGATGTTTGATCCTGCTCCATGAGAGCTGTGCATTGGATAGAAGGACAGGCAGACACAGACACATTTCATCCCTCAACAGCTCAGAGGTGCACAGAAACAAAAGTTAGTATTTGAAGCAAGAAGGAAGCAGATACACAGGAGTAAGGAGAATGGTGTCCCCCTTGCAGGTATCAGCCCCCAAACTTGTGGACTGCTCTGAAGAGGACTGGAACATCTTTTAAGATGTATATCAGAATGGCTATACTCAGCATCTTCATCCTTCCCAGTCTGTTTTTTGGGCACACATGAGCTTTTTTAGTATTCAAATCATCCTGTGACAAGCAGTTCCACAGTTCAGCTAAGGCCCAGAACAGCGGGTTCCAGGTGCACCTGCCAGCAATGGAGGATCTCTGGGGCTTTTGAGGGCTGACTCCATGGTACCCACAGTACATAAGGGTGACCAAGAGACACGGTCCTGCTCAAAAGGACTTGAATATGAGAACCAAGTTAAGCTCTTTACTGTGTGACTGTATATTTTAGGTTTGCATGGCAAGGTTTAGGTAGCAGGGGAAGCTCCAGGGGTGGCTTCTGCAAGAAGCTGCTAGAAGCTTCTCCTAGGTCCAACAGAGCAGATTTTTGCCACTGGAGGGAGGAGTGAGAAGATGTGAGAAACTTTGCAGACACCAAGGTCAGTGAAGAAGAGAGGGAGGAGGTGCTCCAGGTGCTGAAGCAAACATTCCACTGTAGCCCATGGAGGATGATGGAGAGTAGAGATTCCACCTGCAGCCTGTGGAGGAACCCATTTTCTCTCCCCTATCCAGTTGAGGAGGGGAGTGATGGAGCGGCTTTGGTGGACACCTGGCCTCCAGCCTGGGTCAACCCACCACACTGGAAATGCTGAAGCCATTCAGCCTAGTCTTTTAAAATGAAAAAGCTGTAATGAGAAGTCTTGATAACTCAAGAAGGAGAGATAATTTAGGGGTCCTGAATTGAGACTAACGCAAACCTGGTTCCGCATCAGAACTGAGCTGTGTAGGTACCTTGAGGAGGTGGAGGTCACCCTCACTGAACCTACTTCTGTAAACCATAGAATTTGTTCTGTGTGACATGAAAAGACACATGCAGTAGTTCAGGGAGAGAAACTAAAAACCTTCAAGGGTTAGCTCCACTGTCTAAGCTCAGCCTGCAGGAACAGTTCTGTAACCAAAGCTGTGGCTGTGCCATTAGGTGGCCCTCCATGAGTTAATCCAGTTCAAATTATAAAGCTGTGTTACTGCAGTCTGTGGAAGTATTATCTGGAGAAGGCTTTTTAAATCTCGGTAGCAGTGGCAGAGGTGCAGTGAGCACATGATTTATGGAAAGGGCCCTGATCACCACGTGGTGCAGATCTGTAGAACTTCTGTGAGTTTGGGGACGCTGCGGGTTTGCACCAGCTGGGAGTGCAGACTTGCATTTCCCCCAGAACATATGCCAACTCTGGTGAAGAATATAAACCTAGATTGTGAACTGCTTACAAGGATGAACAGCTCCTTGCGAGCAGTTAAATTGACTTCACTGGGCCTCTGAGGTGAAGAAGTCCTTACTGGTGAGAGTACAGGGCTCACCATGCAGCCCTTAATTTTTTATCCTGCAAATAGCTGCTGGTGGGTTTGCTCAGTGCTGCAAATAATCATCATTTTACAATGGATGACCAGAGTGGATGATGAGATCTGAGACTAAAGGGATCGATACCTGCTAACACAAAAAGAGAAAGAAAAATTCCTTTTCCCTCAGTTGTGTTACCTCCCTCTAAAGAAATGTTCCTTCAGCTACAAAGCAGCAAAAGCAGATAATGTGGTTCTGTTTCACTGAGCCATCAAACATTCTAAAAGTCAGTTATATAAACATTTGAATCTGGTGACATTTGATTCCTGTGCTGTGTGGGCAGCCTGGTTTACAGCAGAGATTTCTAAACAGGCAATCTAGTTTTCCAGGTAATTAAAAATGTTTGCACAGGCTAGTAGATTTATCTTTTGAAACCATTTTAGCACTAGTGCTCTCCAGAGTGGTATCAGTTGACACAGCGCATAATCTAGAAGAGACTAATTGCCGCGTGATTTCTAATTTTTCTGCAGTCATGTAAATGAGCTGAAGCCGGCACAGGTGGAAACTGCTAGAGTGAAGGATTTGGCTCTCATGTTGTTATCTTCATTTGCTGTTGTCTTATCAACTCAAAAGTAGGAAATCTGCCGTCATGAAAAGCAGGCAAGGGAACAATGTCTGACTGAAAAGTCTTGTTTCATTATTTTTTAATTCAGACAGTACTACCTGCCTAATGCAGTTTTCTGATTACCATGCTAGGCAGCCAGTAATGCAGTTTTATTCAAATAAGGGAAGCAGTGCTTTAATTTAAGCTAAGAAATCATCCACATTTCTTACCAGGCAACAAGGATTGTGGTTCAATAATACATGAATTTAATAATGCATAATGATAGACTTTGCAGGTACTAAATAGCAATATCAGAATGAATTAGTATGCTATGTTATTCTACGGGAGTCCATCTCCTTTGCGCATGTGCTCTTTGTCTCTGCTTTGCTAGTTCACTCTTTGAGAGGTGGGATAGACTGATTAAGTTTTAGTTCCAGAAACAGATCTCCTAAAACACTTTTTGGCTGCACAGGAAGGCCTTATAGTATACCATGTCTAGCTGTCCCCTGGTATGTACTAACCCAGCAAGAGTTACTGTGGTGCAGCAAGAGAGGGAGACAAGCAATGCTCCTACCCAGTAAGGAAGTTCTCAGGAACACGGAGAAGCAGGGACATGGAGCTCAGCAGAAATGATCCCCTACTACCATCCTGGAAATGCTTTAATATATTATGCAACTCCAGATTAGCTGGCCATGACTTTTCTTAGATGATCATCTCAAGATAAAAACGTTCGGCTAGTTACAAGTTCGGTGCCTGTTCCAAGCCTAGATAAAATCACAGCTTGGTACCGGCCTTATCCGCTTTCATGAGGAGATATTCTCTTTCCCTGGGGCTTTACCCCTGCATGTTCCAGCTGGCAAACATACTCTTACTGTGCATTGTTGTTCTGAAGATGTACTCAAGTTAACTTAAATTGATCTGCCTTGGGTATTCATAATACTACATGCCAGTTGCATGAGCCCTTCCAAGTCTCTTGATAATGGGGAGGTGCAAGAAGAGAATCTGTACTTACATCATCTAGCTGATGCGGCTGAGTTAGGAGACTAATCCCTCAGGGCTTCCCCCTCCATGCTTTAGCATCTGGAGCTGGCAGAACATTCTCATTCCCATGGTTAGCATGGGCTGCTGAGGAAAACCATGGGTCCTTGGACTTCACCTCCATTCATCAGGTAAGATCTTCAACATTGCTGCCCATTCAAGTAGGCCTCTGAGCTTCTGCTCTCTTCTTCTCTTTGAAACAGGAGCACAAGATCCTGCTCAAAATACAACATGGGAGTACAGCTTCCCACTCTGGTTCTCCTGTTTTGTGAGTCTTAATTTCCTCAGGAGATATTGCCCACAGTCCCTCACATCTCAGAATGCCTCTGCCTCACCCAGGTCACCTCTTTGAAAGGCTTGTGAATGCATTATTTTGCGTTTCTTTGGTGTTCTTCAATTCAGCAAGTCCTGAATTCCAGCAGATCTGCTGCTTTCATTGGTAGCTGTGTTTGTTTTAGTTGAAAGGGGTGGTTGTCACCACAGTCAGACATGAGTATCCAGATGTAAATCTAGAGGGCTCACTACTCAAGAGAGTTTTCTATGAAAGCACATAAGCAACTACAGAGTGAGGAGGAAAAACAAAAAGAGAACCGTAGGCCTGATTCTGCTCTCACCAAAAGGGTATGTAGATCTTCGTTAGTTTCCATTCTGCAGCCCTCAAAAATGTTCCCTCAGTGCAATCCCATTGATTTCAATAGAATTATTCCTGATTCACGCTGTCCTCATATGTTTATAATAAAAATTCTTACCAGCACCATTAATACCCTGCAGATTATTCAAACTGAAAGAATTTTTCAGAACAAATTCAACTTTCATCATTTATGCTCTTTGTACACTCCTTGCATTTCACTCATCACAAGCAATAAAAACTTACTGATCAGTTTCACTTTTATTTACAATCCAATTAATTCCCTGGCACAATGACATCCTATTTAGGTTCATGACATTGGAGTGAATTGGTCTGAATTTTTTTTTTAAGCAACCTATTTCCATTACTTTTTTCTTTTTTTCTTTTAAAGTTGATCGTGTTCTTTTATTGGCAGTTTAGGAAATAAAACATTTGTATTCCTTAATAGTGTTCCTCCTAATTCTAAAATGCCCCTGGGAAAGCTCTGATTAACTGTACTACATTCAAATGTAGAATGATCTAATTACTGTTGCCGTAGCAAGAACTTCCAGAAGACAGGATTATGTTGTTTTTAGCTCCTTTGTGTTTGGAGAGCACTTATATATAATATCTCTGTGTACATACTACATATATGTGTGTTGGGATAAGTGTGCACATGCAAGAAATGCCTGGGTTTTTTTTAAGATAGAGAAGATGAAATTTTGTTCCTTTCATATTCAGGCTGTTTTGCTACATTAGTTTTTGGTAACAAATTATGCTCATCCTCTGCGGACAGAAGCTCGCTTAAAGTTGTAAAATAGATTTCCTCTCGTATTGTCCTGCTCAATAAACCTCTTGTTCCATTGTGGGATCTGTGGGAGCCTTCTCTGGGGACAAAACCAGAATGTGGAATTCATTACGTATCGCCCAGTGCCCCATGCGGAGCGCTCATCTGGATTCCTTCGACACAAAAACGTGCTTTATGCCATTGCAGGGGCTTTTGAGAATTTTGAAGTAAATCCAGCTCAGAGCTGGTATATCAATGGCAAATCCTCTTAGCTCTGGTTACAGGAGATCAGGATGTTATTTCAGCATTCATATTTGGGAGCTGTTCCATTAACACCTACAGCAGAAGATGCGGATATATATTTGGCTGCTGTTTAGGGGGATCTGTTTGATGACTTATCCTGAAGACAGGGATTCAAATGCTGTTCTCACTTGTACATATGCATTTCCATAGAGTTTGCTAGTTATAATATTTCTAGCATACTGCCATCTCTGTGCCAAGCTAGGGACACTTGGCTCAAAGGAGACACTCGTCATCTTAAATCATCAACGTTGTATCCTGTTAACACCCTCATATCCCTGAAATGTTCTTGTTCAGAGGTTCAGTCTTTAGATACAGATTTATTGCAAGGACTAGTCCTGCTCATTAGCACCAGCCCAGGCCGTTCCATGTGTCCCTTTTCCATCCTTGCATAGGTCACAACTTGTACCCCTGTCCTTTAGCTAGTGATCTGCTCATGGAGGAAGGTATAGGGTCAGACCAAGAAGTCCTTCAGCTAGGAGAGCGTTTACAGGAGAAGATGTGAGGAGGGTTTCAATGGCAACATTGCTTTCTGTAGGAAGAATAATGTTCGGTGTAGAGTGTTTGTTAGGGAGTCTTGTAAGGGAAGAACTGGTCACCTAGGATTGGATTTGGAGAGGTGGGTAGTGTAAGGGTAACCACTAAGAAACCAAACAGCACAAATGACATAAACAGAGGCATAGCTCAGCCAAACATGGGTGGGCTGCATAGCAAATAGAGAACAAGGAATCCAGCGAGGTGGTGTTCTCTGGCAAGTCAAAGCTGGATTATGACAGTGCTGAAAAGGGTATTTCATATTTTCCCTTGGTGCGTTTTGAATGTGGGACAACTTTCCAGGGGTTATAATTGTAACTCAGGAATGAGCTCAGCAGTGATTTTAACAGATTAGCACCTACCAATTTTCAGTTCTTCCCAACTGGCCAAGTGTTCCGTATCAGCTCAGCTAAAAGCCCTGAAGGGCCTGGAAATTTCAGCTGATGGATGCAAAGCGGGCTCACTGGTGTGACGCAGGTTCTTTTAGCCCATTTCTTGCTTTGGGTTTGCACTGAGGTTTGAAAAGGCCCGTGTTTTAGAAATGAGAGGTGCTTCTGGTGGTACGTAGTGAAGAAAAATGGTTTTGCCACAATGATATTTACCCCAGTGAGAACAATATTAGTTATAGAGGAGAAGTGGTGGTTGGAACTTAACTGCTGCTTATGTATGTATGTGTGACGAGACCCATATGATTAACCTTTTATATACTTTAAGCACTGCTTAAATAATGGCATCTCCTTTTAAACACCAAACTAATATGTAATTTAACTTAAGCTGTTATTTTCCTGGTTTTCTTGAGAAAAACTTCCTACTTTTGATTTCAGAAGATCCCTATTGAACTGACCTTCTGTCCTTGTTTTTAGCTCATCCTTTTTTAACCATGAATCTTCTGACACTTGATGGTTTGCATTTGGTTTTGTATTTCTCTTGATCTCTCAGTTCCTGAAGGCATGTGTTCAAAGCAAATCCTCAGTTTTCCCTGACAGAGCTAGTCCTCGTGGCTGTGGAAAACACCGTGAAAATGTGGCCATTAGAGAGTGTCACATCCATGAAGGCATATAAAAGGGTTTTAAAGTAGATTATTTTTAGTACATCACTCTTCCTCAGCTTATCTTATGATTTCTGGATGACTGTCCTATGATTCTGAGATGCAAGAGACTGGCAGCCTTCATTTCTTGTGTTAGTGTTGGGACATGGGTGGTTCTTTCTGAAACTTGTGTTTCTTTTATCTTTCAGTTTAGATGTGGTACTTTCTTTTGGGCTCAGTGAGTACCCTATTGTTTTTCCTTAACTTTAACCTTATTTTTTTTCACTTACTTGACAGTTCAGGGCACTTTTTAGGGGTTGGCTCACAGTAGGCTCTTTCTTCAGCGGAAAGACATCCCACCCTGAGAGCTCGTGTGCTTAATTTCATGAGCAGAGCCTGGAGGTTTTCATTTCATTGCCTGTATATCAGGGTAGAATCCAGCGTCTACAGTTTACCACTCTCTACTTGTTGCCATGCCTCTGAAGAAAGTGCTAGCAATTTTACAAAGCCATTGTGCTCTTTTCCAGCCACGGTGAGGATGCAGTACCTCTGGGTGACTCCACTACTTGAAGTCACTTCTTATTTATGTCCTGAGCCTCGGCTGCAGGTTAAAGCAGTATTACAGGATGTGATCACGTATGCTTTCCTGCCCTTACATTCTTTTAAAGATATCTGTTTATGGCTATTACTGGAGACAGGAGCAATGGTGTAGTCCAGAATTGCCATTCCTGCAACCCAGTTTGATTGCCGTTGGGGAGTGTTAAGCCCTCAGTGTTGGCTGAAAGGAACTGTTTGAGTCGGGTGATTCTTTATGCTCCTCCCCTGTTCGTACCAGCTCAACTCATGACTTTAAAGCAGGGCAGAGGGTATGCCAGGTATTTGATCCTGAGGGAGTGTGTTAAATGGCAGGAAACATTAATAGCGGTTTCAACTGGTGAGAATGCAGCCCCCATGGGAAAGTGTGTGCTGTATCTACAGCCAGAGGCTGTGAGTGCCTCAAGGAGCACTCCTGTAGTAGAAAATTCTGATTTATAGATATCAGTCTGGGAGACTCCCAGCCACCTACTGATAAGCCTTCCTCTGCTTTCTACCAGCTGAGTCTGTGCTGGTCGGGGGCTGCCCTTCTTCTTTCCATGAGCAAGGAACTCGCAGACAGTCTGCACCAGGAGGGTGCTGGTAAATCACTCTTTTTCAAAGTGGCAACCTGTCACAAGTGGAGTCCCATGGGGATTGATACTGGGACCATCACTGTTTAATATCTCCATGAGTGATCTGGACTGTGGGATCAAGTGTGCTTTGATGAAATTTGCGGATGGTACCAAACTGACTGAGAAAGTAGAAGAGCACTGGAAGAGTGGGCTAACAAGAAACTTATGAAGTTCAGCAAGGACAAGTGCAAGGCCTTGCTCCTGGGAAAGCATAATCCAGGATCACAGTACAGACCAGGACCCACCTGGCTGGATGGCAGTTCTGTGGAGAAGGACCTGGGGTCCTGGCAGACAGCAGCAAGCTCACCATGAATGAACAGTTTGCTACAGCAGCAAAGCAAGCCAACTGGTTGCTCGGTTGCATTAACAAGGGCATCACCAGCAGATAAAAATAAGTCATTATCCCACTCTACTCAGCACTTCACAGGTTACACCTGGAATACTATGTCAGTTTTGGTCCCTGCTGTACAATAAAAGGTATAGGGACAGGCTAGAGAAGGTCCAGAGGAGGGTCCACCAGGATGATCATCAAACTGTGGAAACCTGCCATATGAGGAATGACTGACAATAGTTAAAAGGTAGCTACAAAGAACATGGAGACTCTTTTTTTCACAGAGTCACATGGAAAAGACACGGGGTAACAGGTGTGATTTCAATTGGATGCCAGAGGAAAATTATTCACAATGAGAACAATCAACCATTGGAATAATCTCCCCAAGAAAGTGGTGGATTCTCCAGCATTGGAGGACACTGTTAAGATTCAACTGGATGGGGTGCTGTTCTTGTGCAAATGGTGCTTTTGTCTAGACGTAGCTTTTGCCAAGAAAGGCTGGACCAGATGATCCTTGGGGTTCCTTCCAACCTGATATTCTATGATTAATCAGTGTCGTTAAAATGCAAAGGGCACTGGAATAGGCTGCCCAGGGAGGTTGTGGAGTCTCCATCTCTGGAGATATTCAAGACCCGTCTGGACGCCTATCTGTGCAATGTAAGCTAGGGAGCTGCTTTGACATTGGAGTTGGACCCAGTGATCTCTCAAGGTCCCTTCCAACCCCTATGATTCCATGATTCTGTGGTTCTGTGATTCATTGAGCTTTGGAAGCAGGAGTTGTTATGAATTGTGTTTATTACTGTAGATCATTTGAGGTCAACATGGAACATCAGTTGCTATGTGAACATGGAGCTGTAGGTGGCTCATGTCTCAGAGAGCTACCATAAAAGGCAACATACTCGGTGGATAGAAGATGTGTTCATGGAACAGGGAGGCTTTCTTAATTCCCCAGTGTGGGGGAACAAGCTAGATTTTCAGAAAAAGAAAATGGCAAAAGGAAGAAAGGAGAGGGCAGAAGGAGGGGAGGCATGAAGAGAGGCTACAGTCAAACAGCTTTGGGGAGGGGAAGCCTAGTAACAGTTGGAGGACACCAACATCTGCATGTCTTGAAGCCTCTGTCTTGGCAGTGTCTGCAGATGCTCTGTGAGGTTTCTTCTTTGGATTTAACCTTCTGTGGGAGAGGTCCCCATCTGGAGCTTGTTGCTTTTGGAGGACAGCAGTTGTCTCTGGCACTTTTCTGAATCCATGGGGAAGAGTAGGTGAATGGCTTGTCTGGGTCTTGGTATTTCCTTTCCTCCCAGTGCTCTCATATCCTCTGTTGTATCTTGTGCCACTCCTGGTAATGCTCTCACTTCCTTCCATTAGTATCTTGGCAGTGTATGATGGGGCTGAAATGACATGATCAGGAGCTACTCCTGTCTTGATTGTTTGCAAGCGCACCAGGAGCATTCTGGAACGGCTTTAATTAAGGATAAAGCACTCCAGAAGTATGAAATAGAGCATTATAAAATCAGTGTTAGCAATCTTTGTAAAGGATGAAGTTACGCAAGTTTGAGTGACAAGATTCCTTCTTACTACACAAGTCTCTGCTTTATAATGTAATCTCCAGATGGCTGTGATTATTCTCAATCTGGAAAAAGTATATTAATGAAGTTTTTTTGGTTGGGTTTTTTTTTTTAATTGCATGTGATATGAATTCCCTTTGTAATTGAAGCTATCATTTTTTCTTCACTGTGTTCAAAGATAAATTCGCTACAAAACTGTAGACCCTACCTATCAGACAGGTTTGATGTCATCATCTCAGCTTGTCAGCTGCATCATTTTTAAATGCAGGGTAACATTTTCTCTAAATAGGTAGATAACAGAAAGACTTGCTGAAGTTGGCTAGAGCATACACTCTATACTGGAAGGATGATACGGCCTGTGAGAGGAGAGGACACTCTTGCACTGTATAAAAATTGTTGCAGCAAAGGGAAAACAATAGATACTGTTGCAGTGAGGTCCATGTTGAGCAAGCATTACCTGGTATCAAGGGAGAGTAAGTTAGGGGAAGGGGCCTGGCTTGTTTCAGCTGGGGGGGAAGGAAAAAAAGAACAAGAGCATTGTAAACCTAGAAATTATTTTCTTTGTGTATCAACTAGCCCATCTCTTATTTTCTTTTGGCTGGGACTTCCTTGATTTTGGTGCCACCTGGCTCTGGCTCTTCTTAGAAGGTGAGGGAGATGAGAGAATAAGAGAAGATCATTTCCTCCTTGCACAGCTCTCACTTCACACACAGAATCACCAGGTTGCAAAAGACCTTTAAGATCATCTAGTCTAACCATTCCTGTCTTACACTAAACCATATCCTTAAGTACCTCATCTACCCTTTTTATAAACTTGTGCCTTCTCCTGTCAGTATCTGCTGGAAGAAGCTGTACAGGAGATCCTTCTTGTCCAGCTGGCAGATCATGAAGCTTCTTTGAGGCATGGCAAGCCCAGTGCCCGGTTCTCACTGCTGCAACCCTAGTTTCTCCTGGATTTGTTGTGGTTTGCATGCACTGTATTCTTCAGCCAGCACCCTCAACACTGGATGTTGGCCCAAATAAAATCTTTCTTAGGGAGGAAGAAAATCTTTCTTAGGCTCTGTATTGCCACACATCACTCTTGTGTCTGGGAGAAAGGAAGAGTTTGGTTAGGTTTGTTATGTTTTGTCATTTCAGTTGGAAGGAAAGAGCAAGTTGTGTTAAGCACACGTTCTTTTCCTAGGCGATAATGACAGAGAATTTAAATATTCTGTTTGAAAACTTCACATTGCAAACAACTACTTTCTGATTAGCTGAATGCCAGAGCACCCTGTTTACTGTTTATTAGGGCAGCATTACCCCCAGGACAGCTTCAGGAACAGCAGAGGGGGTTATTTTTATCATGTCAGAGCTCTTTTGCAAAAACCGGATCTCTCAGAATCTAGAGGTCTGCATTTCTTGCTCTGGTCATCCTATCTCACCCAGGCTTTTGCTTGAGCACAGTGGCTGAAGAATGCTGCAGCCATTGCAAATCCAAATGTAGATGAGAAGAAGCTTCAGGCTGTAAACTGTTTGGACACTGGTGGAGTGGCTTTGTGCTGGTAAGGGTAGAACAGCACACACAAAAATTTGCACTTCACTCAATATCTGTTTATTTGACCTGCTCACAGAATTAGCTCTTCAGATAATGAGATTTAACTTCTGTGAGCTGCTTTCAGGTAGTGTCTGTTGCTACAGAGCCTAAGTGACTCAGGGGGAAAGGTGGTTTCTGGGTTTTGGAGGAGAGATCTAGCCTGTCCTGTCAGCGAGTCATCAGGAACAGAGTTACTGTGCTGGTCCAGGGGCTAAAAGATTTAGTTCCTCAACACGGAAACACATGGCTGCTCTTGCGGTGGCAATGAATCTGCCTGGAAATGTAACAACTTGCAAGACGTGTACCGAAATTGTATTGTTCAAGAGTGGAACAAATTAATTAGACTAAATGGAGTCTTTGGCTGTCATGACTCCGTTAAGAAAATTCACAGGAGACAGGCTGCCTTTTTTGTTAACAGCATTCCTCCTCTTCCCTGTGTGGACTAGGGCTTTTTGTACCTTTTTTTACTCTCTGCCTCATTGTTTCAGTCTCTGTTCCCAGCTGCCAGAACTAAGGGACTCCTGCTCCTTCCCCAGTAAAGGACTAGCACCCAGCAGTGAGGAGGAGATGCCCTCACAGCCTCAGTGACTACTCATAGAGTCATGGTCTCTCCTCTCCATTGAACATAATCCCTCTTTCGAACTCTCTTCAAACCATTCTTGCTGTGCTGCTCTCTCCCTAGCTCCTTACCTGCCTTTCCTCAGGGCGTGCTTTCCCTCCTCATCTGGAATGCTGGGGGCTACAGGGAAGAATTAAATCTCTTCCCTGCTCCTTGGGCACACAAAGTGCATCCTGCTGGTCGTAGAGTCCACCTGTTTCATCACATCACCACAGGCAAGGTGGACGCTGTGAACAACCTGCAGATACTGCATCCTTCAAGGGGAGAAAGACCCTCTTAGCTGTATTTTGTTGCTTTGCTGACTGTGATTCTGATAATTTCTCATGTTAAATTGCCAGGTTGTTGGAGGTTGTGTTGTTGGGTTTTTTTAAAATTATTTTTAAGTTTCTGGCTCTTTTGAGAATGGGAATGCATCAAGGGAAGATGAAGGATGTGAGGAAGTAACACCACTGAGATTAAAGGGACCAAATTTTACCAGCAATCACAGCAAATATCTGGCTTGCTTAAGTGAAGCCAATTACTGTATTATTGCCTCCTTTTGCACTATGCACAGTAGGGATGTCACTGGATAATGGTTTGCATGTAGAGTTAATCACTTTGATGCATTTCTGACTGATCCCAGCAAATTATGTTTTGGTTCCACTATATTAAACACAAGAGCAGGGGATTATCATTAATAAATCTAAGGCACAGCATGCATAAATCTTGAATAAATCAAATATCAATTACATAGGCAGTATCTGCTGACATCTGCTTTCATCAAATAATATATTTGAAATAGATTTTACTCCACTTTGTCGGAGTCAAAGGAACGTTAGACTGGTGTGCAAAGACCCTTACTCCAAAGAGTTGGGTTATGTCGGCATGCTATTGCTTGCTGAGCAACATGAAACAGCCTTTTTTTTTTTATTGCCTTTCATTTTTATACATGAATAGCACATTGGTTTCATAGAGTGGTTCACATGGTAAAGAGAGGACTTGTATCTTTAGGGAGAAGCTCTTCCGTGTCTGAATTGCTAAATTCTGTTTTCAAGTATTTTATCAAGGTTGCTTCTGATGAGGCTGCGGTGTATTTGCAACTGTGTCATGCAAGGGGTGGCTGGGTGGGGTGAATTCAGCCTGGGATTTCCCTGTGGATTGTGACAGGTAGAAAGAAAATTAGTTAATGCCTGATTTCAAGGGAATTACAGAAAGGGAGGATTAGGTGTGGGCAGAGCCCAGGAGCCTGTGGGTGTTTGAAGGCCTGTGGGCAGGGTGAGTATCTACCTCTGAACACATCACCTCCCTGCCAGGGGCAGATGGGGTGTTTCTCTGGCTTGTGAGAACATGCAAAGCAGGAGTTTAACGTGACGGTGAGTCTTCTTCCTACCAAGGTGAAGGCCTTGCATGGTTGCAAAAGTGACTCCCTCTATTGTGTGCTTTACCCAGGGCTTGAACACACGGGGATGGCGTCAGTGGAGCATCTTCAAATACTTTGGCTTCTCCTTTTACTCCCTTTTTCTTGTTTGTCAACTGTCTCTTCACCTCATTTCCAGATTAATGGAGACTGTGGTGACTCTGAGCACTCAAAAAAATGAAGGAAAAAGCAGATAGAACTTCAAAGGAGCTTCCATTTCCACCTCTGCTCATCCTGCTGAAGTCCCACATATGCTTTAGCTTCACAGAGGCACTTCAGAGGTTGGAAATGCTGCCTAAGAAAGCCTGTGGATCTGCAAGTTTCATTTTGCAGGCTCTCTGGATAGCAACCAATGCATCTGAACACCTTGGGGACACACCAAACAACTACTCCAGGGTTTTGTGTAATACGCTTAAACATATACACAGATGTTTTCAAATATGTGCATACACCATAATAAGTTTGAGTACATGTAGGTGGATTTAGTTTTCTAGTGTTGGTGCACCATTTGTCAAATGTGCTTAATTGTGGGCAAAATTACTTCTTTTCTGTCAGGGCATCTGTTGAGCAATTTAATTCTGAGGAAACGTGTGGATATCAAAATTATAATATTGGTGAGCACCAAGCCAAAAGGAAAGAAATAGTTTTTCTTATCATTTTTGGAAAAATCTGTCATCCTCTAAATTAGGAATTTTGAGAACTATAAATGTCCTTTAACTTACACATTTAGAAAAATGAAAGAGTTGGTATCCTTTGGGTCCATGTGTTTAAACACAGCTTACTATCTCTTGTGCGTAGTCCTCAAAGGCACTGGGAGCCACTGGTCCTATTTGCAGCAAGTGTGCTTCCACACAAACCTTTATACTGGTTCCTGCAATAACACCAATGGGTCTGTGGACAGCACAGCAGTTGGTGTGTGGAAAGTGAAGCAGTGTATCTGTGAAGAATTTCTAGGAGTACCATCCCTTGGGAAGTGTTTTGAAAATATCTGACACTTGATATAATCTACTGCATTCCAAATGAACAAAAAAAAGCAGCTCTTTAGAAGTGTTTTTCTGAGCCCCAGGGATGTCCTCTGGCAGAGATGGTCCAGCTGTATCCAGAGAGGGAGTGACTCCACTGCAACTAGGAAAAATAAATACAATAAAATAAAAAATGACAGAAGCGCAGCTTTTGTTTTGGTGGTAGGAATATTTAAAGTGTTCGGCAAGCAGATCTCAGGCTCATAGTCCAATTCCTCTCTTAAAAGATAATTAATTAAAATATAAAGCTTTAAATTCTCTTCTCAGCTGCCTGTTCCCATTCCCATTGCCTTCTGTGGGTGTTATACCTGTGCAACTGGAAACAGGTTCTTGTTCCCCCTTGTAATTTAGCAAGTCCTATTACCCCTGACAGGTTTCATGATACGAATCTGGGGGTGACAGCATGGATTTGCAGTGGTGTAACCGTGCATTATACTTGCCCTGTTGCAGGAGGAGCTGTAGGTCACTGGAAAATAGGTACAAGTTCAGCTTTTGCTGGCCACTTTATTTAGGGTTTGTTTGTTTGTGTGTTTTACAGCATTAAAGAGAACTTGCAGTATGAATTGGTTAGCAAGGCACAGATCTTCTGTCTGAGGAAGGGATCCAGAGCTTCAAAACATATGTTGCACTGACTCTTTCTGTAGGAAGACTGAACCTGGCCCATGCCACTCCACAGGAGGATCTGGAGAGGCTACCAGAAGAGGTAGACATCTTTGGTTTTGCTCTCACAGAGGTTTAAATCTTCTTGCTTTTGCATGGGTGTTGGTGTGTGTGACACCTGACAGGGAGAGGTCATTCAGCAATTACCATCACAGACAAACCAGACTCAACAGGGAATTTATTAGCCAATCAAAACAGAGTAGATAATGAGAAGTAAAACCAAATCTTAAAACACATCCCTCCACCCCTCCCTTCTTCCCAAGCTTAACTTGATTCCTGAGTTCTTTATGTCCTCCCCGTGAGCGGCACAGGGCGGTGGGGAATGGGGTTTGGGGTCAGTTCATTGTGAGTTGTCTCTGCTGCTCCTTCCTCCTCGGGGGAGGACTCCTCACACTCTTCCTCTGCTCCAGCATGGGGTCCTTATCAAGGGAGATAGTCCTTCATGAACTGCTCAAACGTGAGGCTTTCCCATGGGCTGCAGTTCTTCATGAGCTACTCCAGTGTGGGTCTGTTCCACAGGTGCAGTCCTTCAGGAGCTGACCACTCCAGCCTGGTCCTCCATGGGCTCACAAGTAGTGACAGAAAGCCTGCTCTGACTTGGGCTCCTCTGTCCATGGGCTGCAGGTCATGCCAGGAGCTTGCTCCAGCACAGGTTTCCCACTAGGTTACAGCATCCTTCAGGTGTCTACACTTCCTCCAGTGTGGAGTCCTGCATGGGCTACAGGTGGGGTCTCTGTTTCCTGTCATCTACCATGTGTTGCAGGGGGACGGCCTGCCTTGCTGTAGTCTTCTCCATGAGCTGTAGGGTAATCTGCTTCAGCACCTGGAGCACCTATTCCCTCTCCTTCTTCAGTGACCCTGGTGTCTGCAGGGATTCTCATATCTTCACACTCCTTTCTCTGACAGTAAAATGCTGCTCATTGGTTGGTTTTCCTTCTTAACTCTGTTATCACAGAGGCATTACCACTGTGGCCAATGAGCTTGGCCTTGATCAGTGGTGGGTCCATCTTGGAGCTGGCTAGCATTGGCTCTGTCAGACCTAGGGGAAGCTTCTAGCAGCTTCTTGCAGAAGCCACCCCTGCAGCCCTTCACCATTACCAAAACCTTGCCATACAAACCCACAGTGGAAGGGAAGACCTGAGGCCAGGGAGGGATTTCAACATTTTCAGCCAAGTCACATTTCCCGTACACAGAGTACAGGGAGAACAGCATTTTTTATTTGATTTTTATAGATGATTTTTTTTTCCCCCCAAGGGAGACACATGAATTTTATCTCACTGTATCACAATCACCTTGCCCACAAGTTAACAAGGTGGCCTTTCCTTTACATTTCATACATTTTCATTCTTTATTTTGCTGAAGTTTGGGGATTTTTTTATCTTGATGGAGTCTCATCGCCTGAGTCCACTGCCACAGGCTACTAGTCTGGAACGGATCTGAATCTTGAGATCAATCATAATGTTAGAAGATACAAAACAGGGGAAGTTGAAGGAAAAGATGGGGGTAGTACAACTGCCATCTAACTGCTCAAGCCACTGCCATCAAGGAGACCATTGCCCACTGCCCCTGGGCTTCATGTCTCTGTTACAGCCCATAATTGTGTCAAAGTGTAAGGACACAGATAAAGTAGGTGATGACATGAGGAGGTACTGAAGGTGGTGTTTCATACAGTGTGCCCTTCAGGCTGAACCCAGCCTCCCTGTCCCCATGTCAGCTCAGGCAGCTCAACATCTTTCTGCTCAAGATCCTTCTGCAGGGCTTGACCTCCCCTTTGGCACAATGCCTGAGCCCACCGCCACAATTTTCAAGGATGTGACAAAAGCAACCCCCTAGCTTGTCATGTGAGGTAGCTCAGTTTAAGGAGAAACCATTCCCAAGATGAGCTTGTCCATAAAATTGTGTGGGTTTTGGGTTGAAAGGAAAAGAAAACAAAATACATAGGGTTTGTGTAAGGTGGTGGGAGATTGGAAATGCTGCTGTTTCCCTGACCTTGTTTCTTTTTTTTGCTAGTTTAATTGGTATCTAGCAATTATTTAAGGTGGCTAGCAACAATAACACAAGTATTTACAATCATTAGCAACTCCTCTTGTTGGAAAATAAGCCTACTGAATATTAAATTTAGCCAGACTGCTTAATTGATACCATCTTGGGGCTGTCCTAAAGAAATTTCCCTACTCTGCAGGTCTACATGGATGGCAGAGTACATGTTCATACTGTAGGCTTTGAACCAAGCTGGCATGACGTGTTACTGAAAGCAGAAAGATTTGTGTAGTGCAGGCAGTTTGCAAGACCATACTTATGCAAGGATGAAGGTGGCAGACTTCCCAGATCTTTTATATTTATTTATTTTTATGTACAGACACATATATAACCTGCCTTTTAGTTAATTAGCTAATGTTTGTAAAGTGCTTTGAGGATTAAGTGCTATGTAAGTGCTAATTATTATTATTATTATTAGCTCTCAGTATGCCTTAGTAGACAAGGTCAACCAAGAAGACACCAAAGAACACATCTGCTAATGAAGGCTGGGTAGACTGTTTGCTCTTCTCTTTTTCCCCTCCCCTGAGAAAAGAAAAGATGGCTGTAGGAAGGTCTTCCCTAATGACATCTGTAAGAACAAGCCTGTATCAAAGAAGACCTAAGTGCAGATAGTCCTGCCTCAAAGGACAAGGATGTGCATGTTGGTTTTTGGCAGTCCCTCCCAGGCACAGGACATGGTGACTGTCTCTGCAGTCTGCCTGTTTGATGCTTTCCTGAGTCCGCGCAAGCCAAAATGTCTGTAAGCCAAATATCCAAGCAGGACAGCACAAAATGTACAAACAGATTGGCCCAGCTGGAAAACTCTGTGTAGAGGTGTTGAGGTTTTGCTTGCAACCCTTTTAAAGACCATCTGAGGAGGTTGCACTGCTCTGTTGCCCAACACATCCTCTACTGGGTGTTACCATCACTATATTCTCACTGTCGTGCTTGATACCACATAAGTGACTTTTGAGGTACAATAGGAGTGATGGAGAGTGCCCTTCAAAGCAAATATGCAGTCTCCTTTGTGATTTGCAGACATTAATTATCGCTCATAAAATCCTCTCAGGGAAAATGGATGTTTGTATTTAATACACACACACACACGCAAAATGTATTTAAGGGAGGTCCATGTGTATGTATCTGTCCCAGAGATAGAAGGAGCAAACCAAGGCAGTGAAAGGTTAAAGAGAAGCCTGGAAGCTTGGCATCATGCTCTGTGAGTTTTGGTCAGATGCTGTCCATCAGAACAGGCATCTGACTAAGACTTAATTGTGTTTTTATGTTTATTTCCACACTTGCACATCAGTACATCCATGGTAAAGTGGGTGTATGGCGTTGCCATTTGAGGTGGTATTTGGTTAAGTATACCTTATTATCTTCAAAGTTTTTAATTTCTAGCAGGTAGCAACAGGTTCTCAAAACTTCCGTTAGCCAATGTTGAGCTATTACTCCTTGTCATCTTTCCATATGAGCATGGCTTCATGGCAGCCTTTTCTTTACCTCCTTTTGTAAAAGCTTTTGCATGTAACATACACACCTTCCTCCAGCAAACCCCACCGTGCTGCCAGGAGCACGAAGAACAGGGTCCAACACACGCAGTTTGCTGGCAACCTCTGCTGGAAACCCTCATGCTTGTCTGTTGTCATCATTCTGATAGAAAACATGGACTCCAAATCAAAGGAGGTAACTTGGCCCTGTCAGAGTATTTGTATTGAACAGTTAAAACGTCTGAGGGAGCTGGATGCAGCTTCCAGCCTGGCTCGTCCCACGGCAGCAGCCATCACTACAACCCTTTTGGGTTAAACCTTTGTTAAAGATGTGGATAGTAGGAAGAAAGAAAACTACTTAAAACACTGGACAAAGTAAATGTGAAGTACTGCTTTCACTTTAATATGATTTTCTTTCTCTTTCACTGTAAGGAATTTTTATAAGCTCTTTTATTTTTTGCTTGAAAGTCTTTTAAAATGACTGTAAATAAATGGGATTAATGTTCTGTGGGGGAGAAAAGAAACACAGTTAGTTGAGATAGGCTGGAGGCTCTATTTCTGTTCTTGCAGCTAAAGTTCAAGCCTTTTTCTTTGACGACAAAGCAAATAATGCAGGGAAGGGAAAAGAAAAGATCCGGGAATAATCAGCACCAGAGACAGAAGCTGTTTTCTTTTGCTTGCAGGCTGCTGCGGTCCTGCCAGCTGCCCTGAGACCTGACAAACTTGGCTCTGCTGGATATTTAAGATGATGTTTCTTACTCTGCATTTTGTTTGTGGTCGCAGAAGTCTTGCAAAAGATGGAGTGTTGGCTGGCATGGGTGAAATTTTTCTTTATCAGAAGGACAGAAGTCAGGTCAAAGAAGAGCAAAAGCAGGGTGAGGAGAGAAGAGGCAAGAGGGAGTGAAGCAGCAGTGCATGGCCAGCTGTGCCAGGGTTGCAGGAATTCACCAAAGCTGGTGCAGAGGGAACCATTCCTGGGGTCCTGCTGTCTTGTTCACTTGAATTGGGATCCAAACGATTGCTGTCAGGCCAGTGAAGATGGTGGAGCTGGGCAAGAAGAGGCAGTGACTGCGAGAAACAAGATGACGGCATGGTGACTTGCTCTTTTGTTAGCATCTTACTCCTCATTTCTGATCTTTCTTCCCATGGATTGCCCACCTTCCCCTGTAACCTGTACTCTGTCTGTGGAAGGGACATAACCAGTAAAGCTCGCCTAACTGGGACATATTCCCTTAAAACATTTTCTGGTTGTCATGACAAAAGTGAGGTGTAACTGGCAGTTAGGCTTCGGTTCCCTCAGGGTATCTGGACCTCTGCACAGTGATGCCCTGCACAGGACCAGTCACTGTGGAGTGGCAGGGGCCCCTGTCAGCTGGCATTGAACAGGACCTCTCTGGCTCCAGCTGAATCCCGCAGGAAACAAGGGATGGGCTTGGATCGTCCTGAATGGGCTGCAGAGGCGGTGAGATGAGGAATGGGAGTGACTGAAGAGCTCAGGGGAATGATTAATAGTCCTTTCGCACGTCTTAAAAATACACATGCGCTAAGGGCTTCCACATACCAGCAGACGTATTTCTGCATGCTTTGCTGTGCTTGAATTTAACCAAATTCATGTCAGACACATCTTCCACACTCTGACAGGTCTTTTTGGGGTTGTTTGCTGCATCTGTATCAAGCTGAAACTACAGGGGGGTTATTTTTTACCCCTCCAAAACGAGTACCCCAAATTAATTTTCTGTGCAGTGTGCCATCTGACCTTGGTTTTTCCAGTGATTGAGTGATCACTGTTTTGGATGAAGTGGGATAATTAACTAAAGGAAGTTATGTAGAGGTGTAGATTGCATCATGTATGTGTTACGTTTATGTGCCGTATGCAGAACAAGGTTAGGTATGTATGTGTTATATCATCATAGTACTTTATTATATAATTATATATTATAATTCAATTGCAGTAACAATTGAAATGTTGCTATATCGTTACATTCTAATGATGCATCATTGCATTATTGCACATAGGTATATACAGGAGCTCAGGAGATAGCTTGATGGCTGAGTGAAGATTGCACTTCAATCTGGGTAGAGTTTAGTTGCTCAATTAGTCAATGAAGCCATCAAAGTGCAAAATGAACTTTCTCTTTTCTTTTCATATAACTATGCCTGGATTTGGGGGGTAAATAATTTGGTAAATACTTTTCCGGATGAGGTACTCTGGTCAGTTATGAAAACTAAAGAAAAACTGCCTGGATCGGAGGGATCGGAAGGCTTACAGTGAATACAGAGAGGCACAGAGAAAGGTGACAAACATAAGGCATGACTTTGTTACAAGGGAGAGTAAACAGTCTGTGTGAGATACCGGTTAGCCTGTAAGAGTGAAGCTTGGGTGAACCTGATAATGTCTGGAATGGTGGGGAGCAACTTCCCGAGGAATGATTTTTGCTGCTGTTCATACCGCTGGAACGGGGTGGCTCTCCCTGAGATAATTAGGCAGCAAGTTCGAATCAGCAAAAAGGAAGTTTTGCTCCCCCTCCCCCTGCCACTCCCCCGCTGCTTCCCCAACACCCACAGTGCACGATTGTAGTGTGAAACCCCTTGTCACAGGATGTTGTAGAAGCCAATAGTATAAATGGGTTCAAGAAGGGATTAGACAAATTCATGGAGGAGAAGTCTACTGGGAGCTATTAAACACGATGGTCCAGATGCAACCTCTGGCTCAGGAAGTCCCAAAACTGCTGATTGCTGGAATCTGAGAGGTTATACCAGAGGGGAGATCTCTGTAATTGCCACGCTGATTATATTCGCTTCTGAAGCACCCACTACTGACCACTGGGAGAGATGAGATACTGGCCTGGATGTGCCATCAGTGTCTCAGAATGGCTCAGATATTTTTATGGTTTAAATTTTTGTACAGTGAACAGAGAAATTATCTCAGTTTTGTCCCCCTTACAAGCTGAAATTCACTACTGCCAAGAAATGCAGGTTTCTGACTGCTCAGGCCACTCAGGACTGGCTGCTCAGAGCCAGCACGGATGCAGCGCAGCACATTAAGTATAACACATTCCATACTGGCCTCCGTGACTGCCCAGGGCCAAGTGAACATGCAGCCCAGGTCAATGGCTGGACCCACTGCTTCCCCCTGAGTGCAAATGACCATTTGTTTATATGAGTAAAGATACTCAAGCAAGGCAGATTCCAACTTTGGGGCTGGAAACTCGGGAAGAAAGATTCCTTCTGCTTTCTGTACCTCCTTCCCTGGAGTGGGTAGGAAAGGAGCAACCAGCAAGATTAAGGGTGGAAGAAGGTTTAGTTGCCTGCATATGCAGCACCACTGGCTACTGCTCTGAAAGCTGAGCAGAGAAGATCAGAGTTGGTGATTTTCTGCAGTATTGGCCTTATTTCTGTAGTGATGGAGAGGTGAGGGTAACCTACTGTAGATCCAGATGCATGACTTAACACCCTTGCCCCCGATTGGTACAAAGGCTAACTTGGTTCAGCCTAGTCTGTAAAGAGTAACACTAAGAGATTAATTGAACTGTCTGCAAACCACCCCATTTCCTTGTGTAACGTTGACTCAGGAAACGGGCACATGTAGCCCAAGTAGACTTGGATAGGCAGACCTTTGGCAAAATGCAAATCCAAACTGAAGGCGTGAAGAAGGAGCTGAGACTCCAGGGTTAAGTCTTGGGGGGGGGTCTGTCCAGGGCTGGATGCTGTGTGATCAGGCCACACTGTGAGGTTAACTGCAGCATTTGCCCCAGGCAAGGACTTGGACTTGGGGGCCTGAACACAAGACAGCTGATATTGGAAAGAATTTGGAGGCTAAGCTCAGGTTTTAAACCCTCTCCAGTGTGTTAGTGTTTCTCCAAAGCCATAGTCCCCTTTCACCCTGGTATCCCCTCCCCAGATTTTTCATAAATGTTGCCATTTATGAAGGGAAAAAAACATATAAGAAGGAAAAAAAAAACCCAGAAGAAGCGAAGGGAGGAGGAGTGCTGTACCTCTTCTGCAAGTGTAATAACTCAGATGGGGGAATGCGCTCTTAAAGTTTCTGCCTTGACGTGTGTATGTGAAACGTGGCCAAGTTATGGTTTCTGTGGGAATTGTACGTTTGAATTTTCTGCCTTTTGTGTGGTTAAATTCTCAACCACAACATTGCATTAAATAGTCAGGCTTTTTTTATAATAGTTGTTGTATCCATAAAGCTTAATGTTTTGCTTCTTTACAAAGGTGGGAGGGTATTTGTGTGTTTTTGTGCTAGGGCGATGACATGGCGGTTTACTTTAAATCGGAGCGCGGAGGATACACTCGGATTTCTGCCAAAGTGAAGGGGGGGGAGGGGAGGAGTGGGTGTTGGGAGCTCTTTCTAGTGAGAAGGGATGGCTCAGTGACAGGGGTGTACTGCCAGACCGACAGCAATTAGTCTAGGGGACAGGGCCAGGCCTCGGGATTTCCTGTTGTGATCCTGAGTTTTCTCTCTTAGAAAGCAATTCCAAACTTGCTCCAAACTGGTAGAACCCACCAGTTTTGTCTGCTTTTCCCCCCTACCTTACCTCCTCCAAATATTTGCTCTGCAGCCTCTGGGAAGTGATGCGAGTGACCTTTGTAGAAAATCTGTACCAGCTGTCCACCCATTAAAGGCCAGCATCGCAAGCAGCGTTAATTGCTGTTGTGGTTGGGAGTCTCCACGCAAACTAAGCCATTGACCTGATGTAAAGGTCTGGTTTCCCATCAGCACCTGTAAGATCCTATAGAAGGTCAAAAATGAAACTTGTGAAGCAGCACAGGGAAGCCGGCACCCCGTCCGTTTGCTTTGTACTTCTGCTGGAGATTTTAATGTCAGTATATATGAGGGTTGTGGTCGGTTGAAATGTAAATTGGAAGGGTTTCACAAGAAGTGGTTTATATTCTATTTAAGCAGTAGGATGAAAGGTGAAGGCTTTAGCTTGACAAATATATATTTGTATATTTTTGCATCAGTGACCAGAAAAGAAAATGGAAGTTTACAGGTCCTGAGAAACCCATTTCCTTGGGTTGGGTTTGTTATCACAGCCCTCAAGCAGGCATAGGGCATCATGGGCACCAGACATTATCTCCCACAGCACTGAGGAAAGGCAGCTAGGGCTGGGGATGGAGGGGGCTTCTTTTTAGTCATGCTTTTTTTGGATGTTGTTCCCAGACTTGTTCTTTGAAAACACAGGTTCCAACCCCATGTAGCCGCCAAAAGCAGTTAGAAATTTCAGACCAGGTTCTGTGCAGTTAGGCACAGCTGAGCCTGGTGAAGATAGACATCTGAGGTTGAAGGGGAAAACAAATCCCCAGGGTTTGCTATTGTGGGAGCTTCAGCCTCCCTTTTCTTCTTCCAATCTCCTGGCTCCACTTGCCCAGCAAGTCCTTTCCTGGTTTAGTGTACTTGGTACTTTTTTGCCTTAGTGTTGCTGAATGCTCCTTTCCAGGAAGAAGCAGTGGTCCTGCCTGACATACCCACCTGCTCATGAACCCTGTTTCTTCTTGCTGTATCTTGAATTTCCACATTTTCTATGGGCAGAACCTTCCAAACCAGGTGGAGAGGAATTCATTTGCTCTTCCCTTTCTTCCCACAAAGAGCATTCAGATAGATGCCTTTGACTCCCCAAGACTGACCTGAGGCAGGCAAGTGAGATCCTGTGACTGGTTTTAAAACTACTTTGAAAGAATGTAAATATATTTCTTGTTTTTACCCACCAGGTCCTTGAACAGCTTGTAATGTTTTTAAAAGGCAAATGTCCAATTTCCTTCACTATCCTCTGAATAAAATCCCATCCATTGGAGCGGGTGGGAGGTTTGCCTTTGGCTTCAGGAGAGAGGGGCTTCAACCCACACGTGTCCTGGTGGAGAAGCCTTGGGTACCTCCACGTGTTTTTCCTCCTTAATAGGATTTTTCTGGCCTGTTTGAGAAAGTTTCTTCTCACTCTGCTTCTGACAGCTCTAAGGGCACAGGCAAGGACATTGTCAGCAGAGAAGCTGAGTTTATTGGCTATGAATCCTATGATTTGGATACTTTCTGCCCTTTTTTGAAAGAATTCTTTGGTTTTGAAAGCAAATGGTGGCTGTAATATAGTGAATTGGACACTAAATTTCTATTAATTCATAAAAACTAAAATAGAATCCATTAGGAGTAGCTTGGTATTGGTGTGAAAGGAGATGTAAATTATCTACTATCATGCTTGAAATGCGAAAGCTAATCATGTTTGGCATCAGGCCAGCTACCATTAAAGTAATTATTTTTAATCATCAGCACTTGGTGACATGAATACTCATATTTGTTGATTTACTGTGGAAAGCACTTTATATTGTAAATAAAAAGCTGAGAAAATATACATTTTGTTTTAACGATAATAATAATTATTCAGATAAAAAGGCATTTGCTTTTACAAAGCCAAAAGAGTTGGTTTCTGCCCCCACTCCCCCCCACCCCAATCAGTCAATAGAATCAGCCTGCCGTATTAAATGGGAAGCCCACTGGCCACAGAGGGGTCTGGATCCTATTCCAGTGTGAACACTATAATTTTTAGCATTAAAAATTGCTAATAGTGGATTCTCCTGAATCACTGCTGTTGAGAAACTCCTTCTTTTTCACGGAAGGGGGGTTAACTTGACATAAATTCAAGCTGGGCTGTCCTGTGTGCAACCTTTATTTGCCGATAAAAGATCATAAAATGCTGGAAATGGTCTGTGTGACCTAGGTTAAAAAAATCCCAATTTTAGCTTGTTTTTGGAAGTTTTTCAGTGAGTCTGAGACTCCTAATTGCTTATATGAGTTCTGTAAGTGGAGGTATAAGTGCCTTGCTTATTTGGGACCACTGGAACTATCCACCTGTCTTCTACAGAAATAAAGCTGTGTATGTTGGGATCATGTGCCATAACATTACTCTGAAATTTGGAAGTATTTAATAAGGAGGCTTGTAACACGTTCAGTAGACATCTCATGAACATGAGTGATGGTCTGTATCAACCCTAGCAGTCCATCTTCACAAAATACGTATACCTGGTTTGAAGAAAGAATGCCTTGAGTCCATGAGCATTGGCTCTTTTGGTAGAAAATTTAACCTATTGAGGGAAAAATTACTTAAGCAATCAGAAAGTCCCAAGTTCGTCATGTAGTGGCTGGGAAGGCAGTGAGTATCGGAAAGCAGTTCAGGGAGGGGAAAGGGTTATTAGTGGGTAAAGCAAAAGCAGCTGCAAAATACTACGTGTAGGACTGTGTGTGATTCTAGGGAAATAGGGACTGATTCCTGAGTGTTAATTATAGTAGCATAAAAAGCTTATTACAGGGTGTGAGAGGGTGTGGGAATAGTGTATGCTCAGGTACTCAGAGGCAGTTCTACCACGTGCATTTTGGCACAGTAATTTTGTACAAGCCGAATCATAAAAGAACAAAATACCCCAAACAGGCAAGTAAAAGAGGAAAGCAAACAAAAACTCATCCCTCAATTTTCTCCTTAAACAAGCAAATCCAACCAAGCCTACATTGTTTCCAAAGCCCGGGGGGCATTGCCATGCTAGCTGGAGGGCAGTGCGGCGGAGGTGGCCGTGTGCTGGATAGCCAGAAGGCCTGGTGGGAGCATTGGCTCACATTTCTTTGGCACCACACAGTTCGGCATCTCCACCCCAGTGCTCTGTAAGTATTGATTTTAACAGACGCAGGGCAATTTCCTTTCCCTCTAGTTTTTGACCACATTACACAGTGAGACAGTGAACATAACTTGGCTTGGTGGAGGTTTGCAGAATTGCTGTGGAAGGGGTTAGGCTGCCCTGCAGCCTTCTCATCCTCCTGTCCCTATGCAAGCCTCATCCTCAAAATTTGAGCCACCTTTGATCCTCTCCTTTCTGCAGAATATGGTCTGTATAGCCAGCTATTGTAGGGTGGTATCTATTTACCTAGACTGAGGAGCTGCTATCAGCCTGCTCTGGTTAGGGGGTGCAAACTTTTTGGATGGGCACCAAACCCAGAGATATCACTGCCTCTTTACATCTCCACTTCAGAGCAAAGGCACATGCAAAAGTCTATACACACACACTTTTAATACTGTCCCACAAGTTAACCTAGGGAGATGCTGCTCATTTTTAGGGCTTCAAATAGGGTCTTTCTAATCTAAAAATCAGAGTACATGTGCTTACATAAAAGTACTTCAATTTTCCCATGGCCCTTCCTTGTGGAAGCATAGTATGCAATTGAGTTGTTTCTTAAAAAACAAAAACTGAACATGAAAAGACAAGCACTCTGTAGTGGAAAGGCTTAAAACTACCTAGTAAGTGTTTTTTAATAACCTGGGCCAAAAGATGGAGATAAAAATTTAGAATATTGTTTTAGTTTGTTGTGCAAATAAAATTTGGCTGGATTTTTCTGAAGGCCCAAATGTAAACAGCTAATTGGGCCAGTGCTAAATCAAAATGTTTCCTGGTCTTGTATATTTTAATTCTTTTTCCTTTACGTAGCCATGAAAGGGGAAGACAGGCTCTTTTCTGACAATGATTCAGTCCAGTGTGAAATGATAATTTAGGTAAATTCGTACTCTGCTAGCAATTCTTTAGAAAAGGGAGGTTCCCAAATCAAATAATTCTTTAGAGAATTGTGCCTTATCCTGCAGGCAGATCCGATCTCACCGTAATCCATTTCTGATCATAACTTTAAGGGGAAAAAAAAATTTTCAATCTTTCATGAAACTTTTTTTTTTGGGGGGGGGAGATCCTTTACTTTACTTGAGGTTTTTTACCATATGACTACATTCTGAAATGCAATATCCACCAGTTTCCAATTTTTCCATAAAATGGATTTATCAGGGGACTCTGAAATGTTCCTTTTAGAAGAATTTCATTGTAGATTTTGAATTTTGTTTTCTGGGAGATTTTTTTTTTCCCCCCAGTATTTTATATAATAATGCAGATTACACAATCTTAAGAAAGAAATTTATTTCAGAAAGGAAAACCCCAGCTCCTTCACTTAAAAACACAGGACTCTCTTGAACTGTTCACCCTATTGTATTATTTTTTTCCCTACTTTTGTCAGCAAATATTGCACGAACTTGTGATGGATTTTGATTGACTGCCTCTGACTGTTCTCTCAAAGCTTTTCTAGGCACCTCCCCTTAATTTTGTAGCCCTTAATTCAGCTTTACCATGTCTGCCTGCATGAAGTTTCTGCTTCCACAGCGTTTTTCTCATCCGTCTTTCACATTTCAGCAAAAGACGTACCCGTGTCCCTTCCCGTGCCCAGCTGTTGTGCTTTCTCAGGTGCTTGGACTAGGCACCGTGTCACTTGCGTTATGGAATTTGCACTTGCTCTTCCCGAGCCCAAGAGCCGCTGTCCCATCTGGCTCCAGGCGGAACGCACGCTCCGCTGCCGGGCGCTTCTCATCCTCCCCTCTCTAAACTCATCCTCTCCTTCTCCTCATCAGCATGCAGCGCCTTTCTCTTCGGCTTTTGAAGTCTGCGTGCTCAAGGCAGGGAGTGTCAGCGGCGGCGCGGATTTGTAGGCAGACGTGTCAGTGTGGGTTACCTTCGGCGTTAGCTAGATGGTGCTAAAGAATTTTTGCTTGTCGTGGCTCAAGGGGAGCGTTCGAGTGCAGCCCTCCTTTTCGGTTCCTGGGCTTGGAATGAAAAGGCGATGCTTTTGCTTTGTCCTAAGTGCAACATCAGCTGCAGCCGGTGCGTACGGGGAGTTAGCACCAGCGAAAGACCTGCTCCAGAGCACTTTAGGAGTTAGGCCTGCTGGTTTCAATGACTCCAGTGCTCTGTGGGTCAACCCCAGGAGCCCTACACGTGCATACTTTGACATGAAAGAGGACTCTCTCCCCTGTGCCTGTTTCCGATCCGCTGGAGCAGCGATGGGCTTCCAGCAACCAGCAGGCACTTAGCCTTTCACTGTCACAGTGGCTGTCGTGAGAGAGTGAAACTTTCCTCTTGCTTTTTGGAGCTGGAACATACAGCACTTTGGAGATTTTCTTTTTTTTTAAGTGAATAATTTAGAAAACAAACAAAACAAAACACCACCCCTCCAACTTGTGGTAAGTGCTCTTGGAGCCTAGGTTTCCTTGCTTTTTGAGTGCTGCTGTTTCAGATTAACAGAGTCCTGGCTCTGATAAATACTAACAAAGTGTAACGAATGATCAAAGCTGCATTTACAACCCAATGAGCTTGAAATGATTGATCTGGATGACATAATAATGATAACCAGTGAGACGAGGCATGCAGGACTCTACCCCTCCAGGTCCTGGGAGAAAGGAGCAGGTATTAAAAATGACTCTGCTTCTTAGGTCATCAGGTTATTCCCATTCTAAGTGAGGGACAAATGCAAGACCCTCTCTTTCCCCCAGAAGAGCCCTGCAGCTGCTTTGGACTGTTCATATCCCTTTGATAGTAATTCATTATTTCATACAGATTACAAAGTTTGGCTGATGACCCAGTAAGTGAGACTGAGTCATTCAGCCATTCCTCGTACTGCTGGGGTAGTTCAAAGGGTGGTGGAAGCTCAAATGCTGTTCTTTGCAAAGCCTGTGCGAGGCCATATTCACAGATGTGAAAGGATATGAGTGTGTCTAGGGCATGGACTTTGCCATCTGGAGGTTTCCTGTCATCTCCCAGAAGACTGGCTAGATGATTAATGACAAGACAGCTTGGACATACCATAACTGCAACCTTCTTTAGAGCTTGGCTGCCTCTGGTCCCATGATAACCTCTCCAACAGCAGTGTGTCTCCTTGTAACTTTCGAGAATGATGCTTCCAGCAGACTTCCTTTCCTCCTACAAAACAGAAGTGCCTAGCTGCTGGCCTTAGACCTGGCAGATGAGAAAGAATGAGCCTTCCTTGCCACGTGTCTCTTTCTTCTTTTCAGTCTTTGACTGCAAAGAGCATCTGGATGTGTGGGATGCTCTCATTCCTCAGCACACCTTAAAGACAACTCACCCTTCTATGAAATCAAGAATACCTGCCATTTATTTTCAGGAAGCTGCTTTTTCTAGGTAGCAACAAAAGCCCTTGTACTCCAAAGTCACCGGTTTGGTGCTATGGGAGATAGTCTATTTGTGCCTGTAGGAAATGATCTCACAGCACTGGGTATGTCTTTGGTCTACAGGTCTGGTCCCAATGTGGTGTCACTTGGACTGGTTTTACAGCAGCCAGGGATCATTTTAGGGACAAGTCCTCTGGTGCTACTGCTCCATTAAAACCCACCAACTTCTTCCTTTCTTTTTTTCTCCCAAATAAAAGTATGGCTATCAGAATAAAGTTGTTCACCCACAAGCCAAGGAGGATTAGCATTTTAGAAATGATGGGCTAAATCCTCAGTGGTGTGTAAGTAAAGAGTAACACCTTTGAAATTAAGAGAGTTTTTCTCATTTACTCACTGAAACTCTTTTTCAGTGTGACACTGAGACGGTATTTGTGATGTCTACAATTAGAGGATAGTTTTTTGAGGTTGACAAGGAGACATTCAGACCCTCCAGAAGGCAATTATGGCCTCTAAATGTAAATCTGAATTGCTCTATGGAAGAGGCTATCTTCTTTTGCTCTTCCCCTGCCCCACCTCTTTTCCCCCTTAACTCTCCCATGGACCATAAAGACTGTTCCAAGTTAAGCAAGGTGCTTAAAATTTGGCCAGCTGTGTAGTGTCTTATGTCACCACTTTCAGCACTAACTCCAGGGTTAGTTCATCCAGCCGTTCCTTGAGGAGTTCCTCAAAGCAGCTCCATCTGTTTGTCCAACCTAAAAAAAACCCCAAAGCCATTACTAACGACAAGTAGGACTGACAAGTATGTGGCCAGGCATGAGCGCTTTTCTGAAGATCTCTAAACTACACCAGAGCCCTTTTACCCAAACAGTGTTGCCGTACACGGCAGTTGACCTCAGACTCCATTCTCTGAGCAGTGAGTTCAATTAGCTTTAATACTTTCAACATTTAAATAGTTAACAGTAAGCAAAGTTCTTCAGAAGCGGAGGGGGACGACTACATGTGCGTCTGCTGAAGTTGTCAGGCAACGATGGAAAAAAAAAATTATATATATATATATATGTCTCTAATTGCTTCCAGACAATGCCTTTTGGATAGGGCTGTGCGAGAGCAAGGGGAGCTCGTGCTCTGACAGAGGGACTGCTCCAAGCCAGCGAGAAGGCTTGCTGCAGCCCTGCCATCTCCCTAGTCCTGCCTGGCCACCTTCTTGCTGCTGATGGAAAAAGGGCTGCTTTGCCCAAAACCACCCGGTTCTCCGGCTCTCCGCAATACCCCTTGCTCACAGGAAGCCTGTGGAAAGCTAAACGCCCAGGGCGGCGAGCCAGCAGATCTGGGTCTACTGCTGACTTTCTTCATGAGTGTGGGCTCATCCTGTGGCTTCTCTGAGTCTCCGTTCTCCTCGCCAGTAAAACCTGAGGTAAATCTGAGCTGTTCAGGGACGTAGTTTAACTAATTTCTCTGGATTTTACAGTAACAAGTGGCACAATTTCATTGACATACAGATAAATTCCTGGAAATTTGGACTTCTTACTAGGAGTATAACCCTGACACGTATCTTCAAATCATAGAGTTTTCCTGCTTTGCTGCCTCTCATGATGTTTACAGAATTTGTTCATCTCAGTGTTGGTGGGAAATGGGATTCACGTATTTTTTTGCTGAAAACAAAAGCAGAAGGAACTGGAAGAGACGGCAGCAGAGAGCACTGAAGGAACTTCACTGGCTGCAAACAGCGTTAACAACCAGTGCCAGAACCAAGGGAGGAGTAATAAGGTCATATATTCTGTGATGACAAGTGGGAGAGCTTCTACTTGAGCTACCAGGACTCAGCTCAAGGAAGTCCTGCTACCAGTCCAACCCTGGCTATGACAGACTGGCCTCAAAGGTGACTTATCAGGAAAGCCAAATTTCTGAAGAAAAAACCCTGAGGTGGAAAGTCAGTCAAACTATTTAGCTCTTTATTAGATTCCACAGAACTAATTAACTACTCTCCAAAGGGTCCACCAGCTTCAGGGCAGACTACAGCACTACATTTTACTCTGCTTGGGCTCAGCCTCAGGCGATTATTTATCAGACTTTTCTGATACTTAAGCGCTGGGCATTAGAAATGCAGGTTAAAATGAAATCTTGATCTTAGTTTACCGTGGCGTGAGGTGATGTTATTGAGGTTATTTCTCTCTGGGAGTTTCGGTGTTGTCCCTTGTCAGTCCACAGTGAAGATACTTATCTCTGTACTAGTCCAAGTGATTGATTGTGCCCAGACAACACTGTCCTGCTGTCCCATTATATCTTTCACTTTTTTTTTTTTAAATCTCACTGTGGAGATGAAAACACTTAAGTATTTTATCACAGAAAACATAGGCTCAGCATGTAAATTTAGCAGCTGAACTGTATATCCATGCATACACATTTTTTAAAATTTTATGTTATCTAAACTAATTCAGTACTAAATGGCTGGATTGTAGTGGAATTGATAACAGTGTATATGAGCATCATTTTAAAATCAGGACTTCAACAAGTCTCCAGTGAAGCAGTATTGTGGTTTCTTGTAGTTGGGAAGACCAGAGAGTGTAATAAAAGGAGCCTAGAGAAATAGATGAATGTAACAGGAAAGGATCCATGGGAACATCTTGAGTGAATTCATTGCTGCATGTTGACATCCAGTGGAGAAATGGTCTCAGGAAGCCTCCTTTCATCATCTATACAGCAATCTTAGGCAAAAGCCCCTGAAAGTGATGTTGCTAAGGTTAACCGTAAGCTTTGTCTTTCAGATGGATTTAAGAATTTAGGTCACTGTCAACAGTCACCGCAGGGAAGAGAGTGGAGTTTCAAGATATTTGTAAAGCACCGCAGTTCATCTAGAGCCTTCCTCACTCATGGCTGAGCTGGCGTAATTGAGTTTATGAGGACCCATCATCTGTTTCAGTCTAAAGTCAGCTGGGTTAATTTAAGGCAGGACTCACTAGCTGGCAGGGGAGAGCACTTTAAACCTACCCCAGCCATTACTACTGCAGTCTGGCCTACTGCCAGCGCAGAGTCTACAAGGAGTTGGAGTATATTTAGCTTCAGTTTATCCTCTGCCCCCTCAACTTACATGCTGACCCATGCCAGCTGTGACTCAAGTCTTCCTGGCCCCTTTTCTTGACATCCTCCAACCTGCCTGCTTCTTTAGATTCATGCTGCTTACTTATCTTTGACCGTGAACGTTTGCCTGTGAAGCAGGCTTGCTCTGAGTCATTTAACTCATACTTGGGTTTTTATCTGAAAAATAAAAGATCACTCCTAGGATGCTGCAAGGAATGATGCTGGAGTGTTTGTGCACCACCCTGGTTTCTCTGAGAGAAACCTGGAGAATTGCAGGGTTGCAATTAGTGGAGTCTTTCTTTGAAATCTTTCTACTTATTTGGCCATTTTACTTGTTTTGAAGAGTGGCAAGGGATATTTTCTATGTACTTGTATGATAATGTTGCCTTACCTACATCTTAAAATACTTCCTTTTCCTTTTATTTTTTTTAACAGCAATAGTTTTAAAATGAGTTCACCTAGGGCAGAGATGGGAAAAACTGAAAATATTTAACATAGCATATAACATGTATTTGTAATATTAATGAGACAAGTTGGTCAGGGAACATGTGTTTATTACTCCAAGAAGGGATAAAGCCCTGGTGTTATTACCAAGAAATGTAGCTCTTACTGTATTGAGGGAAAAGGGTGCCAGACTCTTGTTTCCTCCACCAAACACACCCTTTTTTAATCTTGGAAGCTTCCTTCTCATCCATTCCAACTTTGACTTCAATTTTTTGTGGACAAGAACTGTCAGGCAGCTTTATAGGATTTCCAGTTAGAAATGATACAAGTTTTAGCACATCTCATAGACAAGGGAATATGATGTACTTTATGATCTGATAAAACTAAACCTGGGGGAGCTATTCCTAAAAGTGCCACTCGGGGTCAAGGATGAGATCACATCTGAGAAGGCAGCAATGGTATCAAATACCTTTCGTAAAACAATGACATAAAGGACTTTAGAAATCTGGCCTGGATTCAGGGGTCCTGATTGGCTCATAGTGATGTCAACTATGTGCCTATAATGCCCAGTAAATGTCTCATTCTTCTTCCTTTTTAGGAAAAATTGCCCCTTAATAACAGCAACTGGGTCGCTTGGGGTGCACTGGGAGCTGACTGCAATGTGCTTCAGATAGTCACAGTCAGTGGGACTGAGGAGTAAAGACGGGGAGGTTTTGTTAAGTAGATTTTGCACGTTGGACACCTTTCTTCACCTCATCGCGGAAGCACACATGCACTTCTTGGGCTGAAGTCCTTAACCCGCCTTTCCTGGTGCTACCAGAAGGCTTATTTTCCAGTCTGGTATCATACAGTGGTGGACAATTTGGAAATAGCAATTTAGCAGTGGAGAAAGCCGCTCCCTTGTTCTTAGATCACCACTAGTTCTTTCTGGGTAAGTTCTAGTCGACAGGCTGTTGACTGACAGTTCTGTGTGTCCTCCCAAACATGAGTCCGTGGGGAATGGCCGTGGTCCACTGTTAGAACACCTACTACAACCGTTTGGGAGATAAGGTTTTATTTGTGAAGCTCATTGTCTTTATTGTAGTTCTGTCTGGAGGACAGAGAGGAGAGTTCATGTTTTTGTGGCTGGAGGACATTCTAGAGGGAAGGTTTCCTTCCATCTGAAACATGGAAGTACAGTTTGAAGAATCATTACAGACTGGTACAATCTGTCTGTGCCTTGGTACGTGATATCCTTGATGGAAATACAACCTGAGGTGCTTGATAAGTTAGGTCAGACAAAGCATCATTCTAAAATGACTGTGCTATCTTTCAGTTACCAAAGGTAACATATCTTCAGGTCTCTGTCTGTGAAGGGAAGAGGAACCTGATTCCCTGCTTTACATGAATGTTCTTAGAAGCCCACTAAAGGTGATGGAAAACTGTGCTAATAGCAGGTGGGGAACCTATTTCATTCCTGGGCATGAGGTAACTAGGTACTACAGTGGTGATGGATACCAAGCAAACCTAATATGAAAAGCTCCACCAGGGATGTTGCTAGACAAGTGCAACTGCAGTATTGTGCCTGACTCCTGCAAAATCAGGAATATGGAGGCCTGAACATTCACAAATAACATGAGCAAACTCCCTGTTGCCTGTGTATAATGATGTGTTTATGTACCACAGCTTGAGTCTGTAGAAGTCCATCCTTTTAATAAAAAGGTTTTGAGAAATAAAAGGTTTCAACTGTTTAGGATTTGGTCCAGTATCCAGGAAAAGAATGAAATGATGAAGAGGAATTCAGAATGGGAAGGTCAAAAGTTTCTTAGAAAAACTAAGGGATGTTTAACAACATGGGCGAAGAGCAACTCACACACAGCTGAGTGTTTTCAGTGTGTGATCTGCACAAAGCATAATCTGACCCTTTTGCAGGTACGAGTATCTTAAATAAATCCTTGTATAACCTGTACAAAGGCAGAGGAAGGGCACATCTTAGCAGAGAGAGAGAGAAGAATATGGGGAGCGGGGAGGGGGGCAACCACCAGCTTGATTATACTCTTTTATTTCACTTAACAGTGTATTATGAATACATGCCTGCAGTGGTCCTCTAGCTCCACAGGGTTTTTTGCATGTATTGCATGTGTTCTGCATATGAAATTACTGTAATTTGGACCCTAATCTAGCAAGGTGACTCTAACAAGGCACCTGGCTGGGCAGGGTGGGTGGGATGACACAAGGCTCTGCACACCTGAGGCTTGTTGCAATTTGAGAGCCTTTAAGGTGTATCCAGGTGTCCCAACTCTTTTTAGGTGCCTCAAATCAGAACTGAGATACCCACCAATCCAAGCAGCCTGTGAGTTAAGGATGTGCATCACTCTGCCAGGGTCAGGAAAGGGAGCACAATCTAATGTAGGTGTTCCAGGGGTCTTGCTGTTTCTGATAACCTATTCTCTTTCCTCTCTTGGGCTGGAAGTTGTGCTGGAGGGGTTGCTACTTCCTACTGCTGGTAATGCCTCTCACTGACCCTGGGTTTGGATTTGTTTGCTAAGCTGGGATCTGTAAAGCTGCAATCTAACAATTCCACTGCTTGTTCTAATTTAGTGAGGGGTGAGAATTAACAGATGGTGTCATTATCAAAAGCTGTTCAAGTGTTGAAACAACGTAAATCCCCCAAATACAGAAAAACAAATACAAACTGCAGTAATTTTTCCAATATCTGTTGAATAATAATCACACTTTGCATTTATGCAGTGCTTTTTAATCCACAGCTTTCTGAAGTGCTTCCAGATCAGAGGTAAAGTTCAGCCTGCATCTGCGAGAGAGTCAAGCATAATATTACTTGCTCTGCTGAAGTTGAAGGTGCAGTGTGGAGTGGTAAAGGTTCACACAGGAGAACTGAGCAGGGACTCTGGCTTCTTCTCCTGGTTTTGCTACTGCTTCTGCTGAATGTTCTTGGGTAAGTGATTTCATTTCTTTGTGCTTTAATTTCTCAGTTTCTAAACCAAAAATGATGATGATTTGTCTTCTCTGTGAAGTGTTTTGTTTTGGACAGATGACAAGTGCTGTTAAGGTGTGGGTGTTGAGCTATAATCATTGTGTTGATGCTCTTGAAGAGAGGGTGCTGAGGGCGCTAAATAGGAAATAGGCGGTCTGGGTTTTCAGAGGTGCTGAGAATACCAGGGCTCTGACTGCAAGTCCTTCTAAAAGCTTCATGTTTGTTAAGTGTCCTAGGGCAAACGCTGTAAAACAAAGGTAGATTTTACTTTACTTTTTTTCCCCCTCCCCTTAATGGCTTCCTTGCTAATTATTAAAACTGTTCAGGACCATTGAGTTTCCAGTTTTATGCATACTGTATCTTCGTAGTATACCATTGTGTTTCCTCCATCTTGCCTGTGCTCCTGGAAGTGTAAATGAATGGTCTTACAGTTAAATTCAACAGGTCGTTGTGGTGAAGAAGTGAAATGAGAATGAGAATGCAAGCTCAGATCTCACATGTTATTTTAGGACTTTGTGATGAGGCCTTTGTTCAGGATTAAAAGAAACAGATATAGTAAAATCACCTCTCTTGGTAAGATTGGGTGGGTGCTAAGGCTCTACATAATAATAGTAATGGATCAAGAGAAAAATATCAGTTATGATCAGCATTCCAGAGTTGCATGTTTCAGAAGATAATATTTATGGTGGTATTGATGTTCTTCATGTTTTATTTGCCCCAAAGTGTCCTGTAGTCCTTTGTGATAAACACTTTGAAGATGTGCATTTTGATCATAAATATGAGCGGTGGGAGAAGAAGGGGAACAAAAGGGGGGAAGGAGTGTAAAGAAGGGGGGAAAATCCCCAAACCCAGTGTTTTAGAAGGGGAAGTCCTCAGATTAATCAAAGCAAGTTTTATCTGAAAAAACAAAGTTGATGTATTTAATGTTTCCTTACTTAAAAACTGCATTTGTAAGAGTGTAGCACTGGAAGGGACCCTTTGCGTCACTAGCTAGATTTATGTTAGTGAAGTGGTTAAGGATTTGTTCTCTGTTCCTTTGGGCAAATGTCATGGTACAGCTTGTATCCATGTGGTCCAAAATCTTCCATTCCTAAAAGAAGTCAGCAATGCTTGAACAGCTTCCTAGGAGCAGTCCCTGGCCCGTGGTAACCCCTGAACCCTGCTTGGCTGTTGGTAGGGAGGGAGCTAATTCACCCAGACCAGAACTGAATCAGAAGGTGCCACTGTATCAACAAAAAGGGGACAGTGCTGGAGCCTACTGTAAGCCTAGTCACTGGCTTCACTCCCAGGCTATGGCAGGTGGTCATGTCCTATAACCCATTTGAAATCCCTCTGAAAGGATGGAGTGTGTCTTCATTGCCAGTGCTGTCCAGGATGGATGTATTGTGATTATATGTTCTTTTTAACAAAACAGCATTTTCATTCGAGTTGCATTGCATGCTGAATGATGCCTTCTCCTCCCAGAAGGCCCTGATTATGGGAGTTGCAAGGAGGTGACACAAGTCAGGAGCATTGTGTTGCATTGCTGCATCAGGTGTAATTTAACCTTTGTTCCATCAAACCTGATAGGGACTTAAAAGACTCAAAATTCTGTTGTCTGCCTTTATGCACCAGAATGTTATGAATTATGCTTATTTGTTTACTCCATTGGTCTTGATCAGCTGAAAAGAAGAGACTCCTTGAGACTTTTCTAGCTGTGACAGCATTTGAGGCTTTGTATGTGTGAGTTTCAGCTGCTCTTGATGCAAGTTACTGCAAACTGGCAAACCAGCTTGTAAGACAGCACAACACAACCACAAGTTTGGCAACAAACCACTGCTGCCAGATGCCTTTGCTGTTCCTTTAGCTTTCTATGGATTCGAGGCGCTTCACTTTTTTTTCCCCCTGTTGTTGGAAATACTTTCTAAGTAGAACACAGTGTTTTGGGTTGTCTAGCCAAAGTTTAGCTGTCCTTTTGCATCTCTGCCAAACTTCCTGTTTTCAGCAAAAACAATTTATTATCTTGCTGGTTCTTTAGACCTGAAAGGATTTGCAAGCACAAATAAACTTCTGAGTTGAGGGTGGCTATTTTTTTTTTATGGCCTTTCAAAGAATAAACTTACTTCCTCTCAATTATGTGGTCTATACTAGCAAAGAAAAGTATTTAACCTTTGGGCCACTAACAAGATTCAGAAAATGTTTTAATTATGCAAAGTTTCTGCACTCTGAACTTTAAAAGGACAGATAATTGTTTTTTCCTATGCTAGAAGTCTTTGTTTTCAGGTGGTTGGGCAAGAACATCCTTCTGGCACATGTGTGTTAAGGGAGTTGGGAGCGGGTTAAAAATGTCTCTTAAAAGATTTCAAAGATGATTTTTTTTTTTTGGTAATTGACTAGGAGCAAATTATATACTCGGGAATGCTTTGTTCCTAAAGGCTTATTATAGACAATCCATGGCTGTGTTGCCACAAAATGGGAAAATCTATGGCAGGTATGCAGAAACCTTCCTGTTCAACAGCTCCACTGAATCAGATCTGCTAGTAAGATGTTAGGTAGTAAAGCTATTGGTTGTCTTCATGGAGGGAATGCATAGTGATGATGTAAAACCAAAGCCCTGCTGCAAAGGAATTGTAGAAAAATCTCCTCTCTAAAAATGAAACATGTGTATATTATCCAAAAAAGGAAGAAAAAAGGGGGTAAAAAAAGAAAAATCCTTGTCATTCTTACCCAGTGCCACTGTAGTGTAAGGGAGGTCAACAAAGGCATGCTTGTAAAATTGACTTCAGCAAGGGGATGTTTTCAGGGCAGGAGTTGGTAACTTTGTGTTAGACAGCAATTTCTCTGTGAGCTTTCAAAAATTATTACACATTACTTGCAACTGTTCCGAAGATGTTGAAGTCTATTTTTGTACTGTACTTCAAAGGATTTGCAAATTCTTTGAAGGTGACTTAACAGCTATTAAATGATTCTGGGGGGAGGGGGAATCGAAAACTTTCCAAAAAAAGCTTAAAGGATATGTTTAATATTAATGTTGGAAATGCACTATAAATCCTCAAAGTTTATGTGTATCACTGTATCTGAGATGGCACTTACCAAAGGGGGAGGGAACAATTTACAAAGGGAAGGATATTTCCAGGAGTTTAATATGTTCCTTCCGGGGTCATAAAAAAAACCCAAACAAAACATTTGAGCAGAATTCCCCAGTTACACAGAAATCCTTTAACAGTTGTAATGTTCTGACAGGCAGTACGTTGGCAGGATGCTGCTGCTGTTTTCCTTAGGAAAACTGTACTTTTCTCCACTTTTTAGCAGTTTGGTGTCGTTCCTCAGGTAATTATAAAATAGCAAGAACCCCTCAGCACTAAGTAATAGGAAGATGTAAAAAATATCATTTTAATATGTGGAAACAAACCCCCAGCATCTAAATAACAAAAGTTAAAACGCTGCCGCTTTGAATGGGATGCTGTGATTGATACTGTTTCTAGTGTGGGTTTATCAATTAATAACTAGGAAATTCTGAAAGGGTCTGGGAAGAGAAATGTGATTTGTCAGTCGGAAAGACATTTCTCTAGAGTCAGTTTTAGTTTCTTGCTCCTTTAAAAGCTCAAGAACTCAGCGTTCATCCTTTCAAACCGAAAGTGTTTAGAGGGATAGCGGAAATATTTTTTGATACCACCAGCTTCAAAGAAGTTAGCTGCATTTAGTATCCTTGGCTCTCAGCTTAATTTGTTAAATCATGCGGCTTCTGAAATTCAGTGCAAAATTATTGTTCTCTGGGGAAATAATTACCATTCCTTTTACTGTTGAAGGGGTGGTGGTGCATATGTTTGTCAGCAGTGGAATTAAAGTAGATGGGTTTGAAGGAAGCCTTTCGTTCAGTAACCCTGAGTCAGTATCCTAAAAAGAAAGGGATGCTGAACTGTTGATTCTTGAATAACAGGGGTGTGCCCTACTGAGGGGGAAACAGTGCTGGTGCTGTTTTCCTGTGAATAAAACTAAGCTGACCTGTAAGGGTTTGTAAATAAAATAGGGCTGGTGAATCTAGGCTTCCTGTTAATTTTCATCTTTCTGTAAGGAAGTGATAGGATTTTGGCTTTTTGGGGTTGTTTTTTGGCAGTCAGCAAGCAAGGAAGAGGTGTGGGGCATCTGGCAGGGCTGGGCATGGGGTAAAAGTCCTGACTTTGGGTGTTCTGACATAAACCATTTCCCAAGAGAAGGAATTTAATTTGTGTGTACCCTGCAGGGGCTTTGACAGAGGGAAATAGGTGGCAGGGAAGTTCTGGCAGTGTAAGACTGTGATAAGTCTTCAAGAAAGGATTTTGGTGGGATGTTGGAACAGATATGCATCCCAGCACCCCTTGAGTCTCATCTAAACTGACTCCTGTCTTGATACGGAGGCTGGGGATGGGAGCATCCCTCTGGCTTTTTAGGAACGTCAGTGTTTTGTTTCAGACCAGTGGGGGTAGAGGCTTACTGGGGAATTTGGAGTAGAGCCCAGAATTTCCAAAACTGGCACAGAGTGATTCAGTGAACTCCATGTCTCTTGTGTGTGTGCTGCCCTCCAGCTAGTCATTAATGGACAGAAAGCTTCCAGCCTGGCTGTATACAATATCTGTATGCAGAGCTTCCTGCAGTAGACCATATAGAGAACAGTTTCATCTGACATACTTTGTAATGCCATGTTTTTCTCTTCCTGAACCATGCAGCACATCATGGCATTGGCTGGAATAGTTTGAAGTCTCAGTTCAGGTGTAGAAACCCAAACTGGGGGAAATTCTTAGATCCCCTCTGGGTACGTTTAGCAGTGTAAATAAGAGCCAGTTGGATATTAATGATTGCCTACTATGTACTGTGCCTTGCAGTATGTAGTATGGGGAAAGGAAAGGGTGGCTGTGACTCGGCAGCTCCTGGCTTCCCTGTCAGCTGCAAGAAGCAAAGGAACAAAGTTTTGTTAAATATACTGGTGGCTACAACTGACAGAAGCTGGAGCTTCCGATGCTTATAATAAATAGATGAGAAGCACAGACTGTGGTGTTCTGTGCTGCCTTTGGGGACATAGTGCAGCCCTTGGACAGGTGCTGCCTGGCCAGCATTCCCCTGGAGAAGGTGAGGACTAGGATATCTCCAGTAGCTTGGAGGCTGGCTTGGCTCTTGGCTCAAAAAAAGGTTTTAGATATGCCTAAATGACTCTTGGTGCTAGGCTTTTTCGTTTTTTTAATGCTTAACCAGTGTTCTTAGTGATTCTGAGGAATTGCCTATAAAAGTTTCTACATCTGTTTCCTTCCTTAGGCTCTGTAGGCAGCTTGTTGGTTGCTGCTTATATCCCATTTGGGGCAGGGGTGGGAATACTATATTTGTTTATATTTATTCAGTGTGTCAGGAATCTATCCTGGATTTCAAGCACCTCGCAAATTTTTAAAACAAGCCATTAACAAATTCTAGGTGCACTGGGTTCATATTTTGGTTCATCCCTTTTTTTTTCTGGAACTGATTTTTAATTAAATGTCTCTTTTTTTTCGCCCCTCATGAAACCCAGCACCTCACCACACCAGCTAAACCCTGCACTTCCCTGAAAGTGCTCCATCCCAAGGTTGCTGGAAATATCCTTGCAGTGGGGTGTGGATCTAGCTGTGAAAAAAGGAGTATGCTGAGCTCGGTGGCCTGAACTTTGAGAAACTAGGACTGGAAGAGCCCTTCCCAATCATGAGGCCTTTAGGATCTCTAGCTTTTCAGGTGCATGCATCTTTGCCAAGTTTAATCCCTCTGGTGTGCTTTCTATACCAGGTATCTACTTCAGACTGCAAAATTTCAGTTTAAGCAATCCCGAAAAACAGGGCTGGGGGTGTTGAGCAGGGCAGGGTGGGGAGTCTGGAACTGCAGTGTTTTGTAACTAGAAAAACGAAGTAAAAGAAAGGCAAAACCCCTATTCTGGTGATCTTTAAAGACTGCATGGCACACCCATGCTTTGGAGCTGAGCCATGAAAGCTGGCAACAAGCTGGCTTTTGTTTCAAGGATATGCTTTTTGCAGTTCCTTTCAAAACCATCCCAAACTTGACAAAGCTGTCAGGCTTTTAACAAACTTGGTTCATGCATATTCAGCAGCAAGGAGTTGGACTGTAGCAATGTGTAAGGCTCTGCATAAAGAGCCACAGAGGCTCTCGGAGTCTGCCTCATCCCCAGGGCAGGAGCACTACAGGGTGGAAGGTGAAGATGTGCTTGCCATCAGTTGCCTGCTGCTTCAAGACTTTGAGAGGATGGTGAACGCTTGTACTAGGAGACTATGCCTCTGTGCTAGACTATTTTTCCCTAAGAAGTGTTGAGGGCTATTTGATTTGGATGTAGATGAGAAGAGTGTCAGGGCAGGCAATGTAGGAATGGAAGCCTGAGGGACACTTGGAAAAGTGAAGGACCCAAGAAGGTGGAAGAGGAGGAGTGGAGAGGCAATATGTCACAAGGGATGACTTGGCTGGGGGCTGGGGCATCGGGCTCGGGCCAGAAAGATGGGGAATAAGGGAATGAGGTCAGGAGATGAGGTTGGAGCTTGGAGGGGTAGGGTTGTAAATTAAGGGTATAGATTTGAAGGGATGAGTGCCTACTGGGGAGGAGAGACAAGAGTTGGGTTGAAGTAAGCGGAGCCAGTCAGGATCTACCTACTGTTATTCTCACACTATAAACTTTATCTCATTCTAGGTTAAATGTCTTCAATTAAGTAAAAATGCCAAGTGCCAGAGTGAGGGTTGCATTAAGAATTCAAACATCATTGCCTATGCTCATGCTCCTCATCCAACCTCCAAGTTTTTTCTACAGGAACTGGGATTTAAGATACTTTGCCAGGTTCTCAGCTGGTGAGAAATAGCACGATTTTATCAATAGCTATGTACTGATTTATACAGATAGCCTGGTCCTATAAGCATCTTCCCACCTCTGTTATTTCCTAACATGGCTCATGCCTTTAAAGGTAATAAAGATGTGGTCCGGTACTCACAGACCTGTCAGGAGGCTGAGGTTACTTATTAGTAGCCAAGAGCAGAATCTTTCTCTTCCTCTGTAAATTATCTTCATTTTACTGTGTTTTAAAATGCATCACTTGAAAGTCTAAAATATTTGACAGTCTGTAAATGTATTCAAACTACTGCTGCATTTAGCAATGGTCAAATATCTGACTATATATTATATACCGTCACATATATTTAATATATGTGTAAAAATGTCACCAGACAGAATAGTTATGTGGAAAATATTATAATAAATGTAAAAATTGTCATCATCTACTGATGAAAATGACCCTAATTTATTTGGTCCACTGACATGCATATATATCATCTCTTTGACTCTTTATTCTATCATTTTAATAAATAACTTAGTTTTACTATTTGTTTCCATCATGCTCAATGCCCTGGGATGAGGTGAAATTTGAAATGCCCAAGGTATCGAATGGGAATTAGTAGGTGCCTTTTATTTTGCGAGTGTAGTGCAGTAAAGATGAGATGAGTTTTAACTTTCTTGAATGTTTAAATGCCCTGGGAAACCTTGTATTTATAGATATGGGTTTGTTTGTTTTAATTAGATGCTTTTTCTGCTTTTTCCATGGTTTTATTTTGTTTAAACTTTGAAGGTACTTTTCTACCTGAGACTTTCTACAAAATCCTTGTTCATAAGGTCAAGCCAGTTGTTTCCATGTGGTGCTTGGATGTTCATTCTCCACACTGTAACAGGGTTGGTTTTGAAGTCAATGGGGCTATGTTAACACACATTAAAAACACAGAAATGAATTTATCCCCTCCTTCAGTATACCATCTGGCTAATACAGCCAACCTGTTGTATGTGGGGAGTTTTTTCTCAATGACTTCTCTAGTCCACATTTGACTCGGATCGGTGAGTTGTTGTCTAAGGACACAATCCAGCAAGCATCCTTGCAATTGTTCTTGTGACTGCTGTGGAGCTTGTGTGGGAGAACAGTGGACAGCTCTTTGCAGCCTCTGTGTGTTTAAAATGTAAGATACCAGTTAATCTTTCTGAATGAGAGTGAGACTCATGGTATTAATAGTAACGTAACGGGTTTATTTTCTTTTGGTAACTTCTGTGCTCTGATCATTTCTCAGCCCACCACACTTAACCATCTTACAAATGTGCTCTAAGATGTTCTGTACCAAATATTAATATCAGTGTTATTACAGTGTCAGCACTTCTCCAGCATTAGCAGATATATTGTTTTCATTATATAAATCTATTCCCCACACACTCCGCCTTCCAGTTTAATTAATCCACCGTCACACCAATGTTGCCAAGAAACCTGTAGCTATTTATAGAATGGCATAATATTTTAATACACAAAAGATGACTATAACTTGGAATGTTACAAACTTTGGGATTAGAAAGTAAAAAAAAACAAACTGATTTAACTCAATGTTTGAAGCTGTAGGCTGTCTAGTACTTCTTACCCCCTGAAAAATGTTAAGTGTCACCAAGCAGATGGCAGATTAGCTTTAATCTTGAGTTTGTCTTGACCTTCAGTACTGTTGGACGAGTCTGAACACATGTGTGCGTAGAGGGGCTGTGTTCAAGCAGGCTGGGCTGTTATGAAGGTTGGCCTTTGCTTTGTGGAGTACATGGCATGCGTCCGTAGGCACATGTGAAATAGCACAGCAGTCTGTTGCTGTTTACCATTCTGTTTATTCATGTGTCTATAAAGCATGATCTGGGGTAGAGGGGGATTAAGGAGGGCAAAGGTAACTTTGAGTACTTTTCTGTGCAACAGGAGTGTGAATCACAGGGATCTAATGCTACGGCTTCTCTGTTGAGAAACCTTTTTTTTTTTTTTTTTAAAGATTAAAACATCTCATCTACCATCCAGCAACCTGGATGTATAAGTTTTCACCAGTGAGCAGCCAGAGTTTTCCAGGACATACCACACAGTAAGGTGGAGGGGGAGTCCTACAGCTCCCCAAAAGTGCCAAGAGATTCCTGATTCTGGCTGTCCTGAACCGGAGCTGTTTGCATCAACCCCCTGCCATATAAATGGCTCAATAATGAAAGAGTGGGTTCAAAGCAAACTGAGAGGTTAACCTCAAAATGTTGGACAGAAACAGCTTTTGGGTTATGAGTTTGGAACCTTGTACTCATGTCTGAAAAGTAATGTTTTCAGGTGGTGGTGCTTCAGGTTGTGTGTTTGCAGGCTAAAGGCACCTGGAACTGGCCAGGGCTTGTATCAGAGGTGCCTTTGGTCCTTCTTTGCATCCCAAAAATCCCTGGGGTGTTCTAGAAAAGTATTTTAGTGAATACATCTTCAGAGCGGGTACTTGTCCAAATAGAGTTGGGGTGCACTGCTGAGTAAAGGGTGCTGGCAGGAGAGATGATGCAAGTGAGGATGCCTGCAAGAAGGTGGAGGAAGGAGCGTGTTAGATGCCCTTTGGCATTATTGGGAGGCAGAGATGAAGTGAGAGGAGATCTGTCCTACCTGTACTCATTCCTCCATGAATTTCCTTTTCCCTTTTAGAAAACACTCATGCTTTTGGGTCCTGGGCTTCGGCACTCTGCTTCTTATTTGCAAAGAATGGCAGAGGGGCTTTCTCCTATTGTGAAACGAGCGACCAGAGCTATAGCCTAGGCAGGCTGCAGGTTTAACCTAATCCTCATCTTTTTCCCTTTTAATTTCCACTGAACTCTTTCTCCATGCACTGCCTTACTTAGACCTCCAGACCTCTTTCCGACATAGTTATAGCTAACGTAAAGCATATCCTTGTGTATTTATGGCTCCAGTTATTTTTCCCATCTGCATTGCTTTGTGTTTATTGACATGGGATTTCATTTGTCATTTTATTGCTGAGTGCAGACTGTCCTTTTGCAGCTTTTCATGCTTACCTTTGGTTTGGCTGCTGACATAAAGCTATTGAAGTAGTGAAACTATTTTTTCCCCTTTTCAGGCCATTAATGAATATATTAAACACCAATAACTATTGGAGATTTTTTGGAAAAGTTCCTTCCTCTGTGAGCCATGACTGCTTATTACTGTTTTGTTTCTAGTATCTTAGTCTTCTTATTCTTATCTTGAATAATTGTCTTTATTATAGTTTCTACAGCTTTAATCCAGAATTTACTTACTGCCCAATGTTTCCTGCAAAACATTTGTTTTAGGATTGATGGTTTATTTGCCACCTGCAATGTCTCTGGCACCAGGTGGGTATAAATGGTAGCTATAGTACAAGTAAGTGGTATTTTCATAGTCTGGTATTTGAGTTCCTTTTAGAGTTCTTTGGGGAAGCAGAAACAAGTGTTGTGGTTACTTGGCTACTGTGCCTTTAAGAATAAAGAAATTTGGAGAAAACTCAGTGGCTTTGTGTGGATGATAAACTGTTGGACTTGGTTCATCCTATAGTTGTACTCTATAATGACCTGTGTGGCTTTTAAAACAAGATGAATTTTTCCTCAGTGTACCAATATGTTGCAAAACCAAAAACCTTTGCAAGCTCTGATTTAAAACAAACAGTTGTGTATTTACAAAGACAAAACAACTACAAAAAAATTTGCATTCTTAATAACAAGTATAAGGCAGTAACCCTACTGAAGAAAGTGTTTGTGGCACACACTCTGTTTTCTCTGCTTAATGCTTCAGCTGTTTTACTATTCCACATTTTTCTTCAAAATACTGGAAGTGGGAAAGCCATGTTTCTACATAAAAGGGGTTGAAAATGTTTTGATTTAATTCAAAGGCATTCAGGAGCAAGGAAATGCTGTCAAGTGTCTTCAGCCAGTAGATTTCAATTTGCATTTAATACTTGCATAACTTAAGCATTAGCCAGGAGAATTTTTAAGCATTTTTTTTGCTTTTAATTTGGCTTTAAAAAAAAAAAGTAAAAAGACTCCTCCTGGACTGAGATCTTGTATCTCAAGTTTCAGACTGAAGTAAACTTTTACAGCCGAGTTGTAAAATAGCAGTTTATGAGACAAACTCTGCCAAAACTTTAACTATAACTGTGCCAATGTGCCATTATAATAATCCAACAATAATCATGGTCCATTATATTAAATCACTCGCACAGACAAAGGCTGCTAACCTTTCCAAGTGGGAAAAAATGTTCCTTTCAAATCAGGGATAAATTCCAACTGAGAAGACCAAATGCTTCAGCCTTTAAGTAGTGAATACATTTACTTCTCCCCAGGGCTCAAATAACCCAACATTTGGTAAATGTTTAACAAGGAGGAATTCTCCCTCCCATTTGCCCTTTTCTCATATACACTAGATTAACAAATTTAGTTTAACAAGAAGATCTGTGTTACCCCCTGGTATCCCTCAATTAGATCCTTCCCCCTGTTATTGGCGTATCATCCCAGTCCATTTGTTTGATCAGAGGACCCAAGGTAATTAGCTACGTGGCAGAGACAGGGTCTTCCACCAGCCCTACTTTGTATGTGCACAAGTCTTCCTCATGTGTGAAGATGCTCTGCTCTTGCTCTTTCCCTTCCACATGTGATTTTTTTTTTTTTTTTTAAAGGAGGGGTGCCTCCTTTTTTGTGGCATTTTACTGAGGAGATTAAACGAGCATGGCATGTAACTCTTGACTCTGGTTATGCCTCCCTGCAGCATGTCAGGAACTAAATCAAAGCCTCCGCAGGAATTCACAAATCCAGCTTAGAAATCTCATATTTAGTCCTGGATAAATGAACATTGTTGAGGACAGAATAACCACAGGTGCCCTGACATGTTCAGATAGCGGTGGGAGGCTGTGTCTGTGCCTGTGCTGCAGAGTGACTGGTTCCTTAGCTGAATTTTTCAGCTGTTTTTTGCCACATTTGGGTGCGCTGGTGTTCTGTGTAGTGCCCGGTGAGCTGAATGGATGGCAAAACTCTGTGTCCAGGCTCACACCGATGAACAGGTTTGCGATCTGGTGAAACCTTCCTTCTTGTGGATTGTGTTTTGGGGCTTTTGTGGGTTTTGTTGGGGTTTATTCCCTTCAGTTTGTGAAACGAGTGGGTTTATGCTGTAAAAGGCATTTGGGGCTCTCCTGTTTGTCCTGAGAAAGTGTTAGAAACTTTGAGAGCTACTTCAGAACTACCAGCTTTGTCCTGACACATTGACAGAGATTGGCGCAATCAAGGGCAGCGAGGAGGATGGAGTTAGGGTAAGAGGGAACTGAAGTGCACTGAGCAGCTGCGTTCAGCTCCAGAACTACAGCTTTCCCTATGTCTAACACTCAAAAGGCAGTGGTGACAGCTGGCAAAAGTCTCTAAAGCTTTTAACAGCAATCAGTGTTGCTGATGAATAAAGCACCTTCCTGTGCCTTTATCGGAGGCAGGATCTTACATCTATAATTGAAACCCAGGTACGGGGTTCTCCTGCAAGGTCTGGCACACGTGCGTCACTGCCTGTGCAGCTACTGCCACTATGACGTTTCGTGCCACATGTAGGACTTCACCCTGATCCCAAGCATGAAGGCCTTGATGGAAGTCAGGCAGCTGATGGAGAGTTGCAGGAATTGTGCTATGCTGCTCCATGTGCACATCGGCACCATGGCATTCCTCTGTGAGCTGCTGAATTTTGTCACTTCACCAGCACTGAGGGTTCTGTGCCTGGTAGTGCTCAGTGACTTAAATATCCGTGTCAAAAGACCCCTGGGATCAGCTCAGGATGGTGGTGTTGACAAGGACTGTGGTGGTCCACTTTGCTGTGGGGCTGAGACTGCTCTTTGGGTTGGTGGGTCCTCCAGCTGAGCACTGAGCCATCACTGTTCCAGGTGGATTTGTCCTGGTTTCTGACCAGCTGACCTTCTGAAAGTGTTTATTCTGGGCCTTGCTCTTGTCGCTTCTGTCTCTGACACCTCAAATTAGATAATGGCGATGTCAAACTTCAGTCAGACCAGTCATTGAGGCTGATGGTGAACATGATAACTTGCTACTTGTGTGATGTATGTCACTGAGTGCTCTGCGCGGAGTCACTCCTGGTAGTAGATGGGGATCTCCATTTCTGTGGGAGAGGTTTTGTCCCAGGAAAGCCATGGCATTCATTCCGCTTCATGTACAGAGTGGTTTGAGATTTACCCTCTAACAAAGCAAGGACCTGCTCTGTGGCTGTGCTTTATCAAAATAAGCACCTTGCCTGCAGCTGTGCCTTATTGTGTCCATGACTGCAGGGTTGTGATAGGTTGGGTGAAGACTCTGAGGAAAGCAGATTTATTCACTTCTGAGGAGTTAGGCATGAAAGGGTCTCTCAGGTGAAAGCATGCTTGATTTGTAACCAACTACTTTAATTGTTGGCAGCAGACTAAATTCTCACTTATTTGTGTTCTTATGAATCAAACTAACTAAATAATACAGCCTAGGTTCAAGAAAGCACCAGTAGGCTCATTTGGATAAATCTCACTCTTCATTCTCAAGTTATTCACACACTTATTCTGCTGAACTGAGGCGTGAGAAAGCAAAACCATTCGAGTGCTTCAGTAACACTAAGAAAACTGATTCAGTGGGAGGACTGTACAATAGAACTGTGTCACAAGATAATTACTCCTCATTGCTACACAAATGCTTTGGCAGAAACGCGTCCTTGTCATAAAGGTGCAATTACCAATGTCTCAGTAGTTTGATCAAAGGATAAATACCCAGATGACATACTGAAGAGCCAGGATTTCTATCAGTTGCATAACTATCTCCTGGTGTGTGGTGCTTCTCACTTTGCTCTACTGGCTTCCCAAGAAAAGAAAGGAGTGTTTCTAAATGTCTGGGGAAAATATTGCTTTCAAGAGACATATGCATCCCTTTAAAGAATTACAGAGATAACAAATGACGTTTTGTGTCCCTGGCAGATCATTTTCACTTTTGGGGCTAATATAGAAAAATGAAGTCAGATTCCCTAACTCCCTGTTTGGAAGGGTCAGGCATTTCAAGAACTTTAGAGTTGTCTTTTTTGAAATCTGCTTTCACGGTAGCCTGTCCAGTCAGCAGCTTTCTGAATCTGCTGTTTGGCTGGGACACTCTTTTAATCCAGGTTCAAGCAGTACCTGATTCTAGAAAATTGTCTGCACATCCTCAGACTCCAAGTATGGTCCATGGGTGATGGAGATGGGACCTTACAAAATGTGTTTTTTCTTTATTTGACTGGTAATTACTGTTATGTGGACTTTCATCTCTGCAAGTTCAGGCAGTGAATTCTGGGCCTGTTTGCCAAGCAGCAACACAGCGAGGCTGAAGCTGCTTTGTGAGAGGCCCTGTTCATGCACTTGCTGCACACTAATGTCTACCATTGGGTGGATGCAGCAGAGAGCAAAGCCATCCACTTGCCTTCCTGGGTCAAGTGGAATGCTTTGGCTGGAGACAATATAGATTGTTCCTGGGGAGTGCTGAGCATGTTTATCTGAGGGGACTTCCCAGAGCGGTTTTCGCCATGGGCACAGGGAAAGATGTGTGGTTCAGAGAGCAGGAATTCAGCAGCATGAGCATAGAGTGGCCTCGGGGCTTGCAAAACAGGAGACTTCTCCTGGTGCCCCAGAGTTTGCTGCAGTTCAGGGACAAAATGAAGGATGGATGGGTTGAGATCAGCCTTGCAGGAAGGGGGACCCAGGACGATTCGTTTACAAAGACTTTCTTTATTCTCTGCTTGTCTCCCTGACTTTTAGCTATTTTTAAAAGTCAATTACTCCAGTTTCTGTTCAGATAGCATCTACTGATACAGCTAATGAGTGCCTTTGGAATGGCCCATGTGTTGGGGACTGTAAAAGGAACAGGTTTAGTTTTGGCTGACTTGTGGCTCTGTCAGATGTGCTTGAAGTCACACAGTGTTAAAACAAGCATGGTGTTAAATCTTTCCAATGCAGTCTGCTCCTCTTGCAGCTCATTAAGTAGAGGGTTAACCAGACCAAGCATTGGTCTGATTCAGCAGTGTAAGATTGAGGAGATGCTGAAGGAATCTTGGACCATCCTGTGTCTCGGCTAAAAAGTCTTTGTGGAGGTTGGATGAGTGTCAAAGGGATGTGAAGCCCTTAGAGTTTCTCAGAGCACAACACTCCCTTCCCTAAGAGGGAGCCATGCTGTGATGATGTAGGCTAATTCTGAAAACAACTGTATTTTGTGCTGTGACACCAGGCCCCCTAACCAGGTTAATAAGAAAACTTTCGCTATGAGGTTGGTCTTAATAATGCATGTGGAAGGTGTTACGATCTGTGATCACCCAGCAAGATGGACAGAAAGACTTCTGGTTCTGCTCAGAAGTTGTCTAAATGCTCTCTTATAAAACTGGGGTTTGTCTGGAAAAACTGGTGTGAGAGATCTATAGGGAAATGCAGACTTTCCACTCTCAACGTGTGTCCTATATGAAATGGCAGCTTTCCAGTGCTGCTGGTAAATGATCCTCTCCTTGATGTACATCTAGATGCCAGAGAATTTGGTACAACCTTTTGAGTTGCTCTGAAGGCCGTAAAAGCATCAAAAATTCCTTTTTTGGTTGCAAGAGAGCTAGCTGCCTGGCCTGCCTGGCATGGTGTGTTAGGCTGTTCCATCTTTTCCTGTTCTTATTGAATCTGTTTTTAGGTATAGGCTTACAAATATCTTCCTCTTAACTGCTTCCAAAAGGTCAGTGGAAAGTGCTGCTTCATTGGTTACACAAAACACTTTGGGGGGGCGGGGGGGGGAGCGGGGGGAAGAATCAGAAGTGAGCTGTCCTTTGCATTTCTCATAGTAAACATGCCCAAAACCAACCACTCTGCTGTTAAAATGTCATGAAACCAGCTTGTTTTCTCTCTTGCCTCTTGATATCAGATTTTGATGCAAAACCATATTTTAGGCAGGGTTTGCTACTAGCACCAAGCTACCCTGAAACCTTGTAGACCTTGCCCAGCAACTCCTGGGCCATCTGAAGCTGTGGGACTCCAGGGCAGCCTGGGAAGGAGGATGGAGCTCCGTTCTGTGTGCTGCTCAGAGTGCTTTTACACAGCTCTATTTTTGGCTCCTTGCTTGCTCAAATGAAACTGTCTGATTAAGTAACACATAGGAAATAGATTTCAGTCCAAGTCTGAATCATCGAGCTAGTAATTTTTAAAAAAAAGTGTTGGGTTGTGTTTTTTTTTTTTTTAAATAATAAATAAATTCGTGATGCTTGCTCCTTTCTGTGTTAGTTTTCCCCCAAAGGGATGCTCAGGAAGTTCATTTGAATTAGGTGCGAATTCACAGCGCAGGAGCTGTGTAGACACCCTTGTTGCAGGATGAAAGCTGCTTGAATTTGGCTTGGCTTTGAAAATGGATTTAGTCTACCCTAGGTCTCAGTAAGTGTTTCCTTGCTGTGATATAATTAGCTAATTAGCTGACTTAACTAATCCTGCTTTGAAATTAATTTGGATTACTTTCCTTGGCTGTCTCCAGAGAGACCAAAGTGCTTTGCTCTCGTGGTAACTAATGCTGTCGAATTCTGGGAGGACGCTACCTGTGGAATAGTACTCTGTAGCATCCTGTCTTTTCAGCCAAGGTATCGAGATGGGGGAACAAAGAACTTGTATTATCTAATCTTGACTTGCCACCCCTTCAGTCTGTGCAGTTAGCTTCCAAAGTCGTTACCACAGCCAGGACTTGCATTTCAGGTACGTCTGACCTTTTGCTTGAGCAATCGGGGCTCTAATTTCAAGTCAAGCCATGAGGCATAGGTAAGGTCTCAAGTTTCTTTCTAAATTGCCAGGCTTAAGTGCTGGATGCACAGCTGAATTCTCTGATACCTTTGAAAACGCACATGTGGTCAAAGTCAAAAGGCTTTAATAAATGAATTGGGTAGAGCATTACTGAAGATGTTAGATCTTAGCCTAGAGCAGGGGAGGAAGGAGTACCTGGACAGACCAGACATTCCCTGCTTGTGTAGGGCCTGATGAATTGTAGCTTTTGAAGCTATTCATGAACGATTAACTTTTTTACTTCTTTGAGAATCCACTGAGACAGGACTGGGAAAGAGTGGATGGAATGCTCGTGCTTTAATGGAGAAAGGAAAAGAGATTAAACCAGATGAGACTCCTCGGAGTGCAAAACTAGTTGCTTAATTGTATCCAGAGTATCGTTATCAGCATTCTCCTATTCAATTGGAAGAATGTGATGTGTAATATTCCACAGCTATCTGTCCTGCTTCCAACTCTGTTCAGTGTTCTCATTAATGACTTGTACAGTGCAGTAGAGAGCACGCTTATTAAATTTGCAGACAACATGAAGCCATGAGGGCCTGCAGATATAGTAGAGGACAGGATTAGGGATTTAGAAAGGCATATACAAATGGAGGAACTGGCTCCCCCAAAAAAGGTGGGGGGGGGGAGGGAGGGGAAGAAGAAATTCAACTGGGGACTGACTTCAGAAATAATCAACTGCGTGAGCATGGGATGTAAAACTACTGGGCAGGTGACACCATTTCAAAAACGTTTTGGTGAATTTTAGCCAGATCACATGCTAAATGCAAATTTTAATAAAGTCACAGGATTGCAAAGAAAGGCAGTCCTTGTATTAGCAACTTACTAAGCATCTACCTCTGTACTACTCAGCACTGATAAACTCTCAACTGGTTTTGCTCCTGTCCTTCAGAAAACGTGGGTCAGTTGGAAAGGGTCCAGAGGGTAACATTGAGAATAGTCAGAGGTCTGGGAAGTGTGGCTTGTGGGGAGGAATCGGGAGGAAAAAATAAAGTTCTCTTGTCTGCTAAGAGACACTATCTTCAGTTAGAGAAAGATATTTTCCAGTACATTAAAGGCTTTTGAAAGTATTAAATTACCTGTTTTACAAGTTTGTGTGGAGGCCAAAATCACAGCAGGAAAGTTCCAGATGTACATGCTGGGATGACATCTCCAGAAGTAATGATAGCAGTGAATTAGAGCAGACTGCCTGGTGAAGCCATGAAGTTCTGTTACTGGTGGTCGGTGGGAACAGGTTAGGGAAATGTTTATCACATGAAAGGAATATGGTCGCCCCTACCCTGTGGGATGGCCAGGGAGGGATGCACTGCAGGACCTCTTGAGGTCTTTTCCCATCTTGTGACTTGAGAGCAATCAGCACGGTACTCAATATCCAGAGGCAGCAGCTGCCCAGGTAGGTGCTTATGCTACTGTTTTAATCTTTGCAGTTACTTCAATTTTATTATTTCTAGACTCTCAGTGAGTAGCTAGGTCATGATGAGGGCCCTTTGAGAGCAGCTTGGGTGTGTACACATGGATACCTGCTTTCCAAATGCAGCGCTGTTTGCTATGAAGCTTTGTTCCCAACTGTGTGGTAGTTCCAAAGTGGATCTCAGACTAGAACTTGGACACTATTTTTTTCTTGTCAAACTTACATTGAATTTGGTAAACCATTTCCCTCAAAGCTTTGCTTTGGCATTTATCGAGTGAAGTATTCTGAACCTCCGTGGTGGATTAACAAAGGATCCATCCCTCTTCACAAATGAGTGCTGCTTGTGCCATGTGGTTTAGGCATTCTCCCAGACTTAGGTAAATCTGTGCTTTGAATCTGCGTGCCATAGACTATGTTTTTTGGCCAGTGCTCCATGAGTTTGAAGGGTCAGTGTTTGTGTGGTGTCTGCAATAAACTTTCATTTTCTCATATATGAAATAAAATTATATGACATTTTAAGAACTTGTATTTTTTCTTTATTAGACACATCTAGGATACTGTTGCAGATGCTCTTGTTCTCTTATTGCTTCCCTTCTACAGCTGTAACCTCTACCTAAAATTACAAGGCCGTGTAGGGCAGGCAGGTGGGATGGAGGACCCCACAATTAGCTTTTCCCCCTCAGACATGAGGCACCACTGCAGTTGGCATCCACCTTAATCAGCGTGCACCCAGGCAGTGTTTTAAAGGGAATGTTGGGGAGCATTTCACAGTTGTTGTAAATACTGATTTATATTCCCCAGTTTAACATGTTAAAGCATCTAAAAACTTGCAAATTGCCCAAACTTCCGCCATCCTTGGAAATACTGTTTTCTTTCCACACACAAGTGTTGTCTTGCCTTTTATGTCTAAAGTGTGGACAAGTAGTCTACTGCCTGTGACAGCCTTTAGGAAGAAGAAAATGTTCATTCTTCTGGTTTTGGAAACAGTAAGTGAGTTTGGAGTGGTCATGTGAATGGTTCCTTGTGCATGCGCATGCCTCTGTGTGTCCAAGTAATCGTAGTGATTTCTTTTAGACAGTTCTTCAAAGTTCTGATGAGACCCGTGCTCTGTGGATTCCAGTACAGTAAATGCATGTAATTCATGATGTGAAGAAAGGAAAGAAGCATTTATTTTACAGATGGGGAACTGAATCATGCTAACCTGAGAGCCTGCCCAAAAATAATACAGAAAAACTGTGACAGAACATGGATTCAAGCCTGAACTATGTGATGTCTCACTCAGACCCCCAATTACAAGGCTGTCGTTAACTTTCCAAGTTGTTGTCTCACATGTAATCGTAGCACTTAGAGCTTTAACTATTTTGCTATTAAATTAAACCTTTCTTCGCTCTGCTGGAATGCGGAGCTGGAACACTAGCGTGACTAACTAGAAAATGATGATTTCACACCAAAGGTAGGGAGATGTGGCCAAATGGATGCAGAGCCGTCTTGCATCAGGCTGACCCATTAGGTGTCGTGTCAAGAAGTGCCACATTGCTGCCTTCCTGCACCTTGGTGATATATCTCACACTTGCCGTCGCAGCGCTTGGTGTGACTACTGCTGCAGTTATCGCTCGGGATCCTTGGCTTGAGGCGCGGAGGCCAGCTGTGCTATTAAGAAGTGCCATCGTGGGAAGCGGGAGCTGCAGCCAACATGGCTGTGATATCGGCACCACTTCTGACATTCTTGGACGCCTCCTCTTTTTGCTACTCTCCTCTTTCCCACTCTCTCCCCCCCAGCCCATTAAATTGCACAGGTCGGGTGAAAATTTCTACTCAGCAATATTATTTTTTTTCCCCTCCCTCCCTGGATTCTTTTAACTGTGCAAACTTCTTCAAGGAGAAATATGTGCTATCTCAGAGATGTCTGTGGGTGTGAAAGAGTGTGCTACGTAAGGCCTTTCTTCAGGTTAAGAAAACAGCAAACTTGTTCTGTGACATTCTCTCATCCTCCGGTGACCTGCGTGAGGCATGGGGAGTGTTAGACATCTACCTGGAGCAAAAACATAGCAGAAAAACATCTAAAACTGCAGTTGTTGGGTGGGGTTGGAGTGACTGAGCAGGTGCATACCAAAGCAAAATTCTCTTGCGTTGTGTTCCTGTCCTGTTTCATAAGCATTAGGCAGGTTTTTGGAAAGGAAACATCCAAGGAACAGGGAAAAAGAGTGGGAAATGGCAGTTCAGAAGTCGGTGGCTTTCCCTCAGGCAGCCTGGTAGTTGTTCTCTATCTGCCTGATTGCCAGTTTTTGGCAGAGATTTAAAAGCTGAGTTTCTGTTGACTGTCAGGCCAATACTGTCAGTCACCCGCTTTCAGGTTAGCGCTTCAGGGAGCCAGCCAAACTCCAAGGGATATCTTTATTTAGGCAAGTCATCAGTGGTCTTTCATTGGAACTAGGGGTTTTTCCCTCCTCCCTCAATTCTTTTGCTCCGTCTTTGTGCCATGGAAAAGTGAGATGACTCTGCACAGCTTGGGGATGTTCAGATCCAGACCAAAGTTTCATGTCTCTGGGGGAAGAAAACCAAAACAAAACCAAAAACCCCACATGTCTTAAATCTAGCAACCTTGAAATTAGGAGTGACCCAGATTAATATGTGTGTCTGTGCTTTTTTTTGGAACAGGATGAACTGAACAGATACGCTGAAAAATGTAGTGAGTAATATGTGTAAACTCAAGCCTTTGGTATGCAGCCTAATCCGGCACAGCACCCAACTTGCCTGACTAATCTGCTTTATGTCAGCATGACGAGGTTTGTTGGGAGTGATGATATCTTTTAGTAGACAGAGTAATTTAGTTGGCTATCTACTAGTAACATTAGACAGGCTTTCAGGAACATAAGCCCTTTTGCAGGCCACCTGAAAGCTTAAAAGAAGACATCACCTTTGCTTTCAGCTGACCTGCAGAAGCAGTCGGGAGCTTAAAGCTTACCTGCTCTCTTCATCTTTTCTGTTAAGTCTAGTGAAGGATTTGTTCTACATTCTCTACCTGATATCTAGAAGCCATCTTACCCACCCAAGAGTATAGTAATTTCTTTTCTTTGAGATGGTATTCAGCGTTACCAGTAAAGGTTTCTTAACAGCTGGGTTTTGGGGTGTTATGTTTCAGGGTACCCAACTTTGCTTTTCTGTGGTCAGTTGTGTTGGGGGACAAGTGTTATTTTCTGTCTTAAAATCAGAGCCTGTTATGATGTCTGAACCTGAGAACCCCAATGAGTTGTCTAAAGTCAGTAACCACTATCGAAAAGCATGGATTTTGACGTTAATTTTAGTAAGGTAAAGCACAGTAAATTAGTTAAGCTCCTCTCCTGTGCTGTTTGCCTTCAATGAAGAACTGAAGTGACTTAGTCACTTGCCAGTGTTGTGGGTTAGAAGTGATAATGTCAGATAGCTACCAAATGCTTTACAACAATAACAAAACCTAACAGCCAAGTAAAGGAACCGCAATACTCAAACTGGAGCTGAAAAAAGAAAATAATGAAAACCACTCTCTCTCATGAATAGTTTTGGTCCTCATTATAGATTAGTAGTTTTGTGAGATGATGTAGAAATGTTCCTTATTATCACAGCTTTATTGCCTACCTCTGTACATCTGTTCCAAAATTCATTTCAAAATGGCCAGACATTTCAATAATCCGGTGTGGCTTGGAATTTTCATATTGTTTCTGGTGCATTAAAATCTGGATGGAAAGCTGGTACTTTTAAATTTACAATTGCACAGACCGTACAACATCTGGGTAGCTTTGCTCTATTGCTTTCCCTGTTCCTTTAAATTTAGACTGAAGTTATGATGTGCATGAAAGGCTAAAGACCTTGTGTGTGGCAGGTGTTATTCCAAGCTGACAAAAATTCAGTAATATGTTCGTTTTACTTTGATATGGCCTTTTACAAAATGCATAACACTCTACTTCAAACCCTTGCAAAATTTTATTTTAAAAATGGGCAAATGGAGGGTCTACTGGACTAAGAGAAATTCGCAACTTATATGTGTAGGTATTTATATAAAAATACATCTATTAAATTGTTCCCTAAAAAGTTATTTATTGTTCCTTTAGACTAATGGCTCGTCCTTTCTCTGTTGCGACATGCTGATAGGCTTTCTGGGGGGTCAGTGAAGTGGGGGTTGTATTTTGGGAATGATAGCACTACAGCAAACCACAGAAACTCCCATTTTACTGAGATTCCTTAGGATTACTTCTGTGAGAAAATATCTATTATTCCCAAATGGTCATCCCATGCCTTAAACTGATCTATACAGAGGGATCTTTAGCAGAGCTAAACTTCCTAGTCCCCGCTGAGTATTGCTGCTTTATGTAAGCTAAGATGCAGTTGATAAAAGCCTGTTCCACCCTACACCTCCATGGCATCTTAAATGCAGTTTTTATTAGAAACCCTCTTTAGTCTGGAGGCTTAGCACTTGTAGGTATGTTTAAAAATAAATAAATCTCAATCCATAGACATGGGAGAGAACACAAATGATGTATTCATCCTCCCCATGTCTGATGGAGCCCAAATCGTTGGGGAAAACTGTTTCTCTCTCAAATACCCCATATCTAAACCCACCAAATGAGTTGGCGGGGTTTTCTGTATTGTTGCTCGTGTTTGGCGAGAGAAAAAGGGGTTTTGGGGAAAGCTCTGTGTGTGCTCGTCTAAGTGCCTGTAACTAAATCCCAACTAATGGCTACTCCTTAATCCCTCGGAGTCCCTGTAACCCCCCTTGTGAGACGTATGGGAGGGTGCTTCCAGATGAAGGACTGATTAAAAGTCCAATCCTGGTTGCGTTTGGCGTTATTTTCTGAGGTGGATGTAATGCTATTTTTGCCAGAACAGGTCTGATCAAACTCAATTTTCAACCTGACCTTCTCCTCACCCCTAATAACTTCCTGATTCCTTGGTCAGAGAGAGATTTATGAGCAAGAACAAAGCGTGATGTGTCTGTCCCAGCAGCGAGGGAAACCAGAAAACTTATTAAGAGAGAAGGGACGGGGGGAGAAACGAGTGAATGAGAAGGATGGAGGGCTGAAAGTGAGTCCTGGTTTCAGACACAGAAGCACCTCAGCTTCTGGACTAGTGTGATTACCCAGCCACTGAAGAAATAAAATATTGAAAAATCAATTTTATTTTAAAAAAAAGTTTTTAAACATTTGAAGAGCTACCATAATTTTAAATCTCCCTACAATGTACATGTTCAGAGCCCTGATCACCTTCAAAGTACCCCAATAATTTTAAATATTTCTGTACAGAAGAGGCTCTGAACCTCCATTTCACTTCCAAAGAGAAGCAGTCTTCAGAAATGTGAAGCATGCCAATAATTTTAAGCAGCCCCTTCTGCCCAAACTGACTGTGCTTCAATGAAGTTCCTAAAACTCAGAATTTCAGTATTTCTTACGTTGAAGAAATTCCTGCTTATAATCTGTAAAAGTGATATTTTCTTCTACGGTGTTAGAAGGGGCTTTTTCCAAAATTGTAAGAAAGAAGAGTTTTCTCAAGTCTCTTGTTACTGATATTATGGATCTTTGCCCATTAAAAATGTTTTCGTTTGTTCCTTTATTTAGTCAAGCCAAAAGTACAAATTGATGAGTATAGCTGTTATCATTTCTTAACTTACAGCTCTGTGCAGAAAGTGATTTTACATTGAATTGTAATTTCATCTGCAAGGGCTTTAGACCTTATATAATTAAAATACCTCAATCCTCTTCAAATTAGAAAAGCAAATTGTTACATATCATAAGTAGGTGCTTTTCACTCTAATGACAGTCACTTAGATGATTTATGACATACATTATTTTATATCAAAGTACAATGAAATAGGCATTACCAAAGGTAATCTCAGTAATGTCTGAAAAGGGATCTCAAACCTCAGTGCAACAATGAATGCAGTATTTAAAATGCAAAACCCAAAGACATTATTATGGTTTTGATTTCTTATGCCACAGCTTCTCCTGATCTGTTATATTAGTACAGCAGTACAAAGGGTGTTTTGGATGTATTTTGCTAAGATAACAGACGGGGAAAAATGAAATATAAAGTCAGATTTTATGCAGAAATTGTTATCAAAGGGATGATAAAGTAAAACTGCATAATCGCAAGGAAAAACAATTGATGATGTACAAACTGAAATATATTGAGCTCATGGAATATGCTCATTTCCAGATTTTAAGCCCTTGCATTATTAAAATGCATAATAAAATAAAATGCTTGGATAATGTATAAACAAATCAGCCTAAAGTAGCTTCTTGAATATGATTATTCTCATATTTCTGTATTCTAGTCCAAGATTATCCCTTCTCTCCCCTGCCACCCTTACTGCTGTGACCTATCCCAGAGCCTTGGGAGTCAGTGGCATGAATCCCAATGTCCTCGGTGTCCTTTGTGGTGGGCAGATGCTACCCTGTAACACTGCATCAGGACAGGGACAAATGGCTATAAAATGAGAACAAATGGCTGTGCGTTGGCCGTGAATACATTTAGGCTGGAGATGAGAAATAGGTGCCTAACCATCTGAAGGGTCAGGCTGAAGCAGCCTTTCTGTAGGAATAGTTTGTATTTAAAAATAAATAAAGGAAAATTAGAAAGATAAATTGGTTTAGGCTTTTTTTTTTTTTAAGTGAGAGGTTGAGATTTTGAGGTGGTTGCCTGCAGTGTCACAGGACCCCTTGTGTTGTTTATGGTGTTGATACTGCAACATCAAATACCTCCTGCTTTTTGGTCTGTGGCTTGCTGAAGCGGGAACATTTCCCATCCCTGTAGCAAGTAGTGCTGTGCAACATCACTGCAAAGACTTTATTCAGGGCTATATTTCTCAGTAAACTTCCATGATAAAGGTTTAAACCTCTATGCAAGGTTATTGGCCTTGCATATCTTTCCCTATTCTGGTTGCTGAATGAATCCACTTAGCACAGATAGAAGCTGATGGAAATGGTGTCCAAGTAAGTAAATAAATGCCAAGCTCCTTGACTTGCAATGAGCATCAGTCAGGATTTGAACACTTCTGGTGTATGGGCTCCAAGAACATAGAGGAGTGAGCAGCAGAGATCCCCAAGAATGACTAAAGGACTGGACTGGAAAACTTGATTTACTGTGAAAGGCTTAGGAAACCCAGTCTGGGTAGCTCCAAGGTTATAGGAGAATTGACCACCTTTGGGATAACACACGTGGGGAATGCAAGGATTGTACTAAATCTGCTGGATGCCAGTGCAGTCCCTAGAAGGATTTTCGACAGCTGACTTAGCCCTTTCACAGGCAGCTCTGTCCCCACTCCGTCCCCTCATGCCCAACCTGTGTTTGGTTTAGCTAGACCAGTTCAGGCTCAAGACGTGGCAAGAAGAATATCATGAACTTCCCAAGGGCTGAGGGAAAGGCGACATGTTCTTCTTCGTGAAGAATGTTCAAAGGAGATGTCAAGTTTTTCTTGGAGAGATCTTTAACACTTGAAGCACTGTGGCCTGCACCAGCTGAGCATCTTGGTCCCTCATGGCTTCATAATCGATGGCTTTGTGGTCTGGTGCTTGCTTAGTGAGGCCCAGCCTGAATGTGCTTAGCATTTTGCTTCTCATTTGCGTCAGTCTCTAAATAAAGATAAATACCATTGCTTTTTTTCTCTTTTCAAGATGAGCTGTTAATTTTATAACAGAGAAGAGCAATTTAAAGACTTATATAATTAAGAGCACATTTTTTTTTAAATTTCAGAATAATTTTTTTCAAGGTTCAGCAGTCATAATTGGAGAGAAAACTGTAAAGGCTCTTAAATGGCAACAGTCAGATTTCCACACTGTTGTCAGCAGCAAGAGTTCCCATCACTCAGGAAATCTGGTCATGCTTTTAAACACCAAAATGGAACCTTGCAGGTTTAAAAACACAATAAACTCGCATTTCATTAGTTTCCTTCTCATACACACACGCACTGTGCTGTTTATTCCAAATGTGATTTCTAGAAGAATCTTGAAACTAATGTCAGACTTAGCCCTGACAAACTGTGGTCAGTAAGTCCTGGCTCCTGGTATGACCACAGTCTTGACAGAAAGAGCAGAAGCAGTAGTCTGCAGCAGTTTGGTGTGGCATGCATCCCCAGCAGCTTCACAGCTGGAATATCAAAGGCTCTACTCATTTTCTTGCTTCTCCTGTGTAGACCAAGAGTTTGAGCTCAGCATGCTTCCACGTCTGTTTTTCGCAGTGCTGGAGAGGAGGTGAGGGATGTGAGGGCAGAAGAAGCGGCGATGCTGATTGGTGAATGCAGAAATACTTCCATGTAGCCTCTTCTAACTTTGAGTGGTTAATGTTTTGAGCTGCCCGACTTGATCAACATCTAGCTGTTTGGTTGCTGAACTGTCACCTTCAGGTCTGGTAAAGCACTTGGTTATAACAAGCTGTTGTCCATATGCACCTCACATTGGGCAGCACTGCTATTGGGTATTTAGTAAGTACTTGGGATCCTGAGATGATATTTTCAGGAGACTTTGGAGCCTTCTCTTTAAGGCTATTCTCTCGTGGCCATCATTGTAGAGCTCAACTTTACTGTTTTCCTTAAGTGGGTGTGTTTTGTTTTGTACAAATTCCAGTGTTAGAGGAAAAATCCAGCTTGATGAGCAAGTGTTTGTGCTTCTGGATTAAATGTTTTACTCTGAGGACCATTAGGAGGAAAAGAAAGGGAAGCTTTCCTACGTGACAGCAAATGATCATGGGCGTGATTAGGGATTGAGACAGATCAGTCTCTGCCTGCTGAAGTCGGTCTAAAGTGGGTTCCATCCTTCTAGTTCTTTCTGTCTTAGCATGATCTCTCCCAATATGACAACAGGGCATTAGGCAGCAAAGTCCCTGTGCTGCAGCTTCTGCTGCTCAGGAGACAGCAGTGATGTCACTGTGTAGTCAGAGATGCAGTTTGGGCATTGTGGCAGTCCTGCTCAAGTACCCATGGAAAGCTTGACCTGAAATCCCTTGAGAGAAGCAGGCACATGCAGGCAAATCAGCCCAAATGGAGGAGCTGTTTGAGCTACCAGCACAAGAAAAAATACTACAGGAATGGTCCTGAAGCTGTTGGAGCATACAGTGATGGTTGTATTTCACTTTGGTGTGTGCTTAGCCTTCCCCAGCTAGGATTTTCAGTGGTCACATGAATGAACAAATCATTGCCCAGAGGATTCAGGGACCAAAGTATGTGCAAAACTCAGAGCTCCTGAGCAGCATTGCTCAGCCTGGGTCTCCTGAAGATGATGGTGTGGCAAAGAGCCAGGAGGAAAACTCTTGGGAACCAATGGGATGTAGGGCTAGGCAAAGGTGGGAAGCCGTTAGTATGTAGAGTCAGTGACTGTGCCTTTGAATGTGACCAGAGGGACTTCTTTTAAAGGCGGTGGTGAACCAGTTTGACATGGATTAACTGGATTTAGGGAGGAGGGGTCTGCTATTGTTTAAAAGTTTTGGGTTTTTTTTAATTCTGTGAATACAGTTTTCTGTTGCTTTCTGTAGACACGCTACCTGCTACTTGCTGGTGTCCAGGTTTAAAACCATTCTCTCACTTGACTGGGAGATTTCAGTCCCACTGCCTTAACTCTGCAAGGAGTTCTACCATGTCTCTGCAGTTTCTCTGGCAGTGGGTTTTAGTGTAAGAGGAAATGTAGTACATAGAGAAGTAATAACCATAATGAGGGTTTCTTCTGTATTTTACCAGAGAGGAAAAAGTCTAGCAATGAGATCTTGATTTCAGGATAGTGGGGTTAAAGTTGAAGGAGGCATAACTGATGCTTGTTTCAGCGATGTGACGAAGTTGAAGTCAATAGCTACTCAATACAGCAGTTTCTGGGGAGGAGGAGGTTATTAGTATGCAAAATGGTGCGTTTGGAGATCCAGCACGGACTGTCCTCACACACAGAGGCACTTTGTGACTCTGCCTGAGTCACTGCTGTTGGGTGTACATTACCTGTTCTCGTAGGATGGAATTACACAATTATGTGGCACTGTACCATTGGAGTGTGCTCTTTACATCTAGTGAGGATGTACCTCTGTGCTCAGTGGAAGGGGATGGTCGGGATTGGGAAGTCAACTGTTCTGGTTTCCTTGTCCCATTTTTCGTTAACTCATTCACCCTGCAGTGTATTTGTCTGTAATACGCTCGTCCTCCAGAAAGTTAAATAAAACAAGCCAAGAGGATCGTTTTTTAGTGGTGACATTTTCCATTTGTAATGTGAGACATCCCAAAGAACTTAACTCAGATGGGGAATTACTGGACACTGCTCTACTGCAACTGGATGTTGTTGGGTGCAGGTTCAGGGTTGCCTTGGAACTGTATGCAAAGCCTGTGTTCTTTCTGACTTATCCCAGCTATGTCTGCAAAGACTAGTTTCTGGTTTCCACCTGCCCATAGCTGAATGCTCTGTGCCTAAACCAGATATATGCCCTCATTTTCCATGCTTCCTATAGTGTGTAAGGTACAAGGTGAGCCAATTTTATTGGTGCTGCTGCTTTATTCTTGCAGTCTGGGTGCCCTGGCTTTTCTGTCCTGACCTGACTGGAGGACATGTCCCAGGAGAACCAAAAGCCCTTCATCCCCATGTTACTCCAAACTTGGTGCTTCTGAGCTGTACTGCATGCTGTTGAGGAGAGAGGCAAGATATAGAACACCTTCCAGTCCTTCTGGTCCAGGCCTGCTATCAGTTGGGAGAGGATTGCTAGAGAACCACAGAAACTCGGTGACTCTTCAGTGATTCACATTACTGCTGAGATTTGGGAAGCAGTAATTCATTTACCTCGAGGGAACTGGGCTTCACCACATTGCTCTGCTGGGTGTGGGTTTTGGGGAGCATGCATAACCCGCAGAGCCTGGGAAGCAGCATAGGTCTCCTGCAGAGCAGGATCTCTTTGCTGATGGTGAGGAGCTGCAGCAATTTCTACCTGAGGTTGACAGAGCATCATTTTCCCCTGCCCTCCTTGGGTGCTGTGCTGCAAGTGATTTTGAGAAGAAATAATACGTGTTCTTGCTCCAACATGATATAAAAATGTCTTTATATTAGAAAGTCTATATTTTATTGAGGTTTGCTTCGTATTAGTGTCATAGAAGACCTTGATTTCAATATAACAATATGAAAGTGCACGTGTAATTTCTCTTCTGATCACATTAATGCTAAACCACTGTACATGGTAGTAATGTTAAACTAATGTGACAGAATAATACAAGTATAAAGTGATGTAAAACCATTAATATTATAGAAAGTTATTCATTTTATGCAAAGGATTCTAAGGAGTAATTTGAATAAAATTCCTTGTCTCTTTCTCTGATCTAGTTGAGCTACTTTGATCAAAAGATAAGTCTGATCAACAAACTTAGTACTAGCTCATTTCCATACAATGACTTCTCGTTCTTACTCCTGCTCGTGGTGTAGCTCAAACTAAGTTCTCTGCTGTCAGAAGCAACTCTCTCTGCAGTGTCTGATCTTGAGGTATGAAGAGGAGAGATGTTGAGATCAGAAGTGAAGCAAGTTATTGAGTGTTGCTACCTTGGTCCATTTTGGCATGCACGTTTTCTCTAGTCAAGTTTAAAGGGCATGTAAAAACTGCAGCGAATCAGTCTGTAAATGTTTAATGGTATGAGTTGCTCCTTAAATACAACAACAGAGCAAGTTGCAACCGCTAGCAAAAATTACTGTGTACTGAGTGTAAAAGTAACCTTCTTCTGCAGCAGATCTCAGTTTTGCTCAGACGGCTGTGTAACATTTGTTTTAACTCCCTGCAAACTTTGGGTCTCTGATTAAACAAAGTAGGAGCTGGATGATATCACGATGTGCATTTCCCCTTTAATCTGATGGCTGAGGACAACCATCAAGAACGTATAGTATGTGAAAAGCCAGATTTCCAGTGAAATGAAATGAAAAGTTATGAGGCTGTGGTCTTAGGAACGGCCTTTCTTTTGTGGCTTTTGGTTTAGTGTATTATTTGTCAGATTTTTATAAGAACATTATTGCTTTAAGAAAAAAATTTAAACCCTGAGAAATTACTCTCAGTCTAACGAGTTCTTTTCCACTGACTACAGACATCATTAGGGGATGGCTATAGCCCGAGGCTGTGCATGAACTTTTTCTTCTAACTGTACACTTTATGTATAATTTAGCTTTCTTGCCTAAATTATTCAAGCAAATAGTGAGTGAAAATAATGGAGTTCACTGAAACCTTCCACGGTATTAAAATAAAACAGTTTTTTACGTTGATTTGAATTTTTAAGCTTTTTAATCATGGATTTCAAATGGAATACGCATGTCTTCAGCTCTTCTCTGCTTGTCCCCCTGTGCCTTTTTTCACTAAAGGAAAAGAAGAAAGGAAACGAACTTCAGCAAATACCCTATTAATTAATAAATGTTAGTTATGGCTACTTGAGGTTAGAAGTAATGATAGTTAAGCAAAACCTATAGACATAGAAAATACATTTAGCAAGTATGGATCTATGGTCTGTGTTATCTCTTTCACCACAAATAGGGAGAATAGCACGGCATGTTTAAATACTGTTAAGTTGCTTAAAACCCAAAAATTCGAATAGGGAATTCTGTGCAATAAAAGTAGATGCAAAAAACTAACACAAAGGCTATACATTAGATAATATTTTTCTTGTTTAATATTAGTCTTCAAAAAATTCTTGCTTTGAAACCTAGGGGCCAGGTCCCACTCTAGGAAATTGGTACGGCTTCGGGAAACTGTACAGATTTCTTCCAGGTGAAAAACCAGCACTTAAATGTTTACTATTGTTGCCAGTCCTCTGCAGTCCTGTGATGTAAAAACCTGCTGCAAATTCACTATATAGCTCATTGCTGATGGTATTACTAATGCGATAAGTACTGTATCTAAATCTGGATAGGTTCATGAAGAATATGCTGTTGTGTAATGTATGTCCTGTGGAAATTAAGGAATATTAGAAATACCTGCAAGCAGACCTCTACAGTTTCCTACCCCAGGTACTTTGAGCTTTCACTGAATCTCTGTAGAAGTAGCACGGTGATGATTTTATATGTATATGGTGGGAAAGGAGCCATATCTAGGCTCAAGATGGGATCCAGATCTGCAATCCCAGTGCAGTCCAGCCAGTAGTGAGGGATCTCTGTGGGATTCAGACCAGGCTTTTTTTCTGAGAAGCATGACATGAGGCAGAGATAAGTATAGCTTTACCTGACTTCACCCCTGCGTACACACCAGTTATTGTCTGTAGTTTGCCCATGGGCTTTGGATTAATCCAGAGAAATCAGATACGCTGAATTCTCCCAGTGCCTGGTGTAGCTACTATCACCCAGCTCTGTCCTTACATAGTATAGTAGCTCCTGGATCTGCAGCCCTTATGCAGGCTGCAAAAATACTAGGTGGTCTGGTTCGGGGGCTTTTCTCCAGTTTGAGATTGTGCCCAGAGTGTTCTTCCAAACCTTGGAATCCAGGTTGGATTGGAAGGGGTGGGGGACAAGACTTGGTAAAATTTTATTATTTGTGAGCTTGACAAAGAAAAAAATACCACAGGAGCGGCCATCTTCAGTGTGTAGTTGGAACTCTCCACAAAAATCACAAAGAAAAACTGACACACAAGATTAAAGAGAAGTTTGACGAACTCTTTTTGGAGTTATTGAAATAATGTTATGTGATGCAAGTTAAGAAAAAAGCTTGTTCTTCAGCTTCCTCACTTCCGATGCGCTGCCTCCTGCTCTTTGAGATTTCAGACTCATAGAATTAGATACGTGCAAATTAGTTGCCCAGTGGATGTGGATCATTATAAACCATCACACTAGGTAGGTAATCATACACCCAAGCTGTGCGTGTATTGATGATGCACTGCCTGCCTCAGTACAGCGATGGTCCTTTGGAGCAAGCTGAGGTGGTCCTCAGGTGGAAATGCTGCCACTCTTCGGCAATTTTATTGTGAGTTTCTGGTACAGCAAAGGCAGCAGCAAGCTGAACCCATCTGGAAACAAATAATAACAGGGTTTGTTCTTTCAATTTTGAAAATATGTTGGTTCCAGATTCTTTATTGCTAGATTTTTGTTTCTTTAGTGATTTAATGTTTCTTTAAAGGGGATGATTCTTTTCTGATAATGGCTTTGTTGTAAGGATGTTTTGTTTCACTGTTAGGCTCATCGTGTGTCTCAACTGCTTGCAGTCACTTTGCATGCATATGCATCAGGGGCAGTTGCATAAATTAATTAAGCCAGATCCTTAAAATTTAATTCCATATGACCCATAGTATGGAATCAGTGGTTTTGCTGAAGAACTGCATGAAGTAAAATGTAGTGATTTTTGCAGTAACGGCTATTGACTGTAAACATAGAAAAGGAGTGGTAGAGTGTGTAGCCTGGAAGATCCTCTCTTGTTTGCATTTTGGTTTTGTAACTCTTTGGTGTGTTCAGTGTTGCACAAGAAAGCGACATTCGCTTACTGTGCTGAGTGCATCAGTCTTTTCCCCTCTAGTTAGCACAAGAGACAATACACAATCTTAATGCAGCGATTCAGTGGAAGGTACCTTTTTACTTGCCTGTGTTTATTTGGTTGCTCTTGAGCCTTCAGTACTGGAGGAAAAAATTTTCAATTAAAGGAAGGAAGAATTACCGAATTGGGGAGGATAATATTCAAGTCAAAGCACATGAACCTGAGCTGCTCAGTTAATTACCCACTAAGGTCTAGACTGTGAAATCCTTTGACAGTGCGACATCCTTTTCCCACTAAATTCATGTTCGCCAAAGCTCAGCTCAACATCACATGAAAAAATTCTCCTTCCAGGGATGTTGGACATATAAAACATACGCAAGATCAGCACAGAACTACTCAACTCCCTGTTTATGTCAGGAGCTGAAAACGCTTGGTGAAGCCAAAAATGATTTTTCATTACATCTTGCAGAATAGCTGTTTCCTTCCCTTTTCCCTTTATGCCCAGCAATGTTTGGGTTTGTTTATTCTTTTTCTCTTTAAAATTTCTTTGATTAGGAGTAAGTTTTGGGTTGTGTTGGTGTATTATGGTAATCTGTAATTTAACTTTCTTCATGGATTTTTAGCTGATGGATAACCTCAAGCACCTTGAACATTTGTAGAATCACAGAAGTTGGAAAGGACCTGCCATGGGCAGGAACACCCTCCACTAGCCTGGGTTGCCCAGAGCCCCATCCAGCCTGGCCTCGAACACTGCCAGGGAGGGGCAGCCACAGCTTCTCTGGGCAGCCAGTGCCAGGGCCTCACCACCCCTCACAGTGAGGAATTTGTTTCTGATCTCTAAGTCTAGCCTCCTTAAGGCCGTAGACCCTTGTCCTATTCCTGGCTTGTCCTTGCCATCACAAGGTAGAGGAATCTGTCTTTCTCACCCGTGGTTTTTTGCAACACAGTATCAACCCTTTTTAGTTGGCTGGTAGGTGTTGTGAAGTTTGTGCCCTTACAAAAGGCCCGTGGCCCTTCACAAGCTGCAGTCCCGCTTGCTGTTTCATCACTCAGCTTGCCTAAAACTTCCTCTGCCACCTATCACAGTTTTCCCATGGATGTTTTGTCTGTGTGTGTGTGATTTTAAGGGAATTTCCAGACTTTAGGCAGAACCTTTTATCAGAAGAGGAAAAAGCACCTCTGCCTAAGCATCCCGTGGACACAATGAAATACACTTACATCCAGCAAATGGAATTTTTATGTCTCATTCAGCCATTGCCACTTCTACCCAGGGATGGATTAAAGGCACAGCTGATGTGGCTGTGGCCCCATTTCCCCAGACATGATGGGATCCTGGCTTCTCTCTCTGCAGAAGCCTCCATTGTGGCTCACAGCCAAGGACCGTCATGAAGATCTGTTACTTGGGGAGGGCTTGATGAGCTCCCTGTGGGAGTCACAGGAGTGTCTTGTTAAGCACACCATCTTCAGAAATAGTGCTGTCACTCCCGTGCCTGGCCCCTGACCCATCTCTTAGCCCATGTGTTAAGGAAGTCTTGTACCTTCTCAAACTTGTAGGAGCTTTTGCCACCTTATGGAGCACGGGGCTAAATAAGAAAGAAATCTCAGATTTGCTCCTGCTTTTCTGCATCAGACCAAGGGCAGCCCATTCAGAAATGCTGAATCCATCATGTTTAGAATTTGGTTTTGCTGCAGACTCCCTGGCCTTGCAATGGGCCCATGCAGATTCTCTTCCTGCTTTCCTTGTCTTCTCCATCTAATTCAAACTGGTCTGCTGCCAAGCTCTCCACTTCACCTTCTTGCCTCTAATTCATACTCACCCAAAACTTACTACTTCTACTTTTTAAATTATTGTTTTTTAGCACTCCTTCAGTTTTGCCTGGGCCAGTAAGGGTGTCTTGAGTTGTTTGCTTGTCCTCATGGTCCAGCAGACTTCACTGAGTTGCTTTTAAATACTGAAGATTAATTAGTGACTTTGCTGTTGCTCTGAAAATACTTATAAAATTAATTCCAAACTGGCTTGGGGAAAAATATAAAATTTGGGATAGAGAATTTTCATAACATTGCCAGGAAAAAAAAAGGGTTAGCTGCTGCTTACAGCGCTTGCCTCGGACTTGTTAAAGGGAACTGAGTGCACATGCATGACTTCACCCATAGACATGCCTATTCTTCATGAACACTCATTTACAGGTGACAAAGGGAAAACCCCAGCAAAAGAAATGTACAGCAACCCTAACTAAAGCTTGGTAGGTGCCATAACATGATGGTTTGAGCATGGTTTTGGTCCTGGGTGAATGAATTAAATCCTCAGAGTTTTTCATTTTGAGAGAGGCCAACATTGATTCCTTCTATGGAGTTGTCCTGCTTCTTTAATAAAAATGAAAACCAAAAGGTAAAAAAGTAGCCCTGCTGTATGTGGATTCTTTGTGCTGCTGTTTGGCATATTTTGCAGGAGGTAGGTAAGGAAGGTCTCTCAGATCTCAGTGAGCTCCTCAAACCAGTGCTTTTCAGCAGTGGGTTTGGAGACCATAGGAAACCTGCTATGCTCTATGAAACTGTTTGAAACATACTTTTAAATGTATGCATGTGCAAGGCGATGGCGAATGGGGGAAAAAAGAAAACGGGGGTGTGGAATTTGTCTTTTTTACTTGGGTTTATATGAAAGGTTACTTGGACCTTGGATCACAGAAATTTTAATTGTCATCACTCATTGATCTACAAAATATAACAGCAGCAGTGGTGTGAAAAGTCTGGCCCTCTGGGTGGTTTGTTTTTTCTTACAAGCATCTGTAACAAAATGTTTTGTTTCAGGTCTGATGGAACATTTAATTTTCAAGCTAAATAAATGCATGTGTGTTTTAGTTTGGGGTTGGTATTATTTTTTTTTGTCAAGAAATGAACACTTAAATATAGGTCAAGTTGCTACAGAATTTTTCTCTTCCTTTCTCAAAAAAAAAATAAAAATCTCATTTTCCAGGAGAATACTGTTGAGTCTCTCAAAGTTTTAAAACTTTGCCCTCAAACCTTCTTTGTCCTTAAAATTCTGCTTACCTCTCCTTGTAAAGCACTTTGTGGTATTACATTTGAAAGCTGCAATGTCAAAATATGTTTTGTTGTGATGCATTTACTTTAGGATAGCTTGTTCTGTGTTCTGTCAGTCTGTATGCTCCTCTGCAGGTGCCTGTAAGTACTCAGGCAATGTACAAACTCAAATCAGTCTGTTCAGTTTAGCTTTGTATAAAAAAAAAAAGTTTTAGCTTTGTTACATTTCAGCTCTATAATTTATTTTATTGTGCAGAATTCTGAGAGGGATAAAGTTGGCAGGTGGATGAGGGAGTCGGGTAATGAGAGGGACTGTGGCCTTGTTTGGACCCAATGCTCAAAGATGAACACAGGAATGGAGGTTCGTGGACCAAAATATTTTCATGTGCTTTTAAAGAGAAAGTTACCCTAGTCCTTTAACTTTTCAAAATACAAGATTGGTTTAACAGATGCCATGGTCACAGGGGAGTAGGAAGCTACGTGTTCTCACACAGACCCCACACGGTGTAAACAGATACTACACGCGTGTCCAGAACCTGCTTGCTTTTAAAGTTTGGTCAGCCTAAATTTGAGGAGGAGGGGTTTGGGCAGTGAAAGCATCTCCTTTGGGAAGCCCACGCAATTGTTGCCCCATTGCTACAACCGCCCAGAGCTACTGGTTAACATCAGCCATAAGAGCATTATAGATGTCTGGGACATCTCTTGGGCTTTGTTCGAACAGGTCAACACGGAGCTGATAAGTTACATGCCTGATCAATGAGAAGGTGGGGGAGAGGAACAACCCCCAAACCAAACACCACCCAAAGACATCCTAGCAGGGTGCAGTGCACACCTCTGTGTCTAGAAACCTGTTGAAAGGCTAATAGCATTTATAATTAGCTCTTCGTGATACTCTCTAAGGTCTGACCTCCTAGAATAGTGTCTTGAGACAGGAGGGTGTGAGAAATGGAGAAACACTACAGACGTCTCTGCTGCACTAGTGGCACCCTCTTGTCTTCGACCTGAAATTCTTTAAGACCTTTTTTCCCCCTTTAATTGAGATTTCAGCATAGTTACATTCCTCAGTAGCCATCATTTTTTCCAAGTGAGATACACAGCAGATGGTTATGCTTGTAAGATATGCGTGTTTTTCTCACAAGAGGGGGAAAAAAAATTGTCCAACCTTGCAACTCTGTTTTGCATTAACCAAAGAGGTTTAAAATGCTGCCAAATTTGAGAGGGTTTATTTGTTTCTGGCTTGGCTTTGAAGGATTGCAAATGACTAGGCAAGGTACAGAGAGTGAAAAGTCAGGTCCAGAGTCACCAGGGGAAGGGGAACTTTGAAACGTTGCTTTGATTTAAATTCTCTCTGGAGGGCAAAAGTGTTCCTCCTCTCTTCCTCTTACTGCCTTCTTTCTCCTGCATGTGTGTCTATATTCAAGAGCTCTGTACAGGTGACTTTACAATCTGACTTGTGAACCTTTTCTTCATCCTGTTCCATCCAGGCAACTATCTACCTGCTGCCTGTATGCCTGATGTGGATTATTTGGCGGGGATACTGCTGGCCTTTTCCTTCTTCCCCAGTCAGAAACCTCGTGTTTTGGGCTGGAAAGTTTTTATGACTCCTGTTTATTTTGCTGCAAAGGTTTGTGTCTCAAGTATCATGACCACAGTCTGAAACAAGAAGAAAATACTATTCCTGCCCCAAAAAGCATTCTGCCAGCCTGCTTCCCAACCTGTATTAGCAGAGGCAAAAGCAGGACAAAAGGAAACGCCACTGCAGGGACGTGTTGACATTTTTTGGGCTGGCAGCCTGCCCTGTGTCACCATGCGGCTCTTCAAGAGGTGGCATTTCAATACTGTGTGTCCCAAAAGGATGGGGAAGGTGGGCAACAGAGTTGGTGGCCCACCCTGGGTTGAGTCCTTAGCCAGGAGAAGCTCTGGAGACAAAGTCACAGCTATCCCTGATTATTTCTTTTATGTTTTCCCTCCTGCTTTGTCATTATGTTTCTGCTTTGAAACCAAGCTTTGTTTAGGCTTGGTAGCCTGTGGCATTGGACTGGAGAGAGGAGACTTTTACTGAGCTACTGAAGGCATTGTGTGCACAGGAAGAAAATGTGTGAAGAATTGAAATTATATGGTTGTACTGGGAGTTTGTTGTGGTGGTAACACTGGCTCACATCTTCTGATAGCTAATGGAGCATGGTGGGATGATCTGAAGATGAAATGAGTCTGATATGCTGGGACATGACATTTAAAAAGAATGGTGAAATTATATTTCTTATTTTCCTTTGTGCAGAGAAAATGCATCTTGGCTCTCGGTACAACGTGTGTGATTGTAGGGTACTTCCAGTCTGGGTCTTGCCTTCAGAATAGAAGCCACACTGTCTGCTTCTTCCTATTCTCCCCCCTTCCCCCATGGCTGTAGACTGTGCATAAACACATGGTAGAGCCCGGGGACCAGATCCTGAGCTCCCACAGGCCAGCATTTGTGGGCAGAACTACCAGGTGGCCTCCCCATTCGCAAGGCACAGTGGGGCTGCTGCCTTTGATGTTCACAGAGACAAATGGCCACAGGGTGCAGAAAGGCAGAGAAGGGACACTTCAGAGGTGTTACTTCCAGCGAGAGGAAAAATTGATTCAACTAAACTAAATCAATCTGGTGATGCTGGCCTTTAAGAAAAATCATTGGGAAAGTGGTGCGGGACAGGTGAAGGTTGAAGTTTGTATGAGTGCAGGCACATTCATTTTCAACATATCTGTAGTCCTGGCAAGGGCAAAGGGAATTATTTATTCCATTGAAGTGATTGCAGGCTGGTTGGCATGTGGGTTTTTGCTAGCCATACTAGTCGGTTCAAGTTGTTTAAATGTCATCAGCCAAATAAGGCACACAGTATTGCATTTTTTTCTGCTCCCTAATTGGCTGCCAGCTTCTGGTGTGAACGTGTGTGAGCTGAAATGGCACGTGAGTAATATCACAGGTGACACCTTAAAACTCATTTCTCATGAAGATTCATGCCAGTGAAACTGCATCACAGGTAAATGTGCCCTGATAGGAAGCACGAAAGGAGCGTTAGCATTGCTGGGACAAAGTGATAAAAAGGAAAATAACCTAAGAGTGAATATTCCTAGAAATGTCTCTTTCAGTAGTCATCCGTTCCTAATAATCGCTGTGACTTTTATGAGAGTCATTCGGAGCCTGAACTCCTTCAATTGAACACAGAAGTAATTATGTGTGTAGATATCCTTAATTTGCCTCCGTGTAAATTAAAGCTGGATGCCAGCTTAACTTATGTGCTTTCTCTAAAAGCTTTTATAGATTATTTTTTTTCCTGAAGATCAGAAATGAGAGCACCCACCGAATATGATAAGAAAGAGAATGTCGCTGGTTTTGGCTGATTGCACTTTTTTTTGTGTGTAATGAAGAGCTTGCTACTTGTGAGTGGGGAGGGGATTTAATGAATCACAAAAGTACATAATTTATCGTAGAATGTATTCCACACATATTTCAGAGCAAATTCCATGGAAAATGTATGTGAGTCGTACTTCTATTAATCAGACTCTCAGAATATTTCCTTAGAAACAGCTTGTCCTACATTTTTATAAAGGAGCTGCAGCATTTATAGTACACCATTGAATTAACATTTTGTGGTTAAAAATGCAGCCCAAGAAATTAAAATGATATTTGAAACATAAATCCTGCGTGCTAACAACTATCGTTATAAAAGCCAGCCAGAATCAACAGGCATAGCTTGTTTTCTGCAAGGCTCTTTTCTGGAGACCAGCTCTCAAAAAACATCTGTGCAAATGGGGGTGGGGGAGGAAGAAAAAAAAAAAAAATAAAAAATAGCCCCAACAGGAATAGAAGCCATCAGTGGTTAGGTGTGTTATAAATACATTATTACTTCATTGTAACGGCATACAGGCTTTGGCGAGACTGTGGGTGACCTCACTGGCTGTCAGACCTTGAGTTACTCCCGGGATGGGGTGCCTGCTCAGCACTGCTTGAGTAGGGAGCGAGCAAACCCAGATGATGTAGAGGGACTTCATAACGTCTGTACGAGTAGGAGCCATAGGGGTGGACTCATAACAGGCCTGGCAATGTGGGGGTTTGAGGGCTTTTGTTACCGTGGTTCCAAACTCAATGTGCAGAAATGTTCCTGTTGCTTATGGAGAGATTCTCACCAATGTTTCTTCTACCTCAACTTGACTCAGTGCTTTTATGGGTCTGTCTCTGCAAAGCAAAATCCACTTCTCACTGCTGTGTGTTGGCTAGTGATTTTAGGTACTCAGCTGCAGGCAAAACTTTTCCTAAAATGCCAGGGCATGAGACCTCTTTAAAATCTGCACAGATAAAATCTTGGACACTTGAAATAATTAGCTGCTGCAGAAAATGCTGGCCAGTTTTTATTTTTTCTTTTTAGTCTTGTTAAAACACATTTTTGAGTTATGAAAAAAAGCCTAGCCTCCTCCTGGAAGAATTTTGAGCAGAAGAGAGAATGTTTTGCAACTAAAGGAAAACAGAGCGAACTGCAGCAATCGATAGCTTTATCTCATTGAATGACAGTTTATCAGACAACTATAGGCAAATCTCTGTGATCTGAAGCTCGCTGCAAGTGCATACTTATAGACCATCTCCAGTTTTCAATCAAAACTGGTGAGGCTGACAGGAGGGAAGGGTTCAACATAACTAGCCACAACATACTTGTGGCTGCAAGTATGAAGTTAATTGTACTAATTCAGGATTTTTTCATGTTTTGGTGATCCTCTCTTGACTCTTCCTCTGGGGTTTTGGGAGGAAAGTGATGTTGAGAGATGTGAGTCAGTAAGGCACAAGTTAGTCTGAGCTATCAAGCTGCTTAGTGGGGGAGCACCTACAGTGAGAGGACTGCTGAAGTTCCAGTCCTTGGTTGCTTCTGCAGCTATTCCCAATGGCCGCAGCCCCAGGCTGGTTTCTTCAGAGACAGGCAGGTGAGCTGAAGCGCAAATGTCCCAAAACTACGGGAAACAAATGACCAAATGTAACTAGTAGGTACTTTGATTGTCTTGCCTTCTTTTGTGATCAACAAAGCTGGGGCCTTGTGCCTGCCACATCTTCAGTATTGCTCAGCAATGCTCCATGCTAGCTGCACACCATTGCCACTGAAACCAATCCAAAACCCCAGGATGTTTCAAAAGCTTCTTGAATACTGTGCAATTAACCCCAACTGTTTTCCTTATAGCCCTTCCTAACTTAGCCCCCTAAATGTGCAGGGCTACAGGGTTTAAATCCAACATTTAGAATACAAGGTAAGCTGAATTCAGGTACTTTGTGCCGCTGCAGCCCCTTGAGGCTAACAAAATGTACCATGCTTGGCTTCCTGTGTAACTTGGGCCTTAGTGAGACTGTGTTACCTGGGATAGTTTAAGAACTATCAAGAACTATCAAGACTATTATTAAAAGAATCAGAAAATAAGTTAATAGAAATAATCAGAAAACTGCAATTTTAAAAATCAGAAATAAAATGTCTTCTAAGAAGAGACACAAAGTTGATGTCATGGCTGTTGCTGATGTGAGTTTAAATCTATACTTTTCAAGGGGAGACCTGGAATCTCCACTCAAGTCATTGTCTTGTTCGTGTAGGTCATGAGGTGGAGGCAGAAATATCTTTCTTCTTCGGCAGTGGAGGGAAGGAATCAAAGCTTCTTCTGCTCTTATTCTCCTTTCTGTGTTGGATGCACCCTGTGACATGAGATGACATATCCACAGAGGGTTTTGGCAACTGCTGCAGGACAGTAGGCTTGTGCTTGGCGCAGCCTGGTCTATAGGATATTTAGGTTGAATATTAGAAAAAAGTTCTTCAGTATGAGGGTGGTGGGTCACTGGAACAGGTTGCCCTGTGGAGGCAGTGGAGGCCCCATCCCTGGAGATATTCAAGGTCAGGCTTGATGGGGCTCTGAGCAACCTGATTTAGTGAAGATGTTCCTGCTTACTACAGGGGGTTGGACTAGACGGCTTTTAAAGGTCCCTTCCAACCTAACATATTCTATGATTCTGTGCTGCACAAGCCTCAGGATTGTGTCTCCAGCCCTGCCAACATTTTACATCACGTTAAGAATGCTGTACAAGCATTTGTTTGCCAGTTCAGAGGCTGTAACAATATGTCTTTATTCCAGAGATGTGTTTTTTTTTCACAGCTCAGTAAAGCTATTACAGTTGAATATGAGGGGGAAAAAGGAATCGTGGGGCATTTTCAAGATTTTATTGCCTTTTTTTATGTGTGTGTCCCTGTTAAGTAGGTATTGTTATCAGTGCAGTCAATCTCATTTTGCTATTGGATAACTACATCATGGCCAAATAAAAAAATAGCGTTTTATATTAGCCGTTTTTGGAGAGGATTATGCTGTCATAAACAGGCTCAGCAGGAGTTTCAACCAGGGCTTGATGTGCAGTAATATCCTTGAAATGTCTACTCCTACTTTCCTTACATGGGACAATGGTCCCAGCTTTTGTGGCTCTGACAGATCAGCTGATAGCAACTATATGTTGCCTGCTTTATACTCTGCTTTTTAACTTGCTCATCACTAACGTTACATACAAAACAGCGAGTTCGACATAATCACTCAGATATGGCAGGTAACATCTGTGAGCAATTGTATATGGACTAAAAAAAACCCCAAACCCTTGTTGCTGAAACATCTGTTGGTTTACATGGAACTCAATTAATTTTATTATTCAGCTCAATACAAATTTGAGAGAGATGTTATGCAAAGAAACCTATATTTAAAGTAAACAACAAATTAATTCCCTTCCCTGTTTTATTAATACCTAAAGTTGTTAACAATGGAAAAGGGAGGATTATTTTGGTTTTACGCTGACCACCTCTCCCTCCAGGTACTACATCCTTTCCCTCCTCCTGCCTAAGGAGAGGAACCCATCATCCAGCTTTGCCTGTGAAACCATGTGGTCTCATGCCGCTCACTGTTAAAGGCTTTGGGACCATCTGCAGACATCTAGCAGAGGTATGCAGTCCATCAGTCTGTCTGGTTTCACCTAGAGACTTCAGATCAATTTTTTTGAAGCACCCTAGAAAAGATTTTCATACTCGGAATGGGAATAGAGTTTACACACAGGGGTGGATGCCTACCTCTCTTGATGAAGTTGATGATAATAAAGCCGGCATCAGTATTGGCAGGCAAAGGGTTAAACTGAAGCCCCCAAAATCCTTTTAAAACCTCCCATTCGAGTTCACCCCATTGCTGTTACGGTTTGAGGTGGAATAGTCCTCTGGTTGTCTGCAGGAGCTTTGCTTTTAATGTCAGCTAAAGCCTAAGAGCTGGGATTTTTTCCAAGGCATTTCACACTTTCTTTTGAGGTTGGGGCCAAAGTTTAGATGTTTCAATACCCAGTGTATAGGCCCCCAAACCCTTCCCTGGAGCTGGCCTGCAGACCACTAATTCAATAGGAGACATGGCCTAAGTAATCCATGTTAATGATGTGCCTATTTAAACCATGTTGCCTGATAGGAGATGTCTGGTATCTATTAACCCGTGTACCAATTACACTGAAGATGGGAAAAAGGCTACTTTTCAAGAACACAGGCTATAAAAGATGCACAGAAAAAAAGGAGCATTAGTGTAATTTCCTTGGTCTCTGTTTCCAAAGGGGAATAACTGGAATGCTACTTGGCAAACCTTAGGCACCAGACATTAAAGAGTGGCTACTGTAAACAAGGTAATAGCTTCTATGTCATCCCTCCCCATCACCTCCGTGTGCAGCCCTTTATTTATGTTTCCTAGGAAAAGAGGTCTCCCACTCATGGCATGGATAAAAGCCTGGTTTTCAAAAAGCCAGGAGGCCAGATCCTCAGGAAGGTGGAGAGCAGAGTAGTCCTGTAGACCTCCCTGGATTAAGGTCAACTGCCCCCAGAGGAGATGAGCCCAATTATCTACGACAAGGAGCTAAAGGGTGGAGAAGACGAAAAGAAGGAGGTGTTACTGCCAAGCCTTTTACATCAGTTTTGTTTACTTGGAAAGTCGTTATTCCTTTTCTAGCTAAACTGATCAGGCTTGGAGAGATGGCCTTGAGCACACATGCAAAGCTCCTGTAGCCAGCAGTAAGCTGTAATCAGCAGAAGGCTGCGTAGTGTTGCGGTTGGGGATCTGAATATTCCCTTTCCTTGGAATGCAGCTTCCCTGGCTTCCTCAGAGGGAAATATTTGCTCCTGGCCTCCACCCGCTTTCTTCTGGCACGGTGGGGATGAAGCACTTGATGGCTCTCCTAGAAGTAATGAGGAGCCTGCCCTGCAGGAGCACGTGGGATTGCAGGCTTTCTCTTTCTTCTTTTTCTTTTTAAAGGAGGGGAAATTTGGAAGTGACACAATATTATTTTAAGTTTTCTATATTTAAACCCTCAGATTCTTACCAGATTGTTTCTTGGTGTGTGTTGGGTTGCCAGGGACTTCAGAGTCGCAAGGTTTACATGCACCTTCTGAGGAGCTGGGCTTTGTGTTATTAAATTCCTATTTTCACATGACATCAGCTATAACCTTCTGTCGTCAACATTATTCACTTGGTGTGACAAAACTTAAGATATGTTAAAGTAAGGATGGATCCTGCAGTAATAAAATATTGACTTGGCTCACTAGGAAGGAGTGGCTAATGGCTCAGGGAGGCAGGGGAGATTTTTCAAGTAAGAGTCATCTCGGTAGCGATGAAAAGAGCTGAATTGAACTCCCCCCTTCCCTTTTTTTCCCCCCCATTCCTTCTCCATCAGTAGGGGCATATTTCATGAAGTCCTCATTGAGGTTAGATACGCCGAGCCTATTTGCATACTTGGAAGGAGTCCCCTTATAGAGGAGTACAGTGAATACCTCTGGCATTTCATATTTAAGTTCTAAATATAAATGCAGTCTAGAAGGAGTTTGCCTGCGAAACTATCCGAACTGCTTGCTTTCTCACTAACTAGACTTCTTAATGACGTGATTTTCTATGCTAGGGAAGTTCTGATTATAATATAGGCGTAAATGAATGTGCATGTTGTTGTGCACCCTTGTTAATTGAAAGGCTGAATATTTAATGTGCTGAGGGTGTGCATCTATTTACCAAGCGCACAAGGAAGGCTGCGAGCCCTGAGCACAAATAGCCCATAGATATGCGGGCCAAGACCTGCGTTTACACTGCCTTGGGTAAAGACAAGAACTTCTGGATCACTAGGACAATTTGGCATATCGGCCTGGCGCACAGTGATGTGCGATTAAAAAACAATTCCGCAGTGTGGATCCATTTGAATACCAAGTTATTTTATAAAGCCTGCACTGTGTGTTTTGAATGCACATTTGCTGTTATGAATAACAGGAATTGTTTGGCTTGGCCTGCCTTTGTGCCGATGCCAGCTGGCACGGAGCGAAGCTGTGACACATGACACTACAGCTGTGTCCACATGTTTCTGCCTTGCAGTATCCACTTATATAATTTACTTTTTTGATCCAGAGTCGAACTATTCAAGTGAGCATAATTTGCTTTTTTGATCCAGAGTCGAACTATTTAAGTGAGCTCATCAAATTACACATGCCAGCCACTTCTATGAGAATACTTATTTTGCCATTGTCAAAAAAAAAGTATATTTATTATTAATCACTTGTGGGAATGCAGCAGCTTTATTAAACCCCTTGCAGTAAAAGATACCTCTGTAATGGAACTTTAGTATTTATTCCACTAGATATGCATAATTGTAAGACAGTAGCTCAGTATATAATCAAACGAGCCATTAAAAGAGTAACCATTGATGACCTTACTGTAGCTGATAGACTGGACTGGGATGCTGCGGATGCTTTCCTGTACGTTGTTGGGATGCTCTTGTTCACCATTGCAGTAGGGTTTGTGACTGGGCTGCAGTAACCTGCTAACTCCAGACTGCTAAGGGGTTATTTTCAGCCTGTTATAGGAACTCTTCTTATGCGATACTGTATTTAAGCTTGGTGAACTTGGAAAGATATAGCTGAAATTGAACTTAACCTAAACTGAATGTAGTACTCTGAAACTCTTGTTAAAGAAAACACACCAGCTCAATTCCAGATATCCAGGACCAAGGCAGGAAATACAAAGAAAATATACAACAACTTTTTCAGCTTGCTGGTAAAGCAGAAATAACATGGCACTAATACAGACAACATTTTCATGTAAGCCTATTTTATTTTATTTACCTCTTCAATCAGAGTGAAATAGGAGAGGGCATGGATTTAGCTTTTTCCTCCGAATTTAGGAAATACTACCCAAGCGTTTTATTCCCAGCGCTCATTGAACTCCGCTGCGATACGCACTGTCTTGCGTTAATTCAGTGCAGCTTGTGTCGAATGTCAGGGCTCCTACAGACCAAAGTAGCTGCGCATTATCTGCCGTATGGTCCTGGTAGAGCAGCGTGCCGCGTTACAGAGCCAGGGTCACGAGTTCATGGCAGTAATGATTCATGTAGCCTGAAGGAGGGAGCCTAAATTCAATATGTGAGACCCCAGAGGAGAGTGGGGGGCTGGAGCTGGTGGGTGCCCTTGTCCTGGGCTCTGCCCCTCCCATCTCTCACAGAAGGGGCAGAGAAGACTTGGAGAAGGGCAGCTGCTGCCTCTGATGTCCCACACACACGGTGACCTGAGCCATGATATATATATGTGTGTGTGTGTATATATATGTATGCAAGGGAAAAGGTGACCTGGGTTTGAACACAGTTCACAGAGTGCTGCGGTGAGAGCTGAGATGTGCATGACAACTGAATATTAAATTCTGTTAGCACTTGGAGTTATTGGGCAGCAAAAAGCTTTAAAGAAACTAAAGCTATTGAGGTTTAATAAAAAAAAATGAAAGAGAGCAAGAAAGTAGAACTTTAAAACTCCAAGTGTTTTCTCAAGGCACTCGGTAAGCATTATGTTCTTGGTCAATAACATTGCCTTTATGATCATATTGACAACGTGTGCAGAAATGTACATGGCATGGCAAATTGCAATTTAATGTCAAATGACAATAAAACAGTCGGAGATTATTCAACTGAAACAAAATATCACTTTAATTAAGCATTCCACAGGATAGCTATAACAAAGACATTATTAACACATAAAGTACCAAGTTTCAGGTAAGGCCCATGCTCTATGAAAGCAAATTCAGACCCGGGGCCAGCAGTCTGTATTTTGCTCATCCCACCTTGCTGAGGTACAGCAGCACATATAATCAGATCCAGTCGCCCTTGAAGCCAAAAGGGAGCCTTCCCATGTTAATGACCTGTGCGTTACTGCACATGCTGAACTTGAGGCAAGACCTGGAAGAATGTACTCTTAGGCTCAGTGACAAAGTTGTGTGTTGGGTCTGGTCTTGGTTTTTTTTTTAAACAGAGTTTAATTTCTGGGTCCACTCTGAGCTGACTGAATTGCCAGTGCCGACAGCATGAGCCTGGAAATCTCCTGGGTGGATTTTTCCTTGTGGCTTTTTGTGCTTCCTGCCCCTAGTCAGACTGAGGAGCAGAACCCAAGACCTTGTGTGCTTATGAGTTAAGACAGCATTGAGGTATGTGTTGTGTGGAAGCCTGAGTGAGGGAAAGTAGCAAAATCAAAGTGTGGATCTATGTCAATACAAGCATTAACTGATTGCTTTGATAAGACACCTAAAGGTTTCTCAGCAATTTAAGATAGCTCTTGCTTAATTTTCTTGTTTCTTCTTGTTTTCCTAAACACCTTGGTATCATCAAGCTGAAAGACAGTAAAAGAAATACTTGCAATTGTTAGTGTTAATGAGATTTTTGATATCCAGTTTTGCCAGGCAAACCTCAATCAGTCTTTGATTTCTTTTACGATGAGTATTGGTATGAAACTTTATATTTTAAAAAAACATGTCTTACTGAGGCATGGAAGAAGCAGCCAGTATCAAGCCTCAGTAGGAGCCTGAGGAATAATCCACACTCTGTATCTTGTTCTGCAAGTTTGACGTTAGGGAGGAACAAGTAGGCTGTATGTATAGGCTGTGAGAAACAATCCCAAAGTAATTAAGTTTGCATTTTTAGCTATTTGACAACTCCCTTATTCATTTATATGCAGAAAAAAAAATGCAGAGTGGCATGATAGATCTATGAAGACCATGGAACTCCTTAAGTGTCCATCTCTGCAGGATGTCTTTTTCTTTCCTGGCTTTAGGTTTAGTATTTTAAAAAATGATCACGGGGTTTATGTTGCATAAAACATATACAAACAAAAGTACACTTGTGCTGCTTCCAAAGGGCTTGATCCCAGCCTGGTGAAATAAATGCAACTGCTTGTGTTTTGAATCAAACCCTCAATAGGTGTGGTCACTCCTGCCTTGAGCCATGCTGTTTATACCTGAAAGCTGCCACTTGAAATAGCTGTGCCAGGTTTGCTATGGAAAGAGGGGTGATACATCCAATGTATGATGGCATGCCACATGGAACTGTTCCATCTTCTCTGATAAAGAGCATCAAATTAAGTGAGAGTTCTTGTTTTCATTGCCCCAATTGTATGACCATCCAAAAATTTTCAAGTGAGTGTTTTTTGCTGCAGCAATTCCAGTTTCAGAGGGAAAAAATGTCATTTGGCTGGATGTGTGTGGAATATTGATCTCATCAATTTAGGAAGTCTGCATAAAATGAAGGAGTTCTTCACCCCATCTCTCTGGGTCTTGGTACCCACAGACCATGGATAGTCTGTTCTAGCAAGAATGATTTCATTTCAACTTTGAGGGTTGTAAAGGGGTTTTTATGCATCAAGTTCATGGTGAGAAAGGCAGGGATGAACTGTGGGAGAGGGACAGTTGGACAGAGGAATATGACCTCTTTGTTGTCCTGGGGAATAGAATATTTCATTAGTTTAAGTTTTGTTAGGTTTTTTCCTTAGTTTTTCTTCTTATGCTAGAACCCGGTAGGGAAAAAGTCTTAGGTGTTTCTACATCTTGTGAAACCACTTTTTAAAATTATTTCTTAATAAATTAACTTTCTTCACACTTGAAAACATCTCTTTTATCCATTGGCGGCATCTGATAGGGTTTTGTTTTATTTTGTTTTCCAGTAAGAAATAATGGATACTGATTGGGGGTTTTTTCCCCACACACACAGCCTCCTTCCCCCAGCAACAGGAACTTAAATTTATGGTTTGTGCCTCCATCGCTAATTTGCTGCTGACAATTTTAACAACTTTTCCCTTTTTAATCAAAATCATCTTATGGTACTGCAGATTAAAACTCTTCTTTCACTGGTTTTACTGTAAAGCGACAGGCAAATGGGTTAGAGGGATTTGGTGAACCTTACAATATTTAGGGAACCACAACTTGTAATTGTCTGACTTCACAGTTGCCAGATAAGGCCTATTAATTTGGAAGGTGAATTTTCTTGTTGACATAGTTTGAATTTTGAATAAAAATATGTCTTGGAAGAAGAAAAACTTAGAAAACTTGCTAAGTTGTTGGTCGTCAGTTAATTATTGGTGTCTCTGGAATGTTGGGACATTTTGTCTTCTCTTCTGTCCAAGTGTTGTGTAGAGAGCTTATATAAGTGTGTGCATGCAAGCCTGAGTTTCTGGTGTGATGGCAAGATGATCTGAGGTGATGGACTTAGTCACGCAGATTTGTCAGGTGTGACCAGGATCTATGTCAAACACAAGTTCCCTACAATGTAGCTGGAGTTTGGAGGATGCTCCACAATAACTCCAGGAGTAACAAAGTGGTTTGACTATAACAACTGGTGGAAATGCTTCTTTTAAAATCTAGACATAGAGGTGGAAGGAGAAGAATTGGTCACTGGTGTTTAGTGTCCCCTCAGTGACCAAGGTGCTAGACTTCTGAATTTAAAGCAGGTAGGTGGGATAGCCTCTTGATCTTTGACAAGATAATCACGTTTATTCAAATACTGGATAGTGAAAAAATGGGATATTTTTACCTTTGCTGCCCAAGCATCATTGTAATAAAATAACATCATGCATGCTTTGGGACAAGGCATGACAGCTATTTGCAAGATGATGAATCTTTACAAAAGTAACATAAAGAAAACCAGGCCTTCTTCCTGGCTTTTTTTTTTAAGTATATATATATATACACATATAGCTCTGCCTTTGAAACTAGAACTATTTAATAAAAAATCTAAAATAAAAAGGAACAAAACGAAGTTAACCTATTCCCTCCCCAAAAACAATTTACCATCTAAACAGAAGGGTTTGACAGAAGCTTTTCAGTCAGCTCTACAGAAACTTTTTTCTCTCTTTGATCGATTTGTCCAGACAGATTTGTTTGAAGATGTTGTGGTTGATAGTTTAGGTGAGCACTAAATAATTGAGGCTTTCCATTTTTCGAAACAAACATGATACAATGCATTTTGTGATTAAATTTGTAGTTGCAGTGGTTACCCTTTTAGAAGCAACATCTGCCAACTGTTACCATACTGTGGTATCTGAGGTACCACACTGATTTCCTATTCTGAGGGCAGAGCAGACTCTGCTATCTCCTACAGAACTTTGAGGCAAACATTGATTAATGTTGACTTTTTAATGGTAACCACTGTGATTTTTTTTAATTCCTATAATTCATGGCATTATACATAATAATAATATGAATATCACTGAATTATTTATACACTTATGTTGGTAAATAATGATGAGGTAATAACAAAGATTTATTTCTGTATTTATACCAGTAAATAATGACAAGAAGAGAAATCATTTAGTTGGCTTAGTCTCTCGCTAGCCTACACCAATTCAAAGATGTTTGCAAATGTATTTTCATGCCAAGAGAGAACAGAGCTGCCCTGGGGAGTTCTTAGACTCCAGAAAGCATTTTAGAGGTTATAGCGTTCAAGCAAAGTCCCATCATGATGGCATAGCAGCAATCACTGCCACCATCCTTGGATGTATAAATGGAAGTGAAAGGCTGAAGGTGTGTATATCGATATTTTGTGTGGCTGAGATTGATACCAGGGCATGCTGTTGAGGTTTCCACTTTTAAGAAGTATGTTCAGATGTGAGTACAGCAAGTAGCTGTGAGAAACCCCTGAAGGTGATAGAGGTGAAGAACCTCCTCACAAAACTCACTTGCTTGGAGTTTTCTGCATAGAAAAGCATCAGCTACGTACGCTGAAATTAGCAGTGGGTAAACTCTGTTTTCTGCTTTCATCTGTAGCCCTACACATGATTTTGGCTGAAGACAATTAGCAGAGTTTACTACAAGGATAATTTCATCTGTGGCATTTCATGGCCTGTGATAAACAGTCCAGCAGGATAAAGTTGTGTTTCTTCCAAGCTGAAATTGCGTGGAGCTGTTGCGTGCAAGCAGTGTGTGTTGCAGGAGGTGTGGAGCGTGGGACAGAGACAAGGAGGGTCTGGGATCCATTTCCACGCTGTCTTCAGCCGTCAGGTCCCTGTTTTCCCACTTAAAAAATTGGCATAATGATGTTTACCTCATTTAGGAAGCATATTGTGATCCTCAGCTAAAAATTTCAGGGGCTATTACTATTTATTGTTGTGTTGTATTTTTGACTGAGTTGGTTCAGAGTTATTTCTTGGCTCTTCTGCAAGTGCTCCTGGCTTCTGTTCTGAAGGATTTCACAAGTTTGTGGATGGGAGCTGATGTTCTTCTCTAGTTCAAAAGAGGGAAGGGCCTCCTTTTGGATCTGGGAAGAAGGTGAAAAATGTGACTTTTTTTAATGGTCAGGTCCTGCTGTGAAACTCTTGCATATAGGAGGACAGTCAAAGTTGTGCAACAAGCATCTCCTGGAATTGAGGAATTGCTTCCTTTGCTTTTATGACTCTGGTCTCGGGGAAATTTCCTCCTTTAAAGCTGTTGTGTTACCTAAAATGAGATTGCTTCCTGTGACTGGGGGAGATGCATTAGATTGGAATGTTTGCTGGGGTAGGACAGGAGCAGGTCAGAAGAAAGCAGTGATTGTTTGACTGCCCCCTGATTCAAGGTGCTCTGCTGAAGCATACTTTCCCTCCGTGGGTGGCCTTTTTCCAGAGGCATTTAAATGACTCCAAAGCACAAGCCCCACTGACTTCCACTCTCATGCAAAACACTGCCGCAGAGCTTGCTTCCCATCCTTCTCCTCCAGTTACCTGAGGAGGGTTCAGCCAACTGGGGACGCAGGAGAAATAGCATCAGGAGGGACATTTTCTGTGCCGCTTGCCCCAGCAAGTCAATGTAAAACACTGCCTGTGTGATGAAGAGCAATGCAAAAACCTGACCAGCCCCCCAAAAATGCAGATGAAGCTGCCATGCAAACATCGCCGGCTTTGTTTTGAACCTAGTTAGTGGAGCAAGGCTATTTCTAAAGAAAGAAAAACTAAATAAAAAATGTCCAAATGGACTAAATCCTTTTGGAGTGACATCGGGGAAGCCAACAACTTTGAGATTATTTTTTTCCCCCGCCATGACTATCATTAGCCAAGCCGTAATGCGTGCGCAAACCGAGACAAGTGAAATAGTAGCAGATCTATTGAGCGCAGCTAGAATGAGGTCTTTGGAGAAGGAGCAGCAAATCCCTAGGAGATTTCCTACCTGCAGAGCTCCAGCCTTTTATCTTTTGTTAGCAAATATTGTGCATTATTGGACAGTGCCTTATGCAGTTACTTACAGGCACATTTAATCAAATAATCTACTCCTCTCCCAGGCGGCTTAGACCACTGCAGTTTTATGGTTACCTACTTCAGCTGGAACAGTTCCTTTCAGCTGTAAAAGCAAATATGCAACATGGAAAAAAGTCTCATTTTATCAAAACAGACAGAACTATTCCAGCTGCTGATATTAAGGTAAAAATAGCAAGGTTAAATGTTAAACAACCTCTGAGTGGACGTTTATAACTACAAAGAAAGCCAGACCAATTGCTCTGAAAGCACTTTCTTAAGAAAAAAAAAAAAAGGGAGGGAGAATAATAATATAAAATAGTTTTACTTCTCAAAAGAAAATTTATTTTCCCCTATTGCTGATGACTGAATACAGTGGAAACTGGTTCCCTTGATAACAAATACATCAGTAATGTGTGGTGCTTCCTGCCCCAGCATCTTGTAACTCACAAAAGTTTCCATGGCCAGATTTGAATGCTCAAAGTGCTAATAATGTCTGCTAGTCAGCCTTCCTACTGTTCAGAAAATTTCACTCCTGCGGCTTTTTGGCTTGTTTTGAGAAATCACTGTAGAGGTTAGCGAACTTTTCAATGTGTTGGTATTTAAACTGTGGTCAGACAGTGGAGGGGGGAAAAAAAAAGAAAAAAGAAAATAAAAGAAGACAAAAAAAAGGAAAATAAAAGAAAAAAGAAGAAAGAGAAGAAAAATGTTAGCTCAAAAAGAGATTTCCCATTAATAATTGTTAGTATGGCCATTTGCATGGGAATGAACTGATTGTGAAACCTCCATGTGAAAATGGAATTCCTCCAACTCTTAACATATCTTGAAAAATATAGTGCATTAAATGAAAAGATGCTTAAAACAATGCTGGGGTTTTGTTCCAGAGAAACATTTGGGCACTTTCACTGGGAAAGGAGGTTAAAAGGTTGTCAATGCTTTCTCCAGGGGCTCTGTCTGACAGTGAACATGTGTTTCCTCCCTTTAATCGGCTCGCCAGTAGCCAGAAAGCTGCTTGTTTTCTGCAGAGGTTGTCAAAAATGATTTCAGTCTGGAGACGATGAATGATAAAAGAGGTTTTCAAACACAGTTTTGCACTGTAGCATTTGCAGTCCCAGAGAGGATGGATTGTATTACAATCTCGGTGCAAAGGGCCATGTTCCTGTAGCAAGAAAACAGTGCCTCGTTCAACCTGTTTGATGCTCCCACTTACCTTTCAAAGTTGAAAAATAGAAGCTGGATCTCAACTAAAGAAAAAAAAAATCATCCCCAGAGCTTGTTCCTTCTCTCTGGTAAATTAAGTGGTTTATATATTTAGTAAAATGCCTATTTTCCTCTCGTTGTTCCTGGGAGTTGCATTTCCTTCAGGCTTTTAATAGACTGCTCGTTCTTCTGGATATTTTATAGAGGACACAGAGCTGTTCCCTCTGAAGTTAGCAATAAAACTTTCTCTGCAAAGACTGGGCCCATAGTCAAAGGACCGAACACCATAAAATACTGACCTACCTTTGCTTCTCTGAAGTCTGCCTTTCAGGTAACACTCAGCATCTTCCTGTGATAAGTACCTGCACGTATGCAGAAACCCAATTCTTTATTCTTGGGCGAGACTTTGAAAACTAAGTAATGCCAGCAAAACAGATTTCGCCCGCACGGGTTAATGCCAAATTCAGCATCCAACGGGGGATTTATGAAGCCTGCTGGAGCCTGGTGCCGTTCTCACCAACGATATTGCTAACTCTACAGGCTCAGAAGTTCCATACGTGAGGTATTTTAAAAAAAGAAACAAAAACAAAACCCAAAAATGTAATAACATCAGTGGTGAGCCCTGCCAGTGATACATGGTTTTATTCCTGAACCCCCGCAGCCCTTACCCCATGTGCATTGGCCTCCACACATGTTGATTAACGTGACGCTGGATTTTACTCTAGACGTACAACCATTGTATAAGCTCAATTTTTGCCCAGAAATTCATTCATCCTTCCCAGATTCCAAATCAGTTTGGTCTTTTGTCCCACACTGCTGTGAGTTTGGTCCCTCCCAGCTTGCTTTAATCTCTGTTTCTGTCACCTTTCTCTTTAAGGGAATTCTCCCACCAAATTCTACTTTTGCTCAACTTTTCCATCAACAACATCCATCTCTTCTTAACAGTCATCCTTTTGTCTGTGATTTTTCTTGGCTTCTTCGCTGTTGTCAGTCAAGAGAAGGTGCAGAGAGGAGCACCTGCAAGCACTCTTCATCCTCTGGCTCCCCATCCCTGCGTCTTTAGGAGGGAAGAGTAAGACTTTAGGAAATCCTGTTGACCCATGCCAACTTTGTCCCATGAGGCTGGCAAGCAGCGGGGCAGTGTCCCTTCTCCAGGCTGGTGTTGGCTGATGCTGGATTTATCTGTCCTGGCTGGAGCTGCCCATAGCTTTGCCAAAACTTGAATGGAAAAAAGAGCTAATGATGCTGCATGAGAGGGAACTGCTTGGGGAATAAAGTGCCCCCAAGTAAGTACCATGCAACATGGGTCAGATGAATGGAAGGAAAACAAAGTTTAGACATACCGAATATATTTTGTTGTGCAATGAAGCTTTCCATGGTTTTCTACTATTTTCCTTTTCTTTTGCTTTTTAACTGGGGGGGAAAAAAAAAGAAAAAGAGTGGGGCAGAGAGTTTCTGTGAGGAGTTTCAGCAATTCTCCTTTCGGTTGCGCTGCTGCTAACAGGAACTTCCTGTTTAGTTGTTACATTAGAAGGACGTATATAAACAAGAGAGTCACAGAAATTACTAAATACTAAGCACAGAAGGTTTTTATTATCATCTTTTGAGTCTTGTGCATGGGGAAAGCTTCATTCCTTCTTTTTTCTTTTCCTTTTTCTTTTCTTTTTTATTTCTGGGCACAACTAAATTCCAAAACATTCCTTGAGCGGTAACTTGTATTCCAGTCTTTATTATTTTTGACAACATTTTAAATAGCTGGAGGTAAATTTTCTGCCAAGGAAGGCGGGCTGTCAGGAGGCAACTGTATTGTGTAGAATCAAAAACTGAATATACACTCAAAGCATACTCGGGAAACTGGAACACAGAACTGGACAGCATCTTTTTTCATCTGAATGTGAGTGCCATTTTAAGCGGTCTAATGTTGTCACTGGGAGGTTTTGCTGCACATATGGTCAGCTTGGAAATCTTCATCAAGGTGAAAAAAGGGTGTAGCAGGTGCATGAAGAATTTGCAAGCGTGCTTTGAAGAACCGTTGCGAAACAAGCAGTAGTGCATGTGTCCAGAAAGTCCCCATTGGTCCCAACAGCATCTACATTGCGTTGTTCTTGACTAATTCTTGTGCAGCACTTTGAATATTTAAAATGCTCTCTCGGCACATAGTGTCATCATGACATTGGCTTCCTCAAAACTCTCCCCATCCAAACTGAAACGCCGGAGGAAAACGGGGCATAGGCAGCACATCTCTCCACGAGAAGGTTCAACTCCTCCTCTTCCTCACGCTGAAATATTTGGCTAATGTCATAGAGATTTGGCTAAGTGGATTCAATCAACTGTTTTCACTCTATTATAGTTCATAATCCCTATTCAAGATGAAGTGCACTGCAGCCTAATGAATGTGGTAATGGAATCCTTGTGTATGTTTTTCCACAGCGGGGTGCAGATTAGCATAAGTGTCATATTCTGTTGGCATGCCTGCTATTATATCTGAGGCGTTGCACACACTGGGAATTTTTCGACTGGATAATAATAAGATGAATATGGTATGCACATGCACATAGAACACACGGGTTTTAGAAAGTGATCTATAATAAATCTCACCTGGAGGGGCATTATGATAGATTAACTTTGCATTTTGGCTTAAAACCACAATTTTTAAGCCAAGCGTATGGTAACACGAGTACAAAAGAATTAGATTAAATTTCATGCACAGTTTTAAAGAATGTTGTCATTTAGGGCAGTGGAGTGCTGGAGAGTACTGGGCAGGTCTTAGGGTTTCATGCATCCATATATTTTGTGTAAGCAAGTTCAAAAGCCTGGCTCAGATGCCCTGATGGCTCAGAGCTGCTTGTTGCAGCTCTGAAGAGTGGCACACAGGTAGAGGAAAGCTTCTGGCTTCTAGCAGATCATCATAACTGTGTCTCCTTGAGCCATTGCTGTCAGCCTGTGAAAGAGGAAGAAAAAAACCCTAAATATCTTTATTTCAACAGCACTTTGTTTTACCAGCTGAACATTTTTGGGTCTTGTTTTCTTGTGGGTGGAGTTTTTTGTTTGGTTGTTTGTTGTTTGTGGGGATTTTTTTGCAACTGATCCAAATAGGACTGAGTAGAAGTTTGTGCTCAGACAAAAATCCCTCCCAAAACACAGAGCTAAGGGCTCACTGTGAAGGGTTGTATAGCTTTCAGTCAACGTCGTGACCTCTGAAACGAATTTTTCTCTGAGTTGTGGGATGCATTTTTAATTACTTAAGGCATTTTAGTTTTCCTCTGGTTAAAGAAACTCCTGATGAATCTCCTTGTGCATCACCTAGGAGAGACAGCACTGCTTGTGATTAGTCCCAGAATTTATTACTTGATTATGGAAAGTGCAGGCCTGAGAAATTCATACCACTTAAGCAATGGTTTAGTGTGACTAATCAAAGAGGTTTTCCTGGCACACGGGAGGTATCAATATATATAGACTAGTGTAGAAAAGCGTATCTTTATGCTTTTAAGCATGGTGGCACAGTAACAGCTTAAGCATATTAATCAGTCCAAGGTAAGTGCTGCTTCTGTATCATATTTTAATCTGATTCTTTCTGCAGCGTTACAGAAATTATATCTGTGCTGCAATAACATTTAGAAAAGAAATTGTTTGCCAAGTGAACGAGGCAATCAGAGCAGTCATTCAGACCAGAGAACTAACTACAAATTCCGTTTACTTTTATTATCGGTACATTTCTGCACAATCGCCAGGAGTCAAACTATTTGAACTTTACCCAGTAGGTAGAAAGCCCTTGAAGGGTGTTAATGTTTGTTTGTTTGGTGTTTTGTCTGGAGGAGCTTTGCTTTTACAAAAAAAGCTCTATTATCGTGGGTCAGTAATCTGATATATTTTTTCCTGAGAACAAAACTTGGACTTCAGAGGACTGGGCTAATACCTGCGATACAATTGAGTTTGCAAGTGTTTATTCTCTGTTGCTTTCCTGAAGCCTGAACGACCTTTTCAAAACTCAAAGCAACCTGTGTCTCGCCCGTGTGTGTAGTAGCAAGATTTGTTTTTCTAGCAACTTCACAAAGCTCGTGTTTTGGGTTGGTTGTGGTTTTGTTTTTTTTTAAATAAACTAAAACCTTTCAGCTGCTGGTCGAAAGGATGTAAATTGGGGTTTCCAGTGAAGTTCAAGCACCCTTTACCATCGCATCACCTCTCTCCTTGAGCGTGGTAAGAAGAGGCTGGGTGGCAAATGTACTTAAGACTCTGAGGAAAAGGGCTGTTAAGTCGACCTTGGTAACTTAACTGAAACAGTATACGTGTAAATCCATCGCAAATCCCTGGCCTTTTACAACTCCTGTCCCAATGGAAATCAGATCACAGAACTGTTTACAAGAGACTACGAGTCATTTGGATAAAGAGCCGTGACAGCAGGCCCCATATTATTTGAAATTTTAGTAACCCAAGCCTAAATAAATATTCTAAAAGTAAAATAATAAGGATTAGGTAATTATTATGAGGTCATTATGCTTATGGTATTTTGTATTTAGTGGGGAAGAACGATTTCACTGTAAATGTCGATGCTTTTCCTTTTTGCAATCAGTAGTAATCCATGTTTAAAGATAACGCTCCCATTTCAAAAGAAATACGTGCGTATATATATATATATCTTTTACCCTGAGCTTTAGATGTCCTGAATAGTAATCTTTAAAATCACTAGAAGTAGCGCCATAAAAATATTTTACAGCATTATTTAATGTATGAGCTAATCCCCAGCTAATGGTCAATTTTTGCCTTTTTTTTTTTTTTTTTTCCTAAGCAGGGAGTAGGGGAGGGTGGGGACCCCGCTCCTGTTCAGCCAAACGCCCCATCAGTGCAGGAACAAAAGGGAATCGCTTCAGATTTTAGTGCTCTGAGTAACCTTCTTGGCATCATGAACAAATACTGCATTTTCATCAGCGCTTCAATTAATCTTCCCCAAATAATGTTTTATGAGCATATGCTTGGAAATAGTTGTATTAAACTCACGTAAGGTTGGGTGGTGAGGGGTTTTTTTTTTCCTTCCTCCCTGAAGTCACTTTGAAATATTTACTGCAAACAGATGTGAGTATACTGTTAACTTGAAGAATTAAAGTTCTTTCTTTCAGGAAAATCATTATCTTACAACTAATAATTGTAGAAAGGGAGGAGGCCTGCCCTTACGCCTAGTGTTACAGGAAGCCCTCAGATTGCTCGGAGTGAAATTTGCCTTTGATGCATCTTGTTATATACTTGGGGCTGCCTTGTTTGTGCCCGGTGTCACAGCTGTCCCCACAGTCCCCAACCCACGTGCCACCTACCAGTCATAGTGGTGCCATCAGCAGCTCTTCCCCGAGTCTTTTCCATGGGAGAAGCCTCAAGGGAAGAAATAAATGAAACCCGTGCCCTGTATTTCTCTTTGAGGTAAAATTATTTCTCAGTGTGGTCGGTTATGGAAACAGGCTGCTCATGCACAGTGGTTTTTGTGGCTCTGCTGGTGGTACGATGCACCACAGCAGCTTATGGATGTGTCAGGTGGCTGGTTGAGCTCACGATGTGAAGTCCTTGTTTTTCACCTGCCTAGGGACAACAGATGTGACTGATTTGGCTGTCTGGAGGTTCAAGTTCTTTCCTTAGCCCTTCTGTAGGTTTCTGACATCTGTCCTGGGCACGTGAGATTACTGAGGCGCTTTGTCCTTGAAAAAGTAGAAATAATGCTCTTGCCTGGGGTGCTCAGAGCCTTAAGATGTTAATAGCAGTAATGTCCTTAGAAACCATCTCAAGGTGGATGCTGTGTAACTGGGTTTGTGATTTGAGAAAATCAGGGTTCTGATGAGATTGTACCTCTTGGGCAGGAGTGTGGAGATGAAGGACATTTGCTGCCATCTATAGTGGTGACATGATAGTGTGGACACCTGTGCCCCAAACTGGTACCTGTGATGTACACCACAGAGACCACAAAGCTGCAATTTTATTTATTTAAATTTTTTTTAGTGCACTTGTTTTGGTATGTGTTCTCCATGCAGTGAGAAAGCCCCAAACACAATGGACATACAGAAAAATGCTTGGTTTCCTCTTGTAGAAAATGACCAAAATGCTGTGCTGGGTTTTTTGTGGGGAGCTGGTATTCAACAAGTTGCCCTTGAAAGGCAGAAGCGAACTGAGAGTGTGGGAAATCGGCATCCACTGGTGCTATCCCATGAAGCCAATAGCTAGTGTGATTTTTATTTTTTTTTCCAGAGAGATAACAGAGCACTCTGTCCCACAGCACCTTTGTAAGATGAAAACGTGTGCATACATACACCAGACTAAAAATGTGTCTGTATAAATATAGAGCTTTTTAGTGGCCATACCAGCAGTACATGAGCTGACATCAGCGATGCAGAGATGTGTAAGTGCAGGGGATGAGCTGTTTTCTGAAGAAAAACTGTTCCAAACATTGTTACCCTCCCATTGTTGCTAACTCTGGTCTGCAGAACTGTGATTTTTGGTGAAAATCCTCTGAGGCTTATCCCTCTGAGCAGCCACTGCCTCTCTCCCTGCTCAAGTCTGTTCCCTCAGCTTGATCCAGAGCAAAGAAATCACCTGAGCCCAAAAGCAGTTGCTACTTATAGGAGGACCAGGATCTCACTGGAATGAGCAAGATAAGAACTGTGATGCGTTGTATGTCAGCTCCCCCTTTTTCACCCGACAAAGGCAATTTGCAGCCTGCAGCTCTGTGTGGTGAATGAACCTCAGCTGTATTGATGGCTGAGGATAAAAGAGGGTCATAAATGCTACCAAAATCTTGTCGAAGTATTGTGTTGGGGAAATCACCCAGTTGCTGCTCCATGTGCTCTTGTTCCACTAACCTCCTGGCCTGGACCATTGAAATTATTACAGCTTCAATTATCAGGTAATAGATGGCCTCTTGCTGAAAGCAGGGAAGCGGGTGGCAATTATAATTAGATCCTGATCCCGGGGACCTAATTCTCCTCTCATTTCCAGTCCCTTCACAGTCAAAACTCCCTGGATTTAAGTGGAATTGTGTCTGATTTGAATTGTGAGGAGTCTTGGGATCAAGTCTGCAGCATCTTTGGAGGAGTGTTTACTCTCCTGGTTGATCAGCATATTCACCACCCTGCGGGAGCAAGCTGTAAAATCTCATATGAATCTCTTTACTTCTTGTTTGTTGGGCAGTATGGCTGTAGTAAAGCTGCCCTGGGAGCAATCTGTACCCGTGTCCTCACCCAGCTCCCTGTCCCTGATCTAATGGGACTAACTGGTGTTCCTCAAAAGGAACAGAGAAGGAACTGATGTCTGCAGGTATGAGACACTGCACAGAAATAGCCTAAGAAATGCATGCAGTTGGTGTCCCAAATGGCTGAGCTCTGCAGTGGGTTACTTTAGCACGCAGGGCAGCAAAGTCAGAGTTGATGTGTGGAGCAAAATACTTAATGCTGAGGACCAGCCACCCACCTTATGCACGTGGAAGGGTTTCTCCTGGATTAGCTTTCATCTGGTTCCCATGGACTGAGCGCCTGGTGCAGTGCCTGGAGTGCATTAAATATATATCTTCCAGCTTTCGTTTTATCGGAGCGATCTCCGCTTTGCACACCATGAAAGCAGTTCACAGTATGAACCAAAGGGCTCTTACGCGGTCCTAATTCAAGCTAAAATGATGGGACAAATGCATCCTTTCACCCGTCCAGTCCTGGGTGAATGACATCAGGCAGATCCTCATTGTCTGCCAGAGCCTGCGCATCCCCACCCAGCCCCGTCCCCCACCAGTTCAGGGATGCTGTCTGTCCCTGAGCCACAAAGCAGGGAATCCATCGTTCCTATTTTCCCCACAAAAATTTGTACTTAAATCACTAGCTGTTACAATTTAGCATTTTCTCCTAGCATTAGCTAAATAATAATAACGATTCTCTCCCCACTGTCATCGGGCTGATTTTAGCTAATTTTAGCTCAGATGTGCTTTTTATTTCTTCAGGAGAGCCATAAAACCTTCTTCCAGCTTTGCATTTTATTCCTCTTTGAAGCCCAAACAAATTAGTGAAGTTGAGAACTTTATTTTCAGAGTTCATTAAGCCCTTAACAGTAAATCCTTTTCTCACGTTCCAGATGTTGTGGTTTTCTTGACCTCAGTTTATATTTCCCTGTTGATGTGAACAAGCCGACGTCTTATTCCGGCCTTAGCAATTTCTTTGGAGAGCTGGGCAGAGGGGGGGATGCAAGAACCCTCCTGAAAGGCTTTTTGGAGAGAGGGAATGAAAAAATTCTTCTTGCTATCATACCAGCCTGATACTTCGTCTATAGTCATTAGGCATCGCCTCTCCTGCTTAGCGCTGTGACCTCTGCAGAGCTATTTTTACATCTCAAATGCATTTTTGCTGATATATTTTTCATCCCCTTCCTTTTCACTTGAATACTTTACATTTTGGAGGTAGCGCTCACCTGTGTGCGGGTATGCCTAAAGCATGGCCCTTGAATAAATTAGGCATGTTGTTTTGCAACACATCGAAATCTGCACAAATCTTTCTTTTCCACTTTGATTCTGCAGAGCATTTTGAACACACTGAAATTTAGCAGTTCGGGCAGTTCCCTGGATTTGAGCAGTGTCAATTATGCATTGCACGCATTAATTAAACACCCCAACATATCTATTCTCTTCCAGCCACCAGTGAATCATTTAAATATAAGCTTGTGTCTCTTTATCCTCTTCAGATGTTGGAGTTTTGAAGACAAGCACCTGCAAGCCTTTTAGGAGGTGTTACTCCTGCTGTTACTGACATTTTAATAAATGCAGAAATAAATGCTCCCCACCAAATTGTCTAATGTCAACACTTACCTCATCGAAAGAAGTGAGTCAGTTTGAACAGAATTTATACCACGTGCCGTACCTACAGCCACCTAACGTGAAGCGCATCCAGTTTTGGATCCCTTTTTCCTGTTTTCTTTGAAACCATAGTAACTATCAGGCTGTGTTCATAAATATTACAATGAGTATTTTTCTTTGTGCGCTTGCACAGGGAAACATATGAAAAATGGATCAAAGATAGCAATTCATTAAAGGGGGGTGGGAAAAAAAAAACCCAACAACCCTTCCCCGTGGTGAACCAGTCTGACTTCCATGCAAGCACAGGCGCTCGCTCTTGCCAGCAAATATTTTACAATGGGGCAAGGCAAATACAATAATAGAGGGAACCAAGAGAGCACTGATATTTGGTGACTTCTTGTTTCAGAAAGCACCTCGAGGCATAGCCAGACGTGACCGGCAAGATGCTGCTTTGCTCTCTGCAGATAAGCCTAAAACAGAGCCTTGCGCTGGGGATTTGGGCATCTATCAACTGAAATAACTGAGAGGAACAGAGGGAAGGAGGAGAAGGGGGTGTTTAAATGCAGCTGAATCCAACCTCTGATGTTGCAAAGCTTCCCAGGGGCTGCAGAAGGCACAGCCAGTGCTTAAGTCTCATTGGGAGGCTTTCGGCATCATTTACTTGGCCTTGGGGCTGGCTGGCTGCCCCAGCAGGCAATATTCCTCCTGCAGGGACTGCAGGAAAGCTGGAGGTATTTACACATCTAAACTGCTGCGTTTGCAGTGGGAGGAGAGCTGGTCAACAATATTGTGTCATTTTGGATTTTATGGACAAAGAATTCTGTATTTTTGGGGGGTTTATAGACAAAAAAAAAAATCTGTATTTTTATGGGTTCTGTAGATAATTCTGTATTTTTATTGTTTTTTCTAGGAAAAAAAAAATTTTTTTTTAGGGTCTTTATTTTACCAGTCTGATGTTTTGGCTAGCCCGTGTATTGTCCATTTGTCAAAAGCTTTCTCATGTAACGAAAAGATCCAAACAGGATGGTCATGGAGATGAGTTATGAACTCCATTTCAGTTTGGTGAAATCAGGCAACTCTTTGGCTAGAAAACGCCTTTTCTAGCAGTAGGTGAAATTGCAGTCGTCCAAGTTTAGCCTGGACGGTAACAAATAGCTGAGCCCCATAGCTGAGTTACATACGTTTAAGATGCCAAAACTGGACATAAACTTCTTGCAAGCAGGTTGCCTTTCTCCTATTTTTTGTCAATGGACAAAGTACAAAGGATTTTTTTCCACTTTGGTTTTTTTTCTTTTTTTTTTTTATAGTGAAGTGCATAGAGATGGGCCCACGTTGCCTCCTCTGTTCTCTTTCTGCTCTGTGTCTGAGGATGAAAATGACAGAACTTAACCAAGCGTTGGGGATTTTTGCCAGGCTTAATTCAGGGCTGCATCACCTCCTCAGTTTCACCAGTGGAAAAACAGAATATTTTTGTATTTTCTTTACTTAGCAGAGGCAAGCCTGGTCTCCTCTATACCAAGTCAGGCAGAAAATGATTACTGCTGATGCAATCCCCGGGTAAACTTGTATGTAAGGTGTATTATGAGTCAGGGTCTAAAACCAAGACCCACAGTCCCCAGCATTAGTATGATAAAAATGTTTGCTTTGCTTTCTTTGCCTTCCCATTTCTGACTTTCTGGGTTATACTTTGAGGCTTTGTGTCGAAAACCAAAAGGGTTTGAACCTTATTGGGGATGAGGGGTGAAGTCAAGCCTGAAATTCTCATGCAAATAATGAATGTCTCAAGTTTTGTGGTAAAGCAGCGGGACCAGGAAGCTCAGCCAGCACACGGGTCTCCGAATTCCCTTCCCACTTCAGAGAGGTCTCACAGGTCTGCTGGTGAAAGCCAAATTGATCTCAACACCATCATTACATGCCTGGGAGTACAGCCTGGCCATGGTATTCATTTTCAGCATGGACCAGGCCATGCAGCTTGTATCTAGGAGAGGAATTGCCCTCTGATGACTTGAAAGCAGTTGCTGAAGAGCTCTGCATAGTCTGGTTCATTGCGAAGATGCTGACAGCATATCAACTGGCAAAAACAAGGAGAACAAATTAAGAAAGTAAGCTAATAATGCTGGGCCTGGAAAACCCAGGTCAGTCTGCGGTGTGTTTCCACTTACCTTTCTGCACACGCAGGCACCTGCTTTGTGAGAAATACAGATTTTCCCGAAAAGCCCTGAGGTGCACCTGTGTGTCGGGGTGAGGTAATGGCAGATGGGAACAGGTTTCAGCTGAGAACAAGGAGTGGCCAAAAGTATGTGTGTGTTTTTGGGACCCACCCAGAAATGCTGAGGGGGCAAAGTTAAGAGCGGGGTGGCAATTTGGGATGGGGGGTGGCAATGGGAAGCAAGAGAATCGGCATGAAGGCTTGAGGCCAGTTCAGTCTTCCCAGGAATTCGGCAGTGCTTCAGCCTGCAGATGAGAAAAACACAGCTCTGACCGACATCTGTGGATTTCCTTTCCATTAGAAATTGTGCTGGATGATTGGACTGTTCAGATATTAAAAAGAAAAAAAATTGATTGAGCAGGAGATGAAACTGACAGCTAATTTTTGGAGAAGGTTGTGGGGTTTTTCCCCAATAGATGTGTTCTATGTTTGGAGTTTTTGCTATTTAGTAAGTTTGGGAAAGCTTTTTTTTTTCTCCTCAAGAAGAAAAAAATGCTTTCCCAAACTTACTAAATAACAAATGTTTGTCTTATTGGTTGGTTGTTCCAATTTTATTTTTCTTTTAGATGTTGTCTAATTAATGCATTTCCAGAGTCTTTACAACTAGTGCTTCTGAACCTCTGGCGCTGGTAATGACTAGTGGGCAGTGCTGATCAAGCCTGTTAGGAGTCCATCTACAGAAACTGGACTCCTTGGTGGTTGGCAAAATGTAATTTAAGGGAAGGAAATATTTATCCCTCCGTTATGAAAAATAGACATACAGGGTCAGGATGTGGCTTCCTCCCTGCCATGCAGTAATGCAGGGTTGGCCAAGAGTTTGGCCCTTAGGCTCTTGTGAAACCTGTGCCTCGGCTGGGGCTGGGCTTGCCCATGAGCTGTTGGCAGGGCCAAATTTTCTGTGATAAGCACATGTGATGAGCAGGGGTGCCCTCACTGGTGTCTCTGGGTCACCCTGGTCTGCAGTCAAGCAGAGGACCTGAAAGAACAACTGGCCTTTTTTGACTGTGAGCCATTCAAGGAGCAGCCATTCCCTTTGTCTTGTCTTGGCAGCAGCGTAAGTGGCTCTTGGCCACACGATGTGGGTAATTCACAGGGTTAGGAGGTTTGACTTCTCTTACAGTAGTGCTTTCTATGCTCTCCTTTCTTTCTAAGAGCTTTTCATGAGCTGCTGGGTGAAGGTCTGCAATGCCATTGTGTTGCATGGCATCATCATTGATAACACATTGACGGTTGGGAAGGGATGTGAGCACCTGGAGCTTGTGGGATTTAGGGGCAGACTTAACCTTGCAATCTCTCAGTGTAGGAAAAGAGATGGGAAGAAGGGAAGGAAATTTAAAACTGTTGAATTTGGGCTGCCCAGTTCATTGACAGGGAACACAATGTACGTGCAGGAGTTGCAGGGTGGGCTTTAGAAAAGCAAGGTGCCTTCTGGAAGAACATATAAGATAGCTGAGTTGCCTGTGCCTCCAGAGCTCCAGCGTGAGGAAGGGACTGAGCCTTAGGTGAATTAATGAGCAGGAGAGAGAAGGGCAGGAAAGAATGGAGATAAGGGGTGCAAGAGGCAGGTGGCTACGTGGCAGAGATGTTTTCCTCCTCTTGTCTCTTCAATGTGATTCTCACTTGTCCCAGAAAAGCATGTAAGGCACAGTTGGGAAGGAAAGAAGGTGGAAACCAAAGGAGTATCTTTTAAAGGACTAATCTAGACATCAGCAAGGGAGAGTAAAAATTTTAAAATGACTTTTTTTGTGAATTAAAATATTTTTGGCCAACTGAAATATTTTGTAAAGGAAGATTCCTTGTCCCCATTTAGCCAGACAATATGAGCCTGCAGATAAATTAAATTCTTCCTTTGATTTCCCTGCATTCCACACACACACACACCCCAGTGCCTTTTTTTTTTTTTGTGCCCTTCCCCCATTGTACTTGGAGTCACTGCAGCGCTTGCCTGAGACTTCGCTGACCCTGTTTGAGCCTAAAGAGTTTCCCACCCACTCACCCCAGGCAATAAAGTCTTTCTTTAGGTGCAGAGCTTACAGCTCTCAACTCACAGTGCTGGATAAATAGCATCTGGAGCCCTGGAATATTTTAAAGAGTTATCCAAATGTTCATCACTAAAGAAAACTCAACAAAGTTGCTTTTGGCTCTTTCTGTTCAGAGGGGGAAGGTATTATCAGGATATAAGGAATAGTTTTGCTCATAGGCTGGGGAGATACAATGCCCTTACTGTGAAAGCAGGGTCCGCTTCATGATGCTTGTAGCATCCAGTGACATGCCTGAGAACAAGTTTTGTAGCTGCAACTGGAGGAAGCAGTCAATGTTCATGGAGTGTCAGATAATCCGCTGTGACACATGATCCAAAAACATAAGGCTGACGAATATTCCTGGCACTACGTGTCGGTGCTGAGAGCAGATTATGCGTTTTTAAATGTTTGATGTTCTTTCAACAGTTAAAAGCCATTTTGGGCAACAGATAGCTCTGAAGATATTTTAATTTTTTTTTTTTTTTTTACCACTGGGGCTTATCAGAGCTTCATTTTCAGAAGAAGCATCACAGAAGGCAGAGGGCTCTCTAAGGACTCTGTTCTGATCTCACTCACACCTATTCATATCTGGAGTAACTCAGCTGAAGCAAATGGAATTTACTCCTGCATTAAGCAAGTGTAACCAAATGCAGGATCTAACGGGCTCCTCTGCTTGGCGCTTTCTGTACATCTCTTTTATGAACTGTTTTCACTGCTCAGGCCGTTTCCGTGGTGAAGGGAAGATGGAGCGTTTGGGTTTTAGAGCATGGACAGGCACCCCTTACCCCCCCGTGCAAGAGACCTGGCAGCTGGGTCAAGGAAGCGCATTCAGCTAGCGTAAAGGCATGATGAGCCTGTGGACTCTGACATGGGAATACTGCCTGCTCAAGCACAAAGTCCCATCGAACTCTGTGGGAAATAGGGATTGCATATTTAAGAGTTGCATAACCAGAATTTATATGGATGGATTAAAGAAACCATATTATCATTGTTATTAATTATCATTATATGTATAGGTATATAAGCAAAGCCTACGTGCACCACGGTAAGAAACGGTGACTCTAATAACCCACAGCCAGCCAGCTCTGGGTTTGTATTTACTGTCTAGAGCCCTGCTTATGTCTTACAAGCGATTGTGCCTCCGCAGAGCTCGCTTGACGCGAGCGTTTTTCCCTCTCAGGCAATTGCATTTCGCACTAAAGGCTGCGCTCTGCTTTTTCTGCCCTGCTGGCAGTGCAAACGTGCCAATCTCATTCTCGAGGCATGGTTCCTGTTGTGGGATCAAATGTTAGGATTTTAAAAGCTAAAGTTTGATGTGGATGAACAACTGCCTATAAAACGCATTAAGCTCTTACCCTGTAATGTATTTAATTTCACACTGACTGATGGTATTGCCCCTGAATGGATTACGGCAGGGGGCTGCCATTGTCCTACTAAACCACACTGGTTAAATAATACTTTGGAGTCTAAAGCTGCTCTGGGAGCATTTCATATTGGCTAACATGTGAAACAAATACTTAGCTTTTCCACAAGTGCTTCAGGTCAGTTTTAAAAATAAAAGAAAAATAAAAGAACGACACAATGAGTTGGGTATACAGTGTAGGAAGACTTTGTAGGATAGCATCTCTACCTCTGAAACACAGATCCACAGCTGTAAAAGGCCCCGATTCAGGGAGGTGCAGGTGCTTCCCTTGGCTCAGCAGGCTGTGAAGTAGTTGCACCACACTTCTCGGGAGAGGTCCCCCTAAGCTCATTCCTGACAGGTGGTTTGGTGCTTGCTGTATATTTATTTAAGCAGTGTCTCCTTGACACTAGCGCCCAGAGGGTCAGAGGCTGGAGTGCTGCTTAGAGCTCAAATAGGTTAATGTCTCTGTATTGTAGTGGAGGGGAATCAGCTTCCTTACTGGGCTATTTTTTGTTATTATTTAACTAATTGCTTTTAGCTTGGAGAGGTTTTCTCTTCTAGATCATAACTGCTTAGTCTTTCTTCTCTTTGTCCCTTATGCTGGAACAAATCATGAATTACTCCCAGGGAGTTACACCTTCTGTATGCAAAATCAGGCTCATGGGCTCTACCAGTTGTTCATAAGAGGTTCTGCCCTGAATTGTGTCACTCTGGGAAAGCCTGTGGTTAACTCTACGAATTGCTTGCTCCTCCTGCCTGTTTCACCCTGCTCCATATTGTGTAATACAACCCCAAATCAAAGAGGATTTCTCATGTCCATGCGGTCGCAAGCAAATTCCATTCCCTGTTAAGTCATTTTAAAAGTATGTGCTGTATCTGTATAAATATCTATTGGTATCTGTTTGTATCTATATAGGTCTATGTATATCTCTACATAACCACATGTGTGTATCTATATATATGTTTAAATATATATACGGAGAGATCTGTAGCATCAGCAAGTATCGCTCATGGATGCTTGACTAGCTTGCTGAAGCATGAGCCCTTAGCAACTTCGCTTATTGCGTTAAGAAAAATTAAAAGATCTTTTCTTTCTTTAAAAAGAGAAAGAACTGGGATAAGAAAAGGCTAAAGCGGTATTAAAGCTCCACTAGTCTTTTTTTTTATTTTGGTTCCCCCCCCCCCCCCCCTCCCCAAACTTCAGCAGAGCCAGGAAAGAATGCTGGAAGTCATCAGAGGCATGGTTGGGATAGAGAGTGTTAATTCTTCCATATCTAAGCCTCTTTGTCGAAATTCCCTTTGTCTCTTGCCCCAAGTCATTAAACACTAATCCCATCACTCTTCCTAATCCGCTGCAGTGGAGCCAGAGTTCAGTTTCCGAAACTGTCTTTGTTGCTTTCCTAATAGACAGCTCGCTCTGGATTTCGGTTGGTTTGGTCACATTTAGGGCTTTCCAGTGCAGTTCTTTAATGAAGTGCCATTAATGAAACTTTTCCTCCTTCATGCAGTGTGCACGGGCATCAATTGGTTTAGTGTTAAGTAGGGTAAGGTGCCTAGTCATCTTAGCAGCCTTTGCAAAATATGACTGTCAAAGGCAAAACCTAGGAAACAAGACCATTGAAGAATATAGCCAGTGGAGTACTCATTTAATTACTAAGGATTTACAAAAGAAAATCTGTTCTTTGTAGCTTACAAAAGACAACAAGCTCAGGAGAGATAGTAAAGGGTTTGGGTCCTGTTCCTTTTTCGCCCTCCCCCTCTTTCCAGCAAATCCTGGAAGAGGAAATGTGGCTGAGCAAAGGCATCAAAGCCTATTGTAAACTCTTTCCAACCTGCTGCAGGAACGCTAGCTTTCTAAGTGGGAGGTGTTCCACTTGCTGCTAAAACTGACTTTGAGTCCTCTCCTGCCTGGAGACATGGCCACATTACCCAAATCGATTCTTTGGCATCAGGAAGTCGAGCAGCGATCTCTTCCTCCATGTTGAAAATGAAAGCTTCTTCATAACCAAAGAGCTCCTGGTAACAGGAGGTGGTTTGGAGAGTCGTATTTCGTTGCATCACCTAATGTGGCTGATGTTATGAAGGAGGTGCTTTCTAGCCAGAGTGTAAATGGCAAAACTTTGCATTCTTTCTTGTGACAGTGATGCTGAAAACCATGTGCTTCCAGGTCATTTGCTACATGTGTAAGAGGGGAAGCAAACAACTCTATACATAGAAACTCCTGTGAAAAGTTGGCTTATGTCTGGAGCAGACCCAGCTCTACTTTAAAGCTGATAGATTTTGTATGTAGTTTTAAGCATAACCATTTCATTTTTGGAAAGCTTTATTCTCCAGCCAGGTATGAGAATTAATCAGACCATTTTTCCACTAAGTCTTGAGATTTTGAATCATCAACTTCCATGTTCTCTATGGGATGAAAAATGAAAAAAGAAAAAAAAAGAAGACTGTGAGCATAGGAAAACTATTGAAGCTGGCAAATCTGCTGGCTGTATATATTATATTTGCTAGGCGTTAACATTTTCTCCTGTGATATGAACTATCTAATTACCAGCAAACTTGTGATATTAAATAAACCACATCTTATTGTACAGCACACTTTCCATACGCTCTATTTTACTACGTTCATATGCCATATAAATGAGATCCAGGTTGGATTATTAAACATTTTAATTGCTCTGGAAAAGTTGTTATTATGGTGCCCTGAAACAGAGTGCTCCAAAGGAGGGTATTTCTTTAAAGGCTCTTTTAACAACTGGCAAGTCTGTGTTTGGTTTGTCTACATCCTAGACTTCTCTTTTTTTATTCTTTCTTTTTTCTTCTTTTTTTTAATAGAGGCTTGTTTGGGGGATTGTTTGCTTTTTTTGTTTACGTTCTTATGTTCTTTCATTTTGTTCTGTTTTGTTGCCAAAATGTTTGGCAGGTGATACCCTCACTTGGTCTTCTTCAAACATTTTGGTGCAATTATGTTGCCTTTAATTGTAACTTGCCTTGATAACTTGCTTTGCTAAAAAAATCTCTAGAATTCCTTGGGAAAATAAATCAAATCCATTTACAAACTGAATAAATCACAGCAAAGTGATTCATCTGCAAATTAAACCGCAGCATTCTCTGTAGATAAAGAAAAACAACTGCTTTTTGCCACTTCATCAGGGTTTCTTACCCTCCCCCCTGCCTCAAATTCCAATGTGCATCTACTGTTGGCAATAAAAGTTACACTTGCATGTTGTTGAAGTTTGTTCATATGCTTCAGCACTTCCACTTTCCTTGCAGTTGACTTGCCAAGTCTCTTACTTCGGGGAATTGGAACAGCTTTTACATGTGATGAGGAAAAATTTCCTGTACAAGTCACTTTAAACAAACAACAAAAAAAAAATCCAGAACGCATCCTGGTGTCGTTTATAGGCTATGCTGGAGCAGCGCACACCAGCAGCATCACCAGCTGAGTACCAGCTGTCTGCTAGACTCCAAGCCTTTAAACTCCGTCCTCCCTCAAGTTGATCTGCCCATGGTGAATTAGCTCCCCATGGCTACATCCTGGCAGAGCTTTTCATTTAATCCTTCCCTTCCTTTCCATTCCTCAACTACTAATTTTTTTTCCACTCATCTTCTCCCTTTCTCTGCTTTCACCAACTGCAGCTCAGATGTAAGAGGAGTGTCATATGGGTCCTCGTAACCTCTGGGGAATGACTTCTGCAGGGCATGGCTTGTGATGAGTTGATAATAGTTAGAAAAGTATGTTGGGGACTAACATCAAAACACGAGTACTAGTTAATGGTGACATAGCTTTCTCTAGGCTGGATAAGATGTTAAGGTTAATAAACAGGTGTTTAACTAGTTGTGGATGTCTAGGTCAAGGCTGGATATCAGTCCACGGCTCAGGCTGGTAGGGAGCATGCTTGGCTTGGATGGCCACCGTTTTTGGGGTAAGCAGAATCCCCTTGGATTTCAGTCCAACTGAGACTTGGAAAATGCAGTCAGGCGATCAGCTGTGGGGGGGTAATGAATGGATCTCGTTATTGATTAATATTGATTTGTTGATATGGCCATGCATGAAACATCTGTTTGTTTCCTTGGCTGTGGTTGATTTTCCCTCCCTGCTGTTTATAGGAGCCCATGCAGGGCTCCATGCATGTGGAATTTTCTCATGAAGCCCTTGCCATAGCTTCAACAAAAGGTCATGAAGAATTTCCTTTCCTTTGCTAGCAGTGGCATTCAGACAGAAAGAGAACCCCTGGAAAATGCAAAAGCTTTTGTAAAAACACGAGAAAAGCATTTAAAGCCTTTCCAAAGAAAGAAAACATCAATGTAAAGCCTCCCATAGTTGTCTGCCAGTGCGGTCTCTCTTGATTTGAAGAGGTTTTGTTATCCTTGTGGGGGAGGGAGGCAGAATTAAGGTTTTTTGCTGGATTTTATTGTTGGTTTTATTGTTCTGCTGGTTTGTTTTGAGTTCCATGATATCTTCTTTTTGATCAACAGATGCATAAACTGTGATTATACTTGAACATTTATTTACTCCTCCAAGAAGCATCACTTTTCAAGCATGAAAATACTTGGATATGTTGCTTTGACCGATATGTTTCTTTTATACATGGTGAAGGTTTTCACTTTGGTACGAAGTAGTGATCTTCAGTGAAAGATTTCAGAGAGGAGTTTGTCTGGTAAGGTCAACTAGGCCTGGTAGGAACAAACCCAGTATGCTATGGTTGGTTCTACAGCTACGTAAATCATCTCTTTCCTAGTCCTCTTTTGCTTCCCAGGCAGTGCTATTGATGATCAAAATCAATGCATCTCATGAAGGAACTGCAAAATTGATAGCATCCAAAGAGAGCTTCAGATGAGTGGTAGAGTTGGTGGGGGTGGGGAGAAGGAAAGGAGATGGGAAACAGAGTGGTGCAGGAGGACTAGGAGAGACTTCTCTCAGCAGAAGCAGGGAAGCTGTCGAGAGAAATGGGAAGGTACAGAACTGCAATGGAAGGATTTACAGCTTTCCACCCTTCGTATGCTTATACTTTGATATCCTGCCTCTCTGATGGTACTGTCCTTCACCTCGCTACCACTTCCAACACCCTTGGGGCCTTGGAAAATAAATGCCATCAGAAAAGGAATTGACTGAAAGAAAACCACCTCTTCAAGACCTGTGTCTCCTTCCTAAGCAGCAGCACTACAGATGTGAACATCCTTAGGTTGCTGCTTTGCAGGCTGAACAGAAGAGGCCAGACGAAGGTAGTTTTATTGTAAATAAGAGATAAAACTATCTCTTATTATTGAGTGCTGAAGCACTCAAAATATATTCAGGGTCTCCTGTTTGCTTCTCTCAATCTGTCTTCTCACAGAATAAACACTTTTGTGTGAATTTTCATGGGAAACAAAACCAAGCTTTTGTTAGTCCTTGTTCAGGAGAGGGGGAAACAGAGATCCTTAATTAATTTATCAAAGGGGTGTGTCAGTGTTTCCACAGCTCTCATCCTCCTCCATGCTTTTCATCTTTTCTCTGTAGCAAGATCCTCCTTGCCTTCAGCCAAAACCAGAAAATATGCTCCAGTGCGCATCCAGTAACGCCAGGCATAAGGTCTGAGGAGTTTCTGATTGTTGGGAGGGATCTTCCCAGGTCTAGCTTAGAGATGTGAGAACTGGTAGCTTTTGCCAGGAGGACGGTACAGAGTTAGGTGAGGAATGAAGGACACATAGTTCGTCAGTGTCAGAGTCCAGCAGTTCAAGGAGTTGGGTTCCTTGTAGGAAGACCTGCCTGTCCTACCAAACATATAGTTTTCCCTATGGAAACGTCTACTTGCAAACAAGGTTCTCCCTGCAAAAGTGTTTATAGAGGAACGTAGGTGAAAATCATTGGCCCCTGTTTCAGAAGAAGTCATATTCCATGACCTAATGGCCTTGGATGTCTGTGAATGATTCCAGATTTAAAATTGTCCCTGTGAAAAGAAGTGCCGAAGTCTAAAATTATCCTTTGAGAAAGGCTCATACAAAGATTTCTCTTTCAACGGGCTTTGCACATCAAGTTTCTGCTGCTCAAAGGACTTGCAGTGCAGTATGTCAGCTTTGATGATGGAAATATTACCCTCTTGCCTGGATTTTATTTTATGTTTGTTTTCCCTTCTCCCTCTAGCAGCCTCCAGCACCACTCTTGAAAAATGCTAATTATGCATATATACCCCTGCTTCCCCCCCTGTGATGGAGAAGTGGCGGCGATACCGCAACCCTGCTGCCAGCGGGACAGGAATAAGGGCTGGCTGCACCCACACAAGCAGGGCTTTCCAAGAGAAACACTCAGACAACACGGCTCTTGAGCGCTTTGGCCATAAATCTTCTTTGGGAGCTCTACCTGCTTTATGGACTCTGCTGTTTTCTCTGAGACAATTCAGAGCCTGCCCTGTCCCTGTTGCCTCTTGCAGAGGCAGAAAGAACATGGCTTGCTCTGGAGAGAAGAGGACTTTGCTCTAATATTGGGATTTAATGACCAGAAACATTGATGGAACACAATTCTTTTAGGTTGGAAAGTGGTGACAATCTTCCACTATTTGCAAGGTTAGTAGAGAGCAAAGATATTTTAATCCATGTCTTTTGAGGGAAGGAATAGAAATAATCAGTGTAATATGCAGCAAAGGCGATTTAAATTAGATATTAGAGAACTTTCTCATACCAAAACCAGTTAAGGACTGGAGCAGACTTACTCTATGGAATCACTATTGCAGGAGGTGTATTTGTAAAGATTGGATCTAAGGAAATGCAATCCTGTCTCCAGTAGATGGTGTGGATAACTCCTCGAGGAAAACTCTTCTTCATTTCATATGGTTGGCCTAGGAAAGCTTTACCACTACAGAGAGGCAGATACCTGTTTTCAGAAAGAAGTCATGATAGTTCAAAATTACAGATCTAACCCAGTATCTCATCCTGCAACAGGGACCCACAGCACCTAAAAAAAGTGTAAGAGCAAGAGGGTCATACCAGAATACTTCCCCAAAATTATGCCCTACCCTGCAAATTTTAAATTCCAGAGATGTATTCGTAAGGTCAGTCTAATCAGCTCACCTAGTTGTCTTTGTTTCTGGTAGATTTTCACATCATTGTTTTTGACTCGGGAAAACAAAGCAGTCATGGGAAGGTGGAAGAGGAGAGATGATTAAAAAAAACAGAAGTTAGGCAGAGGGAAAATGAGCAGAAGGGAAGAGAAAGGAGGAGAGTGGAATGATAAGACAAGGGATGAATGGCAAGAGGAAGGTACATGGATACCTTGTCATGAAAGCAAGTAGATGGCCCTGTTAGCCATGATGTAAATGACTTAAGTCCAAACCAAATCCTCTGGTAACTGTGACTTTGTTAAGTCTGCTGGCTGTGATACTGTTGCTTTTCACTGCTTAGATGCCACTTTGCGGAGCCAAATCAAATGATGATTACACAACATTAACATGCTTGCCAGACACAGAGTGAAACATCTGGATAGCAAAGACCCTTTGAAAGTCATTGCCAGTCCTCTGCGCTTGCCCCAATGGACCCAATCCTTCCCCCGAGGGCTGGAGGGGCTGAGAGCGGGCTGCTCCTCTGTGGTGTTGGTGGAGCACCACACTGGTACCAGAAGGGCTTCAATGCTGAATGGAAATGGCAGTTGGAGAACCCAAAGCAGTGGGGAAGCCGTGGAGGTTCACCACAGCCAGGCTTTTGCTGAAAAGCCAATGCACTGGTGTCTTGTGAACTTCTCTGTTTGTGGGTGGTTTAGCTGGAGAGGAACTGATACTCTGGGAGAAGGGACATTCAAAACAAAACTGATGTCAGGGATTTCTTTGGTCTGAGGGGTTTGATTTGTCAAGTTTGGTTGCAGGGGGGGAAGTGTTGGGAGACAGTTTTAATGGGCCTGGGTTATTACTTCATTTGTTTTTCACAAATTGCGTCTGGTGTTCCTGGTTTTGCTCTGTCCTAACAGGCACATATTTGGAACCAGAAGACCTCTGTTGGGTGGGAAGACTCTTTTTCATGATCAGTGATTTGCTATGAGGGATGCAGCAAAGAGATGGGTATCCCTTTTTTCTTTACCCTGCTGTTCTCCCCTGTTTCTGGCAGGCTTCTAAATCCTACCATTGACTTTGCACTTGTTGGGAGTTTTATGGACGTTTAATTATCTGAATTAAGTTACTGCCTGGGGCTATAATCCTGGAGACTTCTGTCCCATGGTCAAGCATAGCCAGTGTTACACTGAGGACACTTGCAGCTTTTCAATTTTAGTTGAACTTGGCTGTTGTCATCTTTGCTACAGATCCAGATTTGTCCACCTAAGCTTGAGAGTGAGAGAGGCTTTACGATTTCCTTTGGTCAACATGAGGCAGACCACCTCACTTTCAAGCTGCTAAGCATCACCGGTAACTATCTTCACTAAGAGAAAATCTGTAACTAACCTGTCGCTTTGGTTAAAGTATCTTTCTCTAAAAAAAGAAGGAGGGATCCCTTGGCATCAGGAAAGGATGGGGAAGCTAAGAGAGTCACGCAGTGGTTGTATGTAACATCCAGGAATTACATTAATAGAGTACTTGAACTGTCCCATGTTTTTCTGATTTTGTGAATGTCACATGTAGAACAGCGTCATGTGGTTACTAATTATGACTACCAAAGTGCAATTTGTAATAAGGCTAGCAGATGTTTGCAGCACTAAATATAAAACAAAAGTCAGATCAAAACCAGCTCTTTTTGCCTAGGACATATCTGCTCCAGATCACGTAGAATGTGTGTTTTGTTTTGAAAACAAGTTATTCCCTATCAATTCTTTCTCTCTCGCTCACCTTTTAAAGTCTCTATTTGTGATGTGATCTGCCAGATCAGGTGGCAGAAAACCCCAATATTCCTTTTGCTCGTACTTGGGTTCCCCTTTTGCTTTCAGTCAGACAAAGAGGAGCTTTGCTGTTGGCTGCGGTAGGACAGGATCAGACCCTCTGTTTTGCTTTCGTAAGGATTTTAAAGGCCACGTGAAAATAAGAAAAGTTTGTGTTGACCAAAATGCCTGTGATGAACTAAAAGGCAGTAATTTACACTCATGTGAGAAGAGCTCTGTTAAGAGCCATCAATCCTGCTCGTGACAGCGTATTGACACTTGCTGGTCTTTAGGATTCGTTTCTTAAAATGCTAATGCAGACAAGTTCCTGTCTGTTGTGGGAAAATATGGTGGAACTTTGTTAGATGAGACACTCGAGTGCAAATAAATGTTTCCTGTAAGAAAGCATTTGGCTCAAATCTTTCCTCTTTTTTTTTCTTTTTTTTTTCTTTTTTCTCCCCCCCTTTTTTTTTAATCTCCTAAATTGTTTCCCCATGTCCTTAGTGACACCCTTAGAAAAAAAAAATTATCATCAAAAATAAAAGTCAACTACACACATGCCAGAGGTAATTGAAGATTTATAATACACCCTAACTTGTGAGCATTGAAATAATATACGTGAGCGATGGGCTGAAACTGCGTGGCATGAAGGATGCTTTTCTGGATAATTTACATCTTGGGGGGTAGTGTCTTAAAATCAGAGGTCCTGTCTTCACTCTGTGCACATTAAAAACCACATGGTGCTTTTCATAAGAGCCTGGGTTTGCCCCAGCGGTCTCTGCTAAAAATTTTCCCTGCTCTTTAGTCTTGCAGTGTGTGCTGTGCTCGGACCATCTGGTCACCATTCTGCACCCTGGCCATGGCTGCTTTTAATGGTGAAATGATTTCTGTCTGTATACAGTTGGTAGAGTGTTTTGCATACTGCGTATGCTCGAGGTATTACATATGAAAGGCATTATGTAAGATTACAGGGAAAAGAAAAATACTCTCTTAAAAATTGTCAGTAATTGCCCAGAATGCTCTTGTGACACCATTTGATGATGCAGGATCCTTAACTGCTGCTCTGAAATGGTCTAGGTTTTAATCTGCATTTTAAATTTTATCCACTGTGAAATTCTTTGATTGTGGTGTCCTTATTACTGACATATCAGATGTTCTTTCTAGAGGGCTGACCTGTGTGGCAGGTCATCTAAAGGCATCTTGGAATAAACAAAATGTACCAAAAGAAAAAAGGAGTTTGGGGATGTGCCCAAGCATTGACACCCTGCACAGGTACTGCTCAGCATGAAGCCCACATTTCCGCACTCCCAGCCCTGTGCCCCTTCACAGGTATGCGGAAGTCAATGTGGCCAATGAGCTGGGTTTTAACAAAACAAATTTGGCTGCTGGGCTGTTGGCACGTCCATTCTAGTCCTGGTTCTCTCAGGTCACCTGCTTAACGTTAGCATTAAATAAGGCTGGAGGTGACCCAAGCTTTAACAGATGTTTTTCAACATTAAGTGAGGCTGGAAGTGGCTCGAGGTTTTGGGAACATCCATACCATGTTTATATGGCACTGGACCCATGGGAACCCATGTCCTGTGAGAGTGGGTGCTGGGCGTCCAACCAGGGCATCGCCGATGGCTGTGGCTGGACTGACTCTTGCCAACTCCTCCCATTGTTTTCTCGTCCCTGCCAACGACTCCCTGTGCAACACTAACACAGCTACAAATAGTATGTACCTGTAGCCATCATTTAAAAGCTTTCCTCTCTCAAGTCTTGAGTTAGAAAACGAGATGTTTCTGGAACCAGAGCTTCAGTTTGCACCATAAGATCATTTAGGATCATTTTTCAGGACAACCAGCCTGCCGTGTTGTCAACTGTGTTTCTCTCTTCATATGGCATAAACATGCCGCAAGAGCGTTGCGCAATCACCAGTGCAGCCACAAGCCGCCGTTCCAGGCACGACCGTAGCAGTGCAGCATGAGCCCAGGGCTGGAAAATTCAGCCCAAATGTGGAGAAAAAAATTGGTGACAATTCAGCTTGAAAAAGCCATGCTGTGGGAGTGGGATGCAGAGCTCTAGGAAGCCAGAGAGGCTTGCTGGGCTCGTTGAGGCTCTGCTAAAGGGAAGCACGTTCACATCCCTGAAGGAGAGAGCCCAAGTGGTTTACTGAACTGGGGCCCACATTTAGTTAAATCCTGATTTAACCTTATTCTCTCGCAGGTTTTTGAGGCAAAGTTCTTTTAGCAGGATCTGCCTGCCCTTCCACACACGCCTTTGGGCTGGAACAAGGAATGTTCCCCCAGCTTTGCAGGGATTCGGAGTCACGCATCATTTCAATCTAAAAATAAATCCCAAACGTGGTATTCTATTATTGAAGACAAGTTGAGCTGTGCTTTCCGTGCAGCACCTAGAAAAGAAATGATGCTGCATTATATTTTCAGCTCGGGCATGAAGCCAGCACTAACTGCTCGCTAATATAATTATGACTTAAAATACCGTGGGCTGGTCTGCGGGAGGCTCTGGCTTCTTCAGTGGAGAAAGAAGCTCCTCCACCTAAAATCTGTGCATGTGAAGAGCTGAGGGGGATATGCACATTCAAGCATGCTTGCTCAAAAATCAGGTTTTTTAGCGTAGCTACGTTAACTTTGAAATCTTTTTTGGCTACTGAAAGGGGGAAAAAAGTACTTTAAAATGAATAAAACCACAAGGTGACTGTGGGTTGTAAAGGAGGTCTTTCAACAGCTCCTACTGAAACACACAGGAGCTGTGCTGAACCATCTTTTCTTAAGTCCTTGCAGACATCAGTGAGTAGTCCTGTCCTAAAAATAAAAAAATAAAATCAATGGCACAACTTCACCCTGAATCATTTGCTCTGTTGGTGAAAGTCACAGAGAAAAGTCCTAAAATTATACAATTATAACAATAAATCAATTCAGCATGTCATTTCTGCTTTTCTACATTAATAAATTAACCATGTAACATTGTTCAAAATTATGTCAGTTACGCATATAATAATCTTTTAAATTAATGAAGTGATGAAGCAGTTTGATGACACCCATGATTTACAGGGCTGCTTTTAGCTAATGTTAAAAGCCTTTCATTTAATAAATTGCCCCCTTGAGAAATTACCAAAAATGAATATTTTCTATGCTAAATGTTCCAAGGTTTACACTTTTTCAATATATTAACAAATGGCAAGGGAGAAGCATTTTTCAAAATATATCTTCTTTTACATATATTTAATTGAAATTAATTAGTATATTACTTTAGAAGGAAATGATCACAGAGAAAGGTGTGGGATCATTTATGAGAGTTTCTTACGGCAATAAAACAGAATTTAAACAATGGAATTAATCATGTCCTTAAAAAATTTTATGATAGATTAGGAATCATTCCAAGCTTTTTGATTAAATAGAAGGACGTTCCATACAGGCTGGGGAGAAAAAAAAAAAATTTAAAAATCCAGCTATTCCACTGCAATTAATATTTCCCTGGCTTCATTATGTCAGGATATGTGTGTGCTGAATATTTACTGAGCTTAAAGCCAGAGTCCAAGTGAGGTTCAAAAGATATATTTTGCTTCGCTCTTCCTTGCGCTCAGCACCCCGATGTAATGTATGCACAGCGTTATGAATGCTTAATATTTCCCATTTTATGCACGTCTCATAAGCAGCGAGCTTTAAAGACGCTTTCTCATAGGGTTGGTTGGGATTCAAGGAACATAACGTGAAACGGTATAGTATGTCCTATAAAAGAGGTTAAAATGGAGGTTATAATTATGAAAGCTCAATAGATTTGAAAGCCAACACAGTGCCCCCTTGCATGTGATACTATCTCTAGAAAGGGAAAGAGATATATAGGACTATAAAGGGAAGCCTGTAATTGATGCTCTCTGTACTTATTAGGATTTGTTTTAGTAACATCAGGGACTCGTTTTTGTACTACCTCTGAATAAATAATGTGCACAGTAGGTTGGGTCAATTCCTTTTCACTTTGAAATATTTTCAGCGGTTGCACTAAAACCGAGAATAATTCATCGGCTTTTTGTAAGGCAGCTGGATGAGTTATGAAAAATAGGTGCGTTAGCTGGGTTATTGGGGGAACCTGTAACAGGGGCCGGCATGAAAAGGAAGGGACTTCTGGCCTGTGGGGTGATGGGAGAGCATTTTCCATCTCAATCAGGAGTGTTTCTCCAAAAATAAACAGAATTGCAGAAAAAGACCTTGTTCCAGTGTTTGTATTTTAATGCTCTATGGGTGAAGTCTGCCACATAGCAGAGACTCCTACGGGAGACCCACATATAATTACCCACGGACAGAGCTCTGCCTCCCGTAAGTAAACCACCATAATGAGCACAGCTCCTCAAATACATATTTATTTTAAAAAATAAGTGAAACAGAACCATCCCCCCCCAAAAAAAAAGCCTGAAAATTGATTCCAGTGCAGGCTTTGTTTGGCTCCCGCTCCTGGCACTGATTGCAGAGTTTAATATCTCCAGTAAGTCGCTGCCTTATCGTGGGTGCCAAGTTCCAGATCTCTCAGACTGCTCCAGCCTTGCCAGTTACCTACGGTAGGAGAGATGTGGTGATGCTTAACTAATGGTTGGGAAGTCCTTTGATACATCCTTGGGTGAAAAGGGCTGCTGAAGGACAAATTAATTATTAATAGCAATGATTAATAGATTAGTTGTGACTCGTTCTAAAATATTTCTACCGGTACCCTTTGCAGCAACGTCTGAAACTTGTAAGGTGTTGGGGTTTTTTACTGGGAGGTTTGTTGGGTTGTTTTGGGGGGCGGGTTTTGTGAAAATGTTGATTGGGGAGACCAGGGTCTGGAGATTTGACTCTGGGGCATCTCCTGGTGCTCCCCCCCCTGGAAAAAGATCATCAAGGAAATCCTGTCTGTCTGTCCATCACCACCTTCTTGCATTCAGTAGCGAGGGGCAGTTTTTTCCTTGAGTACCTATTCAATGTGAAAGTCTCTCCTGGAGAGTCAGTCTTCAGAGAGGGACTGGTTTGGTTTGGTGAATTTTATCAAAAAGAGGAGAATTTCTGGGATAGTGGAAAATGCACATGCTTCTATATCGAAAGTTTGTCCATCCAAAGACGGAAGGCCTGGTCCTGTGCTCTGTAAAAGCTAGAGGAGTTTGTCATGTGATCTGAGGAAGCCTGGGGTAGATAGGATTAGTAATCTGTACTGAGCAGGGATCAAGGCACTGTTTTCTGCAAATTGTGTGTGAAGTCTACATATGAAGACTTGGAGGATCAAATGATTGCCTTCTACTGTGCAATCAGTTTTGGAGACCATCCTGAAAGTGCTACCAACTTGAAATTTTGGGTATTTACAAGAGCATCTACTTATGAGAAGCATAGCTTCCAAATAATTTGACAGAGCAGAACTGACTGTGTGTAGGAGCGTTACTCCCTGTCCCTGGGTGAGCACATTCAATCTGTTTACAAAATGCATCAGCCCAAAATCCAGAGACTTTGTAGGGCAAGTGGTTGCTCCAAAAGCTGCAGGGTGCCCAGCAGCCTTTGGCTTCAATGTGAATTCTCAAGATATTTGACAGACTTTTGAACGTAATGGAAAAAATTAATGGGGTCTAGTTTTTGCTGTGAAACTTCCAGAGATAGTATATATATTGTGTGTATATATATATATATATATATTATATATTGTGTATATATATAGTATATATTTTATATATTTATTAGTATAGCAAACTCATTGAAGGAGTATCTAACCATGTTTTCTGCAAGAAAGTGGACATCAGCAGCTTCCAAGCTGGACAACAAGGAGGACTGATAATAATAGGAACTAATTATACTTTTTTTTAAAAAAAGAGCAGAAATAATGTTGTTTAATTTTCCTTATTAATAACTTCTTTGAGTTTGGTTCTAAAATAACATAGGTAGCAATAACAAGAAACAGGAAGAGTAAGTTACAACGTTATAGAAAAGCATGTCTGGCCATCAGAAAAAAACAAGGAATAACTTAATTTGTGGTTCTGTTGAGATATACAGAGGTTGCATCACCCTGTGTAACACAGTGTATCCAAAGGCAGCGATAGGGCCAGAAAGCCCATGCATTTCTGCCAGCATGTATTAGCAAGGAATAAGTGCACCTCACTCCTCAAGTCCTGGTACAAATTGAGGGACTGATCCCTAACAGGAATTTTTTCAAATGGGGAAATGACCTCAAACTGCCCCAAGAGACTTCGAAGAGAAGGATCAAGAGCATATAGACAAAAAGGAGCTGTCCTTGAGCAGGATATGGGGCTCCCTCCTCCACTCTTGTTTTGGGATAAAAGCTGTGGGGGTGAAGGGGACAATTTCAGTGTAAAAGCCTCCCAGTAATCAAAAAAACCCCTATGTTTCCACTTTGAGCCCATCCCCTTGCTGACTTTGTAGAACCTGCTGCTGCAGGATCTTCTGTACCTGCCTCTGTTTCCCAACTACATCCCAGCAGACCCATGCGTATCTGTGAGCTTTAAGAAGATGATACTGGTCCATGTAAGCTTCTTTTGCATCTACAGTTGGCTACAGCTCTATGATCTGTGAAGAGCATGACCTGAGCCTTGCTCCAGACAAGTGGCAGCTGTAGGACCATGCTGTTTGGTCTCCTTGTTGGTAGGACAGAGGCTTCTACACAGAGATCTGTTACATGGGGGCAGATTTCTAGCATTTTAAGCAGTAGATGAGCATGCACTGGTCCTTACCATATCCGTACTGGTCACAGCAAGGTAGAATTAGGAGGAAGATCTGTTGTTTCTCTTTGTTATCAGTAATATCATGTATGTGCCTGTGTCCTTCCACAGTTGAAGTCGCCCTTCACTTTGTGAACCAATTGAGCAAATTTTAATAGCGCCTTTTTGTGCAAAGACAGCATCTTTTGTTTAAAGTTGTCAGACTTGAGGGTCCGGGAGGGTGGGGGACAAGACATGGGATCTGAGAGCTCTGTGTTGCAGAAGGGTGGTGAGATGAGGCACGCAAAATCACTGAGGATGAGGTTTTCACAGGCTGCACAGCCCTGCTGCTCACTTGCAAGGCTGGATTTGTCCCCATGCACTGGTTTAGTTAATTGACTGACCTTGTCAGGTTGTGGTAGCCCTGTGGTGGGGCCAGTGAACCTTTTGAAGCATCATCCCCCTGCACAGGATGGTTTAGCATGCTGAAAAAGTTTGCCTGTGAGAGTAATTGAGTAAACCAACTAAATTGTTTAAAAGACCAACCAGTGTTAGAATAGCATAGAATCATAGATTGGTATGGGTTGGAAGGGACCCCCAGAGAAGACTGAGGCAAAGAACTCATTCAGTACCTCAGCTTTCTCCACATCAGTTGCAGCCAATTCTCCTTTCTCATTTACCGAAGGGGGTATGCTATCTTTGGCTTGACACTATTTGAATTAGCTAAGACATTAAGTGATGAAAAATGAAACTGAACAAGCAATGTATTAAAGAACAACTACTCAGGCAGTGTTTGAGTGGAACCAGAGGGAGAGAAAAGCACTCTAGAAAAACACTGGGTAGGTGCTGCTCCTGGAGCCCAATTCTCCTCCTGCTTCATGCTTTGCACCATTGGTTCAGCCTTGGCAAAAGAGACTCGAGAAGCACCAGTTCACATGGTTGTGTAATGCGCTAGAGGAGGCCAAGTCATCCCAGCAGCTCTCTGCAGTGGCAGCAAGTGTTTGCCTGGTAGAAGGGAAGGACACAAGAGAAGAAGCTTCCCCAGGGTAGGGAAGAAAGTAGTAGTCAAAGGGGTGGGGAGGGTTCACTAGCACTGCACGGCCTGATGTTTGCAGGGTAGAGGGCTGTGTTTGGGAGCAGCCATTATGCCCTGCAGAAGCATCTCCCATCCTTTAAAAATGATTGTAGGAGTAAGTAGGCATGCTTTGACTAGAAACAATATTAATTATCACTTGCCCGAAAAGTGTAAAATTCTTTGCATTTTGCATAGAAACTCTGTAGCAGGAAATCTGTATTTTTCATATCCACAGCTAATGCTGCTGATTTGGCAGCTGGCAGGGAAAAAAACAGCGTTCATTGTAGGTGCTGTTTAAGAGTACATGCAGCCTTAGGTAGCTGCAGAGGGTGAAAAATGTTGCCTGAGTGCCAAGCTGCTGTCTGATGCAGCGAAAAGCATGAAGATACATCATCTTCCTCAGGTTTTAATGCCTGGAAATGCCAGCAGACCCTGGCAGGCCAGGCCGCCATGAAGGGGTCAGCGAGACATAATGAAACATCCTTGAAGGAAGTAGCATCCTACTGTTACACAGACGTTTGCAGGGCAGCTGAGTACTCCGTATCTCACGTTACGTTAGCTGTTTATAAATTATTCCCTAAGTTTTATCACGCGCGCGTATTCATTTTTAATGCTTAAATACACATTAAGAATAATTTTCACTAAAGGATGATCCCTGATTCCATCAGGAGCAAAGCTAAGGAAACGATACATGCAAATTTGAGATAGGGTTGGTACCATCAATTCCTGGAGGGAACTCACCAGCCCCAGGTCTGTCAGAGCCTGCAGCCTGGCTAGGAGCTGAAAGGCCTCGGATGAACACCTACCTGCACGCCAAAGGTCCTTAAGTCTCTAAGCTCGCCGCTCCCACACCCAGAGGAAAGCGCCTGTGCTCTCCTGCTTTCCCACAAAGACTAAATCTTTCAATTGCCTCCCACACAAGCCAAGGGAAAGGACGGAACAAAATGCATTTTAATGAGCGTTTGAATAATCATCGGGAAGAGTACTTTTCACTGACATAGCACCTCTTGTTCAAGCAATTTATAAACATCCATTAAGCCTGACAATATCCCTGAAGGGTTATTCTTTTTTTTTTTTTTTATTCTCGGGAAGCAGAGAGACAGGATTTGCTCGAGGATCAGGCAGGAAACCCATGGTGGGGCTGGAAATGGGAACCCCGCGTGCGGGATTTCCTCTCCCCCTTCAATAGGGTTTCCTCTCAGCCCGCTAATCGCTAAGCAAGATCTTGATGACCAGATGCTCATAGATAACATAGCTCAAATATTGCTTCCGTTCTGCAAATTACATGCTGGCTTGGTTCAAAGGCCAAATCCTATTCCGCCATCAGCCAGCGGTGGGGATCCCACCGAACATCAGCGGAAGGGGGACCAAACCGCATGAGATTGAAAACCAAAGCTAGACACTTGAAAACTTCTGCAGCCAGACATATTTGCAGAGCACCGTTTGGTTTTAGAGCATTTTCTCTTGGTTGAGAAAATCTGCACAGCTTTAGATGTGACTGTTTCGTATGGGGACATCCAGGTGCTTTATCCAAAACCACCAGCAAGCCATTTCCCTATCACTCATGTTCTGGGGTGGGGGGGAGAGGTAACAGTATTTCTTCTTTGACATCACCAGTTAAAAGGATTTATTTTCAGTGAAATAGAGTACTTCAGTGGCGTGATGGGCAAAAAAGGTACTATAATTAAAAGTGGGATTAGACAGAAAAATGAGATGTTAGGCAGATAATTAGGGAACTATTATAATTAGAATGTGCTTTTAAATCCCCTAGTAGCTTCTATTATGAAAGGGATGTCCTCTGATTAACTAATATTTCCTTTAAGTAGATTATTTTTCCTCTTCCTTTTGGACAGAAAAGCTTGAGTTGAATGACTTCACCTTAAAAAAAAAAATCACAGTTTACTTGGGCGCGAGTTGTCCTTGCAACAAGCCAGTTTTACTTAGGAAAAAAAGACCTGTACTTGGGGTTGAACGTGGCAGGGAAGGTTTTACCAGTAAGCTCACTAAATCACTTCTCTATTAAATACAGTCTTATTTACAGACAGTATTTAGTATTCTTTGTATTCAGCCTTTAAGAGAAATTATTGCTGTTAGAGCAGCAATAACATTAGATTAAATTTTTGTTCATGCAGGTTTTATACAAATGAAACTGCTGCATATCTACATGCAGTAGAAAGCTGGGATGGTTTTGAAAGGATGTGGAGCTTTGTCGAGAGCTGTCTGACAGCTGCTGTTCATGAACATAGACCAACAAGGCTCTGGGAAGCTGCTTGTCTCTCCCCAGCTCTAGGTCAGAGAATAGGGAAGGACGGACAGTGGTCCCACCACTTAACAGCCCCATGATTCAGAGCAGCTCTGCTGAAGTTGGTACAATTATAAGTGAGTTAAAACCGGGGGAAATGAAAGAATAAGTTGTCCCATTCCCCTCACCTGAGCCTTTGCAGATGCTGGCTTGCAGGGAGCTGCTGTGAGAAAGTGACACAGGCAGATAGGGTAAGGTGGAAAAGGGAAACAACTTGCTGGAAATGCAGACACCCTTTCTTTTCTTTCTTTTTTTCCTTTCTTTTTAAAATTAAGCCTGAAAAAGTGGCGTCTGGGAGAGGAGTGAATGCAAAAGTTCAATTTGAATGCAAGGACCAAATGTTGCCACTTATTTGTAAAAGTTGGAGGGGAGGGCAGCAGAGGAGACAGCCAAACGTCCAGGCCACTGAAAGCACTGATGCATGTTTTTGCATACTGCTGTCATCAGGCAAACAGGGCTCCTGTTCTTTCACCTAAAAAAATGAAAAAGCAGATGGGTAATTGCTTTATGCAGAGTTGAGAACCTTGGCGTCCATCTGCAGATATAAAAGATGACTTATTTAAAAAAAAACATTTGTGGGACATCTGATTCCAGCTTACTGGACATATTGTTGAACGAAATGCTCTGAAAAAAAATCTTCTAAATAGCTGAATGGTCAGGAGAAAGGATGAAAACAAATCCAAATATAGTACATAGTCCCTGGAGAATGAAGCCAGGGGAAGAGGCAACCCTGAGGTTGGAGACCCCCGAGCCTGTCATAGGCATTGCTGCAAGAGCAGTGGGAAAGGCTGAAATATTTGTAGTGTGGTGAATGATGTCAGGGAAAGGATGTCCCGTCCTACTACTTCTGGAGGGAAAGGGATCTCTTAGGGAGCTGTGGACACAAAGATCATCTTGAGTGGCTTCAGAAGCCCCAGAGGTCATCAGCACTCCAGTGCTGCAGGAGCACTCCCTCAGCACTGCACTGCCACATCCGCCTGGACCATCCGCTCAACATCCACAAAAACCCACCAGCAACAAAATATTGCTGATGGGAGAAACGCACAAAACATCACCAAGTACCGGTGAGACTGAAGGAGGGAGCCATGGGCAAAGGCCCCGTCCAAAGCTGGGAAGTCCTTGGAGTCAGAGATAGCCTGGCACGGTGCGTACACAGGTTACACAGAAGAGTGGCAGCTCATTCAGCCTGGCAGGGTACCAAGTCAGCCTTTCACCAGCAGATGAGACATCACTCGTCTGTCAGCACTAGCTCAGCCCTGACATGGGCACACCATGACTTGCCATTAAGAACAACTCTGAGAGCTGGGAATCCTCATGATTCCACTTTACTGTTTAACAGATGAAGGAGCCAGCTTTTCTGTTGTTTTTATCAGGGAGAGGGGCTCTTCCCCATGGATCTGACAAAGCCTGGTGGGCATCAGCGGTCAAAGGGACCAGACATTATTGTGGAACAAACAGGAAAGCCTCCCAGCTTGCAGCATTCTTGCTGGAGGAGACGGCATCATCAATGAAACCATTCAGGACCGTGCTGCTCCGCCCTTACAACAACTGCGCAGACTCTGAAAGGACCTGAACCACAAAGATGCTGATGCCAGTGTGGACCAGGTCATCCAACATTTTCTGACTTCCCAGGCTGGACCCTGACATCCAAATCAAGAGAGAAATGCCCGGACCGAAGTGAGTGAAGAAAATTCGGTAATTGCAAGCCATGGCCTCCTGCCCTATATTTGCAGGATGGGAGCCACAGAGGAACATGAACTGGCTTTCCTTAATCCATTTTAAAATCTGGACTTCTCACTCCCCCAGAAAAGAGCCATTTGGCCTAATGATACCTTCCAGCTCTGCGGTGCCACTCAGCCAAGATGTTGAAGCACTTTAGATGTCTTAATTCATCCTCTCAGCAAATAGCCAAGCCTCTGCACAGCAAAGTGCTTGTGGTAACAGTACAACACAATGGGGAAAACACAGTATAGAAAAATATGATGGGTTTATGTCTTTTATGTCTTATACTGCAAACACATAAAAACAATTAGGGTTTGGAGAATATTTTTTAAAAGCAAAGAGAATGATTGGCAAGGCAGAGAAAATAAATATTACACCCCTGAGAGGGTTAGGGACATATTATTTTTCTGACTTTACAGAAGAGAAATGCCAGATCAAAATTACTTTCCCAAGATCACACAGGGTGATGCTGCCACCCTTTCAATTGAGTAGTTCTTACTCAGGGGTTTTTCTGTCTTAGTGCCCAGAGACCTCCGTGTTTTAGAGAGTTTAAAGCCCACTATCTGGCAGTGTAAATTTACAGTGTATTAGCTACTCTATATTTATTCCCCACATAAATATCCTTTCAAAGTAAGATACCTCACCCAAAGGCACTTTCAGGAGTGTAAGGCCAGCAGTAATGCTGCTAAAAGAATTAACACTGTCCCACATAATTAGAAGTAATTAGTACTGGTCAGGACAGGAGTTAATGCACACTGGCGGATGTAAATTCTGCCTTTGCATCCCTGTGCCTACATAAAACCAGCCTGGGAATAAGATCCCACCGGGTGCAAAAGCAAAGGGACTGTCTTGGTTATCTGATGCCTTGTGGTGTCTGAACTCAAATCCTCTCTATTCCAGACTTTTCTTCCCATCATGAAGCCCTGCACCCTATTTTTGGCAATGTGCCAGTATTCCCAGAGGTATTTGATAGCTCAGTGTTTTAGGGAGGAAAAAAAATCCCTGAGCATCAAAACTGGAGGCTGTGGCATTACAACCAAACACCTTCAGGGAGCATTTTGTAGTGTCCTGCTGTGGGGTTAGCCCTTCCCCACCGCAGAACTGAATTGCAGGCTCAACAGCAAAAGAGAAAAAACAAACAAAAGAAGAAAATACCAAAACAAATTCAAGCAATCCCCATCCTGGGGGTCAGAAGCCAGTAGGGCAACGGGTGGCTTTATGTAAGGAGGAGTGTGCGTGCCAGGGCACAGCTGGCACATGCATGGATTCGGGACATTGGAGCAAACTGTTTGAGAAATGGGTGTGGAGAACTGAGCACACAGAGCAGGTAATTCCCTAACCCTCCAAACATCTTATTTCAAACTCTGTTTTCTGCAACTTGTCCGAGTTCGGACCTCTCTTCCTTGTGGTTGGACTTGAGGTTTTAAAGAAAAGATGGATTATACAAACTTGCCCGTCTGCAAACTCCCCTCCCCTTCCTTCCTTCCTTCCTTGAAAGAGGATTTGCTGAAACATAGCCCTCAATAGTTATAAATAATTGAGAAGGTAAAATTTTGTGACGTGGATGGTAATCTTTTGATCTGAACCCCCTCATTCCTCCTCCTAGATGATTGCTGTGCTCATTGACTTCAGGAAAACAACTTAGCAAACACCAGCAGAGCCCCACAATAGAATCACAAAGAAAAGTGAACTTTTCTAACACAGAGACCTGCTTCAGCTCATTGGAACAGCAATTGAAAACATGGGTTTTATCAAGGTTTGACATGCAGGCTGAATCACCATGGGATTGAGTCTGATTTCCAGCGTCACTGAGGTCTAGCTCATTCTGCCATCTTCACCCAGATGTACTGTAGCTGAACTCCACTTGTAATTGGGGCCCAGCTGGCCCCTAGAAACACTCCTTTCCCAGGAAAGCCATTTGAAGTGTAATTTTAAATTAACTTTTAAAAATATGGAGGTAAAACCCTGTATGGACACTGATTCAAGGCAACCTTGCATTGATTTTGCTTAACTGATGAAGAGGGATTCATTTGAGCTAAACAAACAGAAACTGCTCATAAATTTAAATTAAATGGGGGGTTTTCTTCTGGGCTTTGCCTCATCTTGGCTAGTTTAAGGACCTGACCAGCGTTAAAGCTGGGATATTTTTATGTCGGCTAGTTTTGGCTGGAAACTTTTGGGCCTGTTTGTGCCGGCTCGTCAAGTGCTTGTAAATGGATTTCATTTTAATCAAAGCAAGTGGAGGCGATGTGACTCTCAGCCCACTGGAGAGGGACCCCCGAGGTGACGTCAGCCAAGGGAAGAATCACCGAGTGCAGCCAATGTGTCGCAGAAGAACTTCAAAGCAGGATCCGTAGGCAACCTTGGCTAGGAGCAGGGAACGGATCCAAGGGAAAACATGAGGCAGGCAGGCAGGCTTGGCTTCCTAAACAAAATCTATATTAAGAGACAAGCAGGTAAGAAGTGCTTTAGAAAAAGTACTGGGAAGAGGGAATGGAATAAACTACGTGCCCAGAGAAACAAGCGGTCCCATGGTGGAGTTTTCTTAGGAGGTCTCTTACTCAAAACAGTATGCTTTTTTTACATGCTGATGAGGTAAAGTGATGCTTATGATGGCCTCACCATGTGTTTGGAGGTGCACACAAACCCAATGGGCAGTGAAGAAGCAATCAAAGGAGGTGAAGTCCCAGGAGCCACGTTCTGTGGAGACAAAGCACAGCAGCAGAACAGCACAGGAAGACTAAGTAAGGAATGTGTGTCACACTACGTTTTGTATCTTTGGTGCCCACACCACTGGGTTTTTTTGGGAATGGCTTTGGGAGGAGCCACCTCAGTCAAGAAGGCAAGAGATCCTTTCAGGTAGTCACTCAAAAAGAAGCCTGGCCCAGCATCCCTGTGGCCAGAAGAAATGGGACAGTTATCTGCCTCCCAACCCAACAAGGCCAACAAAGGTGCCATAAGGATGTCTAGCGAAGAGTGCTGCAAGTGGTTCTCAGCTTACATGAAGCTGTGACGTCTCAGAAAGGAAATTACCCAGGACAACTGCAGCTCTTCTGGAAAACCATGAAGAGCACTACAAACACACGCAATTGTCCTAAAATCTTCCAGCCTGGAGATGCACAGGAAGAGAAAGCATCCTGCTCATGAGAGTTTGTCATTCCAGGAGGAAGGGAGGGAGGAGGATGCGGCATTCCCAGGTATGGAAATGCAGGGCAGAAGGCCACCAGCCACTCAAGCTCAGTGAGGCAAAGATTTGTAAAGCAGAGTTTGAACTGTGTAGTGAAGTCAGACAGCGGAGCTTTCCCCTAGCTTATAGACCAAACATGTGCTTCTAATACAAAAACTAAAGCAGAAGCTAAAGTTACTGCAAGACTGAGTGTACTAATGAATCAAATTGTCTCTACACGACTTCAAAGGCTTTGGGAAGAAGCAAGAATAACTAGAAATGTAACACTAATGGCATGGACAACGTGGCTGGCACTGGTAAAACCCAGCAAGGGTCTCTTCGTCAACAGAGAAGTGTTGTGTGCATGGAAAAAGCTGGGGGAAAAATGAAAATTAATCCAGTGGTGCTGTACAGTCAAAGAGAAGCAGCAGCCTCGAGTTTGGTGAGAACAGAGGGAGGCAGAACGGGCTTGGTGGAGGAGTGGGGTGAGCAGTCCAGTAATAAAATTTGAAAAGAGGACTGAAGTAAGAAGCGTTTTGAATACTTGCAAGGAGAGGAAAATAATAGAAAGGGTTACAGATGATCAGCAATGCAGACGACTGTAATAAACCATAATAAACTTCAACGTGGAAGCATAAAAGAAGAAATATTATCTAGGATGGTAGGGGGAAAATAATTTAAAGGAAGATATTCTGTGGGGGGAGAGATCTGGGCATGGTCCAGAGTTGCTGTTTATGAGTTAATGAAGAGAGGGGTGGTCCGAGAGGCAAAGCGTCTTGTCTGTGCCTTGCGCCACCGTGTAGTTTCTTGGTCGAGTTGCTTGAAAATGCTTCAAGTGCTCTGGCCATGGAATGAGGATTTCCTGTCTTGTGCACATGCTCATAAGATATTCGGCTGCCATGGTGGCACACACAATGCCACACACCATCCCTCACCATTCGGCTGAGCGCTCAAGGAAGAGCAAATTAAAAGGGATGGTAGAAACAGCAAGGGTGGCCAAAGCATTTAGGTGAGCTAGTGCATCTCTGCTGTTCACCCTTACATGATGGGGGCTAAATGCAACTTGGAGAACTTGGCTCCACTCTGGTCCTGTTGGCATCCAGAGAGGCACCAAAACAGTGTTTTGAGGGAAGAAGAGGGCTGTGAAGCAAAGAATTCAGCATCCCCAAAATCCCCTGAGTACCATTTGTTTGGGTAGAGCCCCTTGACTTTGTGCTTTCATTAGCTCCAACAGAGAGATTCAAAGCTGCTTCAGTCACGCCTGTGTGGGCTGTGATACATATCTACCTTCAGAAAGGTACAACCCTTTTCAAAAGGTGGTTTATGCACTTAATCCTGGTGACTTTCAAGGAGACTTGGGTTGGTAGGGAACTCCTGAAGTGTGGCTTCCTGCCCACGTTTGTTCAAGAAGGTTTGTATCTCTGGCAGGAATTAAACACCAAAGTTTGCATGGACTATGGCTGCTGCGCTATTGAGAGAAGCAGCACAATGCCTTTGGAAATTTGAACTGAAAGGTTGGATGGTGGGATAGTCCTTCTCGAAGCATGCTAAGAGCTCTCTTAGCTGAAATGCAGAGAGAGTATTTGGTTGATCTAAAGTCTGCTAAATACAAGGAAACAATGTTGCAGTTGAGGAGAGCTGAGCTAATTGATCTAGATGTTTCTCTGGTTCCACGTTAAAATCAGTCCCTTTCCAGAATCTGGGTGCTTGTCTGATTTCTTGTCTTGTTCCCATGACCAAGTTGAGGACAAGAGCAGGAGAGTGTTTTCTTTGAAGTGCAACTACAGCTTCTCAAGCAAAACTAACACCCTTGAGCTAAAAAAAAATAGTGCTTGGTGGGGTAAGCTGGAAGAAAACACTCTCTTGATACATCTTGGCGGGTTCTTCTGACTGGGGTTTCCCTTTGTCAGCTGCAGATCCCTGCAGATCTTTCAATGAACCCTTTAAACAAGCCACAGAAAATGACTGTTAACGTCTCAACATGCAGGATGCTCTGAATTCCTGGGGCCATCGGAGTTTTTCCATCTGAAACCAGCGCCTGGGCCCAGCTTGGCCCCTGCATGTCTCTCCAGCCCCTCGCAGCAGACCCGCGAGGACAGCATGGAGCGGCCAAGGGCCAAGCCACGACGCGGGGCTGCCCCAGCCGTGGCTGCGGGGCTGCAGAGGAAGCGGTGCTGCTGCTGCCATGTGGGAGGCCCAGGGCTCGGGAGGCAGCTCCTGGGGCTGGGGCCCCTCCGAGGGGATGCTCACTCTGCACGGAGGAGAGTGCAGCTTTCACCGCCTCCTTCGCCTGTCCCCCTCCTTCTCTCCTTCACTTTTTTTTTCCCTTCCCTGCCTGCTTCTCACAGCTGCTGCCTTGGGGAGCCGGCCTTGGTGCAGGAGGAGGCCGCTTTCCCCTGGAAGGCTCAAGGGCAGCTGCCTCTGCTCCAACTGGCAAGTGGGGAGGATGAAGAGGGGACAGCAAAGGTGGAGGGCTGGCAGAGGATGAGCACTCCTGTGGGTTGGAGCTGATGTGGCTTGCGTGGCACTGCTGTGGCTGGGGAGGCGTAGGGAAAGGGGGACGCCACGTTTGCGTGCCTCTCCTCCAAGGGAGGTTTTAAAAATGCTTAACGGGGAGGGGTTGTTATCCCTAAATCGTCTTTAGAGCAGTCCCTCGTGTGCACACACACTTACCCACATAGGCTTTTCTCACAGCCGTCATAGCTGGCCAAAAATTATCCAAGAGAGTTCAGGTATATAGAGGCACATGATGTCCACATTCTCACCTGTAAGACCCCTAAGTGAATGACAGCCATCCATCCTGGCTGTCACACTTGCTACTGCAGATCCCTTCTGCTTGTCTGTGCTCACACACGCACCCCAGGGTCGGAGCCACTTGTGCCCTAATAAACGTTGCGAAAGGCAGGAGCAACCCGAAGCTCTCCTGCAGCCTTTTAAAATATTATTATTATTATTTTTATTATTATTATTATTATTGTATTTCATTTTGCCTTGCCGAGAGAGTTGTTTGCGGGTTCAAGAGAGATGTTTGAATAGCTCTGCAGATCCATTTAGTAAAGTCAATACGCAATTATGCAAAAGTCTGCGATAATGCACCCACAGATGCAGATAGCGGCGGATCGTGCGGTCCCGGGGGGAGCCTCGCGGGTAACTGCTGGTGGGGGGGAGGGGGGGGGAGGGCGGTGCTGCGGGGACCCTGACACGCTCCCCTGCCTCCCCGGCCCCTTGCACGCCCAGGCACGTATCGGTGCCCGGTGCCGGGGGGATGGAGAGAGGGGTCTGGTGGGGCCAGGCTGGGCTGAGCGCGGATCCCAGGAGGTCCCGGTGCCTCCCGCCTTCCCCCGGGCCGCCCCGACCCGCACCGGCAGGCACAGAGTTTTGCGCCTTATTTTCCTGTTACTTTTAGTAATTTTTTTTATTCTTTTAATTTTTTTTACATCTATAAAGCGTGAGTGATTTATACCCAAATTTGAGCTAGATTGGATCGTTCGCAGAAATCCATCTCGGCGGCTTGAACGGCAAACGGAGCTCTCCGAGAGCCCCCAGGTTTCCTCCCATCCCACCGTGCTTAACAACCCAGACCCCCGCTCCAATTAATGCCTATCCTCTGCAATCGGCATCAGAGGCAAGCCGAAATAGTTCTGTAATGGGCTCATTAGCCGAGCTGAATACGGGGTTAGGTAATAGGAATGGAGCAATATTGAAAATTAGTTTGGAGGAAAACATCAAATGGAAAGTCTCTGACAAAACTCCGCTGTGCTCCAGTTCAGCCGAGGTACTGTCAGATACCAATATTCGATTCCCTGTGGCTCGAAATTGGAGGCTTATTTTGTTACTCGCTAATTTGTTTCTTGTACTGTGTCGCAAGTACTTTCAGGCTCATTTAAAAGGGTAAGATACTTCGCTCCACTTTTTGGAAGAGGGACGTTAAACTCTTTATACCAGGGGCAGGGGTGTATTTAATTTCTGCTGTATGTACTCTGAGGAAAGCATCCGTAATCCAATAATAATAATAATAATAATAATAATAATAATAATAATAATAATAATAATAATAATATAATGTTGCAAGTGGTTGCTTTCCTGCAAAGACGTCAATTTTACCCGCAGAGACGAACTCGAAGCTAAACTTAGCGCAGCAGAAGTGGGGAAATTCTCCAGGAAAAAAAAAAAAAAAAAAAGAAAAGATATCGAATATTTTAGGCTAATGTCACCCTCTGTTGAACTCTGCCAAGTGGCTCTGAAGGCAGAGAACTGTCGGAGTTGGACTGCTACAAGTGGTGGAAGGGTCTGCTTATACCTTCATTTAACACACTTTTTAAAAACCACCCTGTTGTTGAGCTCCGTGGGTGTCTCTGGCTTTTTGGGCTACGTGCGTTCATATGTGTGGATTGGGGATATGCGCTTAGAGATCTTTACCAAAAAAAAAACCCACCTCCTTTGAGTTCTCGTAGACTACTAGATTTTTATCTACATGTACAGCCGGCTGCTGACACTCTGTAAACACGACAAAGGCTTTGCATTTCACAGCCCCTCTGCGCCTCTCGCCTCACAAAAGTCAAGGATCTTTTTAAAGGTGGCTGCTTGGGTGGTGGGGGTTTTAACAAAAACAAAACAACAAAAAAACCCCACTTTTTTTTTACTTTTGCTTTTTTGAGCCTCGTCTTGAACTTTGTTTTTTTGGAAGAGAGCAGAGAGCGAAGTGATCAGGGAGAGGGGAATTACCAAGCCTGGCTGCATCTGCCTGGGATGGGAGCATCCGCGGCTCGGGCACGGGCAAAAGGCTCGGCAAGTTCAAACGGCAACGTGTTGTGCTTCGCCTAAGCCGAACCTGACGCTGTGGTGGCGCAAAGCCCCCTCCTGCTGCCCCACCAAAGAGTGGCTGCTATCGAGGCATCAAACCGACTGCCTTTGGTCCCTGCCGAGAGCATCCCGGGGGGGGGGGGCGAGTGAGGGGCGAGCTGCCCCGGCTGGGAGCGCTCCCAACCCCACGGGCTGCAGCCGGCTGGTGGTGGCAGAGAAGTTTTTTAACCGTTCACAATTATTTATTCCCCTTCTTTTAAAAAATAAATAAATAGAAAATTAAATTCCGCCCCCCCCCCCCCCTCTCCTACTTGTTTAGCTAATGGCCAGCTGCCGCCCACAGGTAAACGCAAACCACCTTTACGAGATCCCCCTTAACGCAGCCGATCGCTTCTCCCTCTGCGGTCAGTAAAATCCCGAACTCGTAGAAGTGGGGGGGCTTATGCAATTATGCAGGTGTAGCCCAAGGAAATAACAGTTGCGTCGTTTCTGTCCGGGGTCTCCTTTCTTCTTCTTCTTCGTCCACTGAGAAATTTGGCGCCTCCGGCCCCTCCAAATTGCCGAAAATAGACTTTTCTCCCGCAGAAAGTTTGAAGGCGTTTCTGGCTGTAGTTTCCCCGTCGCCCAGTAGACGGCACAACAGCTCAATCCTTCGGATGCAAAACAGTCGAGCAGCTTTTTTCTTCTTTAATTAATCAGCCAGAGAGTTTTACCCAGTTTGGTTTTTTCGTTTTTATATATCATCATTGTTATTATTATTATTTAATTCAACGAGAAGTAGCAATAGCAGAGGGAGAAGGCTTGGTATGGGGAAGCGGATGGGGGGGAGTAAAGAAGCGCAGGGGGCAGCTGGGCTCAGTACAGGTATCGCTGCGAACACCGGAGCGGAGCAGCGCTTCCGAATCAGCACAAATAAACTTGCGGCGCTTGTGTCGTGTGAGGAAAAAAAGCGCAAACAACGCAAAACAAATAGAAAACAACAAAAAAAACCCACTCTAAACCAAGCCTGCAATAAACCCAACCCCAACGCTATCGCCTTGCCGGGTTCTGGGGTTATTCTGCGGGGTTTTAGGCTGAAATTGCCCAGCTGTTGGTGTGAACCAGGAAGGTGCCGCCGGGCAGGGGCTCAGGGCGGCTCGGCTCTGCCTCGCCCGGGCTACTCCGAGGTGCCATCGCGGGGTAAACCTGGCAGCCGCCGCAACTTTTGTCCCTGAAAGGCTCCTTTTGTGTGCGTGTGCCTTCCCTCCCTCCCTCCGCCGGCACCGCTGCCGGAGAAGTTGGAAGTGACAAGAAATTCCCGGCCAGTAACTCATTTCCCAGTTAATTTTATTTTAAAAAAAATAATAATAATTTATAGCGGTGTTTGGAAAGTTTTAAGACAACCGTAAATTTTATTGGGAATATTTTATGAAGACCTCCATTTAATTAATCAAGGACCCCCATAACTTCTACAAACGTCAGGGCCGGCGGCGGGGCGGGCGCGGGCAGCCATCCCTCCCCACCGCCGCCGCCGCCCCCGCGGGCCGCTCCGCGGGCTCCAGCGGCCGGGACACCGGTCCGTCATCGCCGGCCCCGGGCTGCCCGCCGGCATCCGGGGCCCGAGGGGTGTTGCCCGTAGGTGCCGGATAGCACAAGCTGACCCGGGGCTGACTCCTCCAGCCCGACCCGCCGTTCTTTGTATCCCGAATCGGAGACAAAAACCAAACCCCGAAACCCCAGGCGCTGCGCTTCCTCTGCTCGCTTGCACTTAACCTCCTTTTATTATCGCTCTCCCCCCCCGCCCCCCACGCACACACACACACACAAGCGCGCACCCCCTGGTCTGTCCTTTAACAGGTCTTTAAACAGGTTGAGGGGCTTTTTCCATCCCTCTCGCAGCCGTTTCATCTAGCTCTGACTTTTCGGGTATCTCCACACGTATCGCTGGCCCACTCCGCCCCCCCCCCCCCCTCCCTTATCTGAAGCATTCCTGGATTATCTCTCGGCCGCTTTTCAAACGCTTTCTTCCGCGGTTTCTTGTTTATTTCTCTCTTCTGTTTGGTCCCATTTCGGTTTTCAAATTTCAATAGTAATGGGGAAAAGAGCACACTCGGATGCTAATTTCCCCGCCGCCACCACCACCAATCCTTGCTAGGAAGGCGACGGGGAAAGCCAGCTGAAAACATGGGATTGTTCCTAGGTATGACTAATTCTTTCCTTAAGCTGGGAAATTCAGCCTGATTAAAAGCCTCATTTATTATCCGATAAGCAAATGGACCCGGATTCCACCTCGTGGAGGAGGCTCCCTTGCTCCCCAGGCGCCTTTTTTGGTTTGCTTTTTATTTTGGCCGCAACTCGGCGGACCCCTCCGTGAAAGGCCCGGTTTAAGCCGTGGTGGGAGGCGGGGGCGGGGGGGACACACGAAAGAAGCCGCCGGAGCCGCGCAGCAGCGCGCAGCTCACCGCGCTCCGCAGAGAGGCCGCTGCCCGGGCCGGGCACCTACCAAATCCCCTCGGTCTTTGCATTTTATTCTCCCCTTATCCCTGTTTCCCCTTCCCGCCACCCTGTGCACCGTGCGGTGGGCAAGCGTCACGAGGTCCCTGCGAAACAGCCAAGTTTGGGAAATAAAGACAATAAAATGATTAAAGGAAAAAAAAAACAACCCCCAAACCCGGACCCGCCTTGCCTCGAAAGGCAGCGGGGAGGGATGCTGCGCGCGTCGCTGCCGCCGCGCAGCCCATCACCTTCGGTCGGGTTTTACCGAGGCAGAGCGGAACTGTCCGTTTACTTTTCCCTTTTTAATAGATGATTAATTGCTGCCCCGATTAAGCACTTTCCCCCCACCCCCTCCCTTCTTCTTCTTCTTACTTTCCCCCCCCCCCCCCTTTTCTTTTATGGCCGGTATATTGCCCAGCGAAGAGGCGCGCAGCGCAGCTCCTCGCAGCAAGCCCCGAGAGTAATAACTGTTTGCTAATTGTAAAATCCTTATCCAGAATGAGGTTTGGGCAAACAATTTGTACGACTGTCATTACATTGTAAAAGTGTTTCAGGCTGGGTTGCGCTGGATTCAGCGTATAAAGGCCTGGTGGAGACGCTTAAAGGGAGGGGGGGGGGGAGGAATTAGGATTTTGGGGTGGGTTTTTTTTTTTAAACTTGTTTAGAAGGGGATGGAAGAAGGGTTTGGGTGGGGTGGGGGAGGTTGCATCTCTGAGAGTTAAACTGCAGCCTCCCTCTGCGAGGGACCTCTGAGAAGGGAGGTCGTTACCGAGCGCCGTTGCCCGTTCCCCGGGTAAAGAAATAGAGAGATCAAGCCCACGCCCGTGGCTCGGCGGCTCCCACCACGGACGCGCGGGGTTGGGACGGGATGGGGGGGTTAGGGTATGAAAACGGCTCTTACCTGAGAGGTCTTTATTTTCCTCGCCGGGATAAAAGGCCGGTCCTAGCGCAAAGGGGGTGGTGGTGGGGGGGAGGGGGGTCTATGGGGGCGGGGGGGAAGGAGGGATGGGTGTGTGAAAACGGGTTTCCCTAAAGTTTGAGACGTGGCGGCGGGGGCCGAGCCGCTGCCCGCCACCCGCGGCTCTTCGGTAGCGGAGCGGCTTCGCCTCTGCCTCGGGGGTTTTACCCTCACCATCCCTACGCACACCCAGCACCTCACTCGGGGAGACCGCTGCACCGGTCTACCGGGCGGTAGGGATCTCCCTCTCTCTCCCTCCCCCGCCCCCTCACTCCCCACTCCCCTTTCCCCGGGCAGAAGATGCGATGGTGCCGGTACAGTTTTCCACTCCAGCTCCCGGCCGGGATTCCGCGCAGCCAGGCCCGCAGGTATAGGGAACCAGAGACGCGGCGACATCTCCGCTCCCAGACCGGAGGAGGACCGCGGGAAAGGAAGGGACGGCGGTGTTTTTTGGACCGGAGCGGACGCTCTGGAGGGTGCTGGGTGGGTGGGTGTGCAGGGGGCATGTCTCCCCGCGCAAGGCAGCGCGGGGCTAGGGGGAGAAGGTAGGGGGAAGCGCTCCGGGGCGCCCCGCGGGCAGGCTGCCCGCGGGGGGCCCCGGCGCGCTGCCCCCCCCCTCACCCCAACCTCCGCCTCCGTTCTCCGCGGCGCGCCGGTCCGAGCCCCGCTTCCCGCCCGGACCAATGGGGGCGCGGCGCGGGGCGGCGCCCCTCTGATTGGTCGGCGGCGGCGCGGCGGCGGCGGCCGGGGGCCGGGTGAGCTCACTCGGCCGGCGGCCGCGGGGGGAGCCGCCGGAACGGGGAGGAGGAGGAAAGGGGTGGTGGTTGGAAGAGGGGGGATGTGTGTGTGTGTGTGTATGTGTAGATGTGCGGGAGGCGGCGCGGCCCCGGGGCGCTGCGCGGGCGCGGAGCGGGGGCGGCGGCGGCGTCAGACAAAGGGGACGGGAGCGCCCCCACGCCCACCCTTGGAGTGGGGGGATGATGGTGGTGGACACAGCGGCTGGGGTGCGGTGGGGGTGCGGGATGCGGGATACGACACGGAGGGCAGTACCGGGAGGGGGCGGTGTATCCAACGCACCGCCACCCACCCCCACCCACTCCCCCCACCCCCGCCTCCCCGCCGCGGGGCGGGGGCGCGGCGTTGCGCGGGGCGCGGGGCGGGCGGCGCGCCCCCCTGCGCCGGTGGCGGAGTTGCTGCCGCCCAGCGCATTGTGTAAGACGCGACCTGTTATGGCCACCACTACTTCCGGGTTCCCGCAGTCTGCTCCAGCCCGGCGCTGCGCTGCGCTCGCCGCGGCGGCGGTGGCGGCGGCGGCGGCGGACGCCCGGCAGCGCGCGGCCCGCAGCGGCAGCGCCGCGCCTCCCTCCCCCTCCCTCCCTCTCTCCCTCCCTCTCTCCCTTCTTCCCTCCCTCCTTCCCTCCCCGCTGCCCTTCCTCCCCGCGCCCGCCCCGCACGGCACGGCGCGGCGCGGCGCGGCGCTCCGCCCGGCACCCGCGCCCGCGCCCGGCCCGCCTCCGCCTCCGCCAGCCTCGCCCGGCGGCCGCGCAGGGGCAGAGCGAGCCGGCGCCGGCGAGGAATTAGGAGCGATCCGAGGAGGAGCGAAAAAAACCCCCCCATCATCATCATCATCATAATAACCATAATAAAAGGAGAGCCGGCGCGTTAGCGAGCCTTTTTAATTTTTAATTTTTCCCCCTCCTCTTCCTCCTTCTCCTCCTCCCTCGATTTTTAATTTTTATATATATATACATTTTTCTTCTTTTTTTTTTTTTTCTTTTTTCTTTTTTTTTTTTTTTTTAATTTTTGTGTTTTTTTGGGTGAGCGCGCTCGAAAATTAACATTTGAGGTGTCCTGCGCGGTGGGAGCACACGCAGCGGATCATCATCAGTCATTCACCACCTTGACAACCTCGCCTGTGATTGACAGCCGGAGTGGCAAAAAGCCATGAGACTTGGTAGTTGGGTTTGAGGGGCACTTTAAAAAAAAAAAAAAAAAAAGGAAAAAAAAAAAAAAAGAAAAAAAAAAGAGAGGAAAAAAAAAAAAAAACCAACCCCTGATTTGGGGAAAGGATATTTGCTTTCGCCCCGCTGCTGTCTTGGAAACGAGAGGGGGAGAGTAAGAGAGAGACAGGGAGAGAGGAAAGAAAGAAAGAAAAAAGAAGGAAGGAAGGAGGGAGAGTTGATTTTTTTTTTTCCTTCTATTTTTTTTTTTCCTCCTCCTTTTTTAATGCTGAGTTACCGTATCGCTTCGCTGAGATCCAGCAAGCCGAAGATTTTACTCGATTGCTTTCATTGCTGGCGACGCTAAGGGATTTTTGCATTTTTTTGGGGGGTGAGGGGGGGGGAACTTCGCGTTTCTTTCTTTTCACACTGGCCTTAAAGAGGATATATTAGAAGTTGAAGTAGGAAGGGAGCAAGCAGGCCGATGGCGCAAAGGGTACGTATTAAAAAAAAAAAAAAAAAAGATTTCAAATGTGAAATAATATTGAAACGTGGCTGACAGAGACGCTGCGGGGGAAAAGTTTCTTCTTTTTTCTTTTTTTTTCTTCTTTTTTTTTTCTTTTTTTCTTTTTTTTTTTTTTTTTTTTTTTGCGCCCCCCCCCCTTCCTCTTTGGAGCGGGGGCACAAAGCGGTGTCCTGGAGCGGGAGGATTTATCAGCTGTACTCGTAGGCTTTAAACCTGTATATATTGATATTTTTCTTGATTCTTTTACTCCCCATCCCGGATCTCTCAAGGAAAAGGCAAGCTTTCTATACATTAATGACATGCAGGCATGTAAGTGAATATGTCCGAGCCTCTGTATTTGTTGGTTTTGTAGCTCTAGTCCTACCGATGTCTTTTTTTAAAGTCACCAGTGCTTGAAATATTTGAATGTGTGCATGTCTCTGAGCGTTTTGCTGTGTTAATGGTGATATACCGCTCCACTTTCCCAAGATAACTTCTAGCTGGGAGCAAGCACAACTTTTCCCTTTTTTCCTCCTTCCCCCCCCTAACCCCCCTTTATTTTTTTATATTCAGTCACAAAAGGTGCAGTGCGATGGAGTGGGGGGGTGGGGGGGGGGTAGAGGCTCTTTTTAAAAGAAAGTCACTTTAATTTGAATTAGAGGTTACCAGCATGCACTGCCATGTGTATTGTTGTTTCTATTTTGGATGCAATCTTTTTTTTTTTTTTCCTTTCCCCTTCTTCCAACTTCCCCCTAAATTGAAGTTTTGTGGGAAAACAACACCACCACCACCAAAAATCAGCCGGAATTGGGCGAGAAGGGATTTGGGGAAGGGGAAACAAACCCTGGAAAGAAGTTTTCTTGCCTAATTCGCCTGCCGCCCCTCCGGGTGCTGGTTGGGAAAGAAAGTTCCTTTGCTGACAACTTGCCTTTTACTCTTTCGGTCCAAGCAAGTGTCAGGGATCTTTAAAAGTGTTTATTCACACCTTCGCTTTTAATAGATGAAAAGTGGCCGTTTCCCCCGCTGCCTGGGAACCGCGTTAGCTTTCGCTCCTTAATCTTTAACAAAGAGAACCCTCTTTTTTTTTTTTGTAAAAAAAAAAAAAAAAAAGGCATTCCCAAAATCCCGAGAGCCCGGGCAAACGTTTCCAGCCTTTCGTCTTTAAAAGTACGTTCGCGTTGAATTGCTGGAAACCCCCAAAATCGCTCCTTTTATTATTTTTTTCTCTCTTTTTTTTTTTTTCCCCATTTTTTTCTTTTTTTTCTCTCTTTTTTTTTTTTTTTTTTCTTCTTTTCCCTGCCGCTGCTGAACAACTTTTTTGCATCCTCGCTGGGTTAGGTACCTGACTCCTTATCAGCGGGAAAAAGTTCAGCGGAGGGAGACTTGGGTTTCGGGAACCGCTGCCGTTCTCAAAGGGGGGGGGAGTAGGGGTGGCTGGGGTGGCTTTTTTTCCTGGTTTGGTTTTTATTATTATAAGTATTGTTGTTGTTGTTATTATTACTGTTGCTCCTCCGCCCCGGACCCGGAGGATTTCGGGTCGTGCGGGCAGCCGGGCCGCAGCAGCCCAGATCTACCGCTCCTCGGCCCGGGGCGGCGTTTCCCTCCCCGGGGCCGGCGGCCGCTCAGCGGCTGCACGGGTGGTGGTGGGAGGAGATGGAGGGGGGAGCGGAAAGAACCGGCGGCGCGGAGCCCGGGCGCGCCCCGGGGGGAAAGCGGCTTCTCCCGGGGCGGTGGGGAGGGAGGACGGGACGGGAGCGGGGCTAGTGCCGGGGGCGCTGCTCCCCCCCATACCCCCGCACACACACACCCCCTCTTCCCGGCGCGCCCCCCCTTGACGCCTCTCCCGCTCTCTCTGCCCCCGCAGTACGACGAGCTGCCCCACTACGGCGGCATGGAGGGGGTGGGCATCCCCACCACCATGTACGGGGACCCCCACGGCGCCCGCCCCATGCAGCCCGTCCACCACCTCAACCACGGGCCGCCGCTCCACTCGCACCAGTACCCGCACGCCGCCCACGCCAACGCCATGCCCCCCGCCATGGGCGCCTCCGTCAATGACGCCCTCAAGAGAGATAAAGATGCCATCTACGGGTAGGTGCCGCGTAGGGCTCCGCGTAACCTGCGCGGAATGGAGAGGGGAGATGGGTGGTGCGGGCCGGGATGCCCCTGCGCGGGATGGGGATGGGGAAGGGTGGGCTGGGGAGCGCTGCTCGGAAAAGGGCCGTATTCTTAATTTTTTTAATGAGTATTTTTTTTAAACGGGGGTGGAGGGGGTGGGAAGGGGAGTGGAGAGAGACGGTTGGGGTCCTCTGGCACGGGGAGCCTTGGGGGTTCGGGAAAATAGGAGCCAGAGGTTGCTGGAGGGGCAGCAGGCATCGCCACGGGGAGGAGGAGGAGGAGAAAGGGGAGGAAAATAATATTCCCAGGGCACAACCTGCGCCGGGTGGTAAATCTCTGCACGGAGTTTGGGAGCAGGGAAGAGTTGGGAGTGCTTCGCCCAACTTTACACTCTGTCGGTCTCTCCTTGCACGGTGAAGGAGAAAACTCCAGTTGCTTCTCCCAGCTCTCCCCTCTGGGTTTTTATTTTTCCTTTTAATTTTTAATTTTATAAAAACTTTTTTGTCCGAGAGCGCTGAGCGCCGCTCGATGCGGCAGCTCGCAGAGCAGCTCCTAGGCCGTCGCGATGGGAGCTGATGGGTTACGCGGGGCGGCAGATGCTTTTAAAATGAATCTGCCCGCCTTGAGTTTGAAGGGAACTTTAAGAGCCTCTTAAAACCGCTTTTAAGGCGGGGAGGAGGTGGATGAAAAATAAAAATCACGTCTTTGGGTTGTTTTATCGGTTTATCAGTAGGGTTGGTTAAAACTCAGCGGTGTAGGGTACCCAAAAAAAAAAAAAAAAGTATGAAGCCCTGGGAAAAAAACAAAAAGAAGGAGCTCCCTGTTATAAATATACATATATACGTGTGTGTGCCCACGCTTATTTATTGATTTAAATTATTAAACGGCCGAGGGAGCCAGATGCACACGCAGCCTTTCTCCCGGGGAGGCTTTTAAAGCTGGGAGAGCCCAAAAACACCTGGTTCCCCCCCGCGGGTCGGGGCGGCGGAGCTCCGGGGGGGCGGCGGGCGGGCAGGCAGGCAGCCCGGCTGGCCAGCGCCTGCCGGTGGGTCGGCATGTTTGGGGCTGAGCGCTGGGGGGGGTGGGTTTGGGGCCGCGGTTTGTTTTTTTTTTTTTCTTCTTCTTCTCTTTTCCCCCCCTTTCCTTTTAGAAATTTGGAGATGGGGATGGCTTCTTTTTTGTTGTTGTTGTTTTCCTGGTGGTTTGGGTCTTTTTCTTCGCTCCCAGCGAGTCCTCCAGCGGAAAATGGGAATTAAAAGCATGAAAGGCAGGAGTGCGCGTCCAGAAATTTTAATCTATTATTATTATTTTCTCCCTTAAAGACAAGGAAAGTTAATTCAAAATGGCTGCTGGAACCGGCTTGGGTTTTTATTCTTAGCTTGTCCTAAGGTTGTATTAACAATATCTGCGGACAGATAACGCCGAAAGGCCGGGGAGATGCAGGGCTCCCGGTCGGCCGGCTGCGGGAAGGGGCCGGGGCTCGGCGGGAGGCGGCTGGGGGTTGCCGGAGCCCCCCTCGGAGGGTGCTCCCCTCCCCACGCACGCTGCTGTGGGGCTAACTATTGTGTTTGGGTTGGGTTTTTTTTGTTCCGTTATGATATTTTTTCTTTTATTATCATTTTTTTCCCCCCCTCTGTGTGTGTGACTCTTGTATTTTCTTTCAGACACCCCCTGTTCCCTCTTTTAGCACTGATTTTTGAGAAATGTGAATTAGCTACATGCACACCCAGGGAGCCCGGGGTAGCGGGAGGCGATGTTTGCTCCTCTGAGTCTTTCAATGAAGACATAGCAGTGTTCGCCAAACAGGTCAGCAAAACCGGGTTCAAACAGTAAAAGAACAACAAAACAAAAAGAAAAAAAAAAGGGGGGGGGGGGAGGGGGGAGAAGGAAGGGGGAGATTGTAACGAGAAAAACAAGTTTCTGTGGAGATAAAGATGCGCGTTTCCTCCCTCCCCCCCTCTTACTTCGGCGGGGGGTGTGTGTGTGTGGGGTGGGGTTGGGAGGAATTAGAAAAAAAATTAAAAAATCCGACAACACCAAAAAAAATATCGGGAAATCTCGGGATTTACCATCCGCCAAAAGAAATGAATTAACCGGAGCGGCGGGTGTCCGGCCGGGAGTTTGGCTGCGCGGCTCTCGGGGCCGGGCCGGGCCGGGCTCTGCCCGCGGAGCTCCGTAGGTATTTCTCGGTGTGTTTGATTCACTTGTTCAAGTGTTTGGCTGATGTACTAAACCCAGCAGTCAGGGCTTTGCACGAAAGGTTACATAATGGACCCGACAGTGTAATGAAGCAAGAAATAATAACGTCTGCTTTTTCTGCTTCCATATTTCAAATATTTTTTGTTATTTCCCCCCCTTTCCTCCCCTTTCTTGTATTTAGATCCGAGCAGAGAAACCCCTCTTTTCCTCTAATCCTGAACTGGATAACTTGGTAAGAGTTAACAACACTTCTTGCTCTCCCCACCCCCACCCCAACACCCTCCCGTCCCTTCCCATCTCTTTATTTTATTATTTATTTTTTTTAAAAAAAACTTGTGTCTCCTGGAGGGATGCTTTGGTGGTGCTACATTGATTTCTCATGTGCATCTTTTTTTAAAAAAACACGTTGTTGTTACTGTTGTTATGTGATGGTTTTTAGCATTATGAGTAAATACGGTGCGGTAGTTGTGTGGAAGTTTAAAAAAAAAGAAAGAAAATAAATAAACAAAATAATCCCATAAGGATATCCATAAAGAAAGCCCCATCCAAAGGGGAGCTTGGGGGCTTGATGGCGAGCTCGCCTGCCCAAGAGGAGCGTGGATTTATCCACGCTGTAGCCATCCCCTCCACATGTACCTTTGAAGCAGCTCGATGGGAAAAACCATAGAGGATTGGTGTGGCTGGAGATGCACCGTTCGCTAACTCACGGAAAGTGAGGTCTTTCTATTTTCTTCCCCCCACCCTCCCCCCCTTAAGGATAAACAAATATTTTGCCTCTGCTCTCGGAGTCCTGCTCCCGCTTTTGCAAAGCGAGGAGCCAGCGATGGTGTCCAGAGGGCTGGGTTGGGGTTTTTTTTTTTTTTCAAAGAAATGTTTATGATCCGTATAATTCAGTTGCTTCGTTGCAAGAGGGATTTTTTTTTTTTTTTGGGTTAACTCTAGATCGCTTCTCGTTAAACAGTGCACAAAGCCACCGCTATTAAGTTTTAGTGTTATTGCCATAAATCAAAACAACTTTTTATTTACTACTAGAGAAAAAGTCAAGCTACAAAGTGTGGCGAGGGGCGGCTGTGGGAAATCTCCCCCAAATCCAGGAATGAGATAAATACTCGTGTTGTTTGTATCTTTGCAGATGATTCAAGCCATACAAGTATTAAGGTTTCATCTGTTGGAATTAGAGAAGGTAATTTTTCCTCTCTCTCCTCTCTCTCTCTCTCTCTCTCTCTCTCTCTCCCTTTCTTCCTCCCCCATTTCAGTACTGCTGTAAGTTCAGGCTTCTGGTAAATTTGCATAAATGTCTTTCTTTCTGGTAATTAGTGTCAAGACCAATCTTGGCGTCCATTTCTCTTCGCAGTTTAATTACAATTTCAGCCTCTAAAACCGGGCTCTCAAACGCCCAGGCCTTGTGTTCATTGTAATACTTTGCTGGCTTTGTATAAATAGTTGCAGTTCTGTGGTGCCGCGGATGAGACTCGGAATGGTTGGTTCAGTCAAGCCCCTGAAATTGTGTTGTCTGCTTTATTTATTTTATTTTTATTTTTAAAAAGCCAAATTATTTTCTTTTCTCCCTCGGTGGTGGTGGGGAAGGGGCTTTGGTTGTGAGCTAGTTGGGATGGGGAAATTTTTTTTTTATTTTTAAATTTATTTATTTATTTTTTTAAGAGCCATCTGCAGGTCAGGCTCAGGGCACGGATTGTCCTGTAACATTTTGCAGAGACAAAGCAGAGTTGATAGTTGGTGTCTGTCTCTTGTTCCTGGGAATATTGTACACCTCTGAGCAGAAGAAAGAGATTGCAGCCTAAGTGCTGGGTTTGGGTGTTGGGTTTTTTTTTCTTTTCTGTTGGCTTGTGTTTTGGTTTTTTTGGTTTGGTTTGGGGTTTTTTTTTTTTTGCTGGCTATTTTAGAAATCATAGGAGGGAGAATGCTAATTTCTGAGAAGGCGGTGTCATCCGAGCTCACGTTAAATTGGAAGTGCGCTCTGGTTTCCTGAGGATTTTTTACGTGTCATTGATAGCTGGCCTAGAAGAGAATTCCCTTTCTCCTAAAAATAAACATTTTGAGAGGTTTTTAAATAGTTGAAAAGTTTCTCGGGAGCCTTAGCCACTTTATCTAACCATAACTGGCAGGTTGTTCTCTCTCTGCCCGAAATATGCTAAAATCTGCCCCAATAATAGAGGCGGCTCAGGTACGAGTCTACCGGAGCGACTGGGGATTTCAGGGCACGGATGCCTGGAATGTATTTCAGCCCAGTGCATCGGGATTTTAATATTTTTTTCTTACCTTAAATCCTTTTTTTTCCTGTCCTCATACCCCTTTGGAAAGGGTTTATGATGAAATAACTGGATGAAATTAAATAGTTTACCTTAAATGTCACCCATGCAGGTCACCTCTCTAATGGCCACAGCTCCGGGAGCAGATGAATTTAACACGGGTGTTGAATATGTTGTAGCCTGTGAATCATCTTGTCACTGTCAATTTTCTGGGATATCTCTATTTTGCGAGAAAAGAAAGTTATTCCTAATTCTGGATGCGTCTAGAGGTCTCGGGGGGATAATTGCAGTGTGTTTCCCCTATTTAGGACTTTTGATGTCACAGGGGTGAAGGGGGGAGACTGGTTGCACTTGTCAATTTTACTTACGTATTCCTGATTATATTTTCTTCCTTCCCCCCCCCTTTTTTTTTCTTTTTCCCGCTTCTTTTTTTTTTTTTTTTACCCTCTGTCATAATGTAGGTACACGAATTATGTGACAATTTCTGCCACCGGTATATTAGCTGTTTGAAAGGAAAAATGCCTATCGATTTGGTCATAGACGATAGAGAGGGCGGATCAAAATCGGACAGTGAAGACATAACAAGATCAGCAAATCTAACAGATCAGGTATGATCTCGCCAATGCCGCACACGCTGAAATTTGTATGCAGATCGCTCGCTGGGTCACTACGCCTCCTTTTATTATTTGCATATGATTAAGTCCCTTTTAGATAAATTTCCATCGAAATGAAAATTTTTGAATAATGTGGCTATTATTGCTTCATTAAGGTTTGCTCCCGGATTCGACCTGGCGAGATGAGCTTGTAAAAGCATCGCCTGCAAACTCGACCTGTTTCTTGTCGCTTTTAATTTTTGTCTTTATTTTATTTACCCTTTACAATAATAGAAGTGGTGTCCGTGAATCGCCGGGTTCTTGGTGGCTTAGGAAAGGAAGGGTTGGAGCCGTTTACCCGAAATAATAATAAAATCCGAGATAGGTGGTCCGGGTAAGACAGAGAGGGTTTGAAATCTAGCAAATACTGGCTATTTTCTTCCCGTCTCTACGGTTCATTAGTCCGTCTTGTCAGTTTTCCTTGGCCGAACGCTTTTAGACTTCAGTGAACATTGCTTTGTGCACGCCTGCCTGCTGCAAACGCGCCCATTTTATTTTACTTAATAGGGGGGGAAAAAAAAGGGGGAGGGGGACAGAGGAAGAAAACAAACCGGGAACCAAGGTTTTAAATTATTTTCCTTGATCTTTCGAGTTTTCAAACCCTCTCTTTAAAAACAAACAACAAACCACCGAAAAAACCCAAAACAAAACCCCCCACCAAAATATCCACCCCAAAAGCCAAGCCAGCAAATCCTTGCATGGCTTTGACGGCGTCCAGGTTTTGTTTCTGGGATGGTTCAAACCTTAATGCCGGCTGTGGACGATGTGGGAAATAGGGATGACTTGGAAAAGCTGGCTTTCCCCTCTCCCCTCCTCCCGTGTTTGTCCCCTCCGCTGGGCTCAGGCTAGGATTCTTGTCTTTTAATGGGAGCGTTCGGGGCTAAATCAGGAGGTGCCCAGAGCTAAATTAAGCTCCTGCATCATCGAAGTGACTGAGATTTGCCCTTTTTGTTTTGGTTTTTTCCTCGAGTTGGGTAAAACTGCGGGGTTTTCTCGGTCGGGTTGCTATCTCTTAACTGAGGGTTAGCAGCGCTTTGGCTGCGAGAGAGGGAACCCTAGGTGGGGGGGAAAAAAAAAAGAGAGAGAAAAGAGAAAATCCGCGACTAAGTTATTTCTTCTTTATGATCTGCTTCGTAAATACAGTCTTAGGAGTAATCAGCTCCCGACTCTGGAGGTTTCCTTTTGTTCAAGCAAGGCGCAGTCAAGCAGACAGGAGTTTCCTCAGCTGCTTTGCCATTATCACCAGCACTGTCAGCCAGGAGTTATTTTATAGATTACCGGCGTAAAGGTGCGTTGCATTGCAGCGTGGGCAGTGTCTGAAATATTTTCTCCTTTCCGCCAAAGGCTATCGGGGTCCTGGTACTGTCGTGACAGGCTGGCTTGAAGGAAGGCATGAACTTTTTTAAAAAGGGGCTTATCTGCACATACGCGGGTTGGATTTTTTTTTTTGGGTTACGTTTGGGTTTTTTGTCCTAATTTTGTTGTGAAGGGGAGAGGCTTCACGGGGCGGGCGGAGGGTGGCGCGGCAGGGAGGTGCCCGGCGGGCCGGGGCCGGGGAAGGATGCTCCCGGGAAGCAGCGGCCCCGCACAACGCCTTAAAGCGAGGGGAGCTCTACAGCGAGGGTCTAGGCGAGGGAAGCTCGGGTCGCTGCTGTTGAATAAAAATTGTAATCCAACAAGTCTAACTAGAAAATGGGTTTCTAAAAGCTCTGGAGTGCTGGGTACATAAAGCTATTTGAGCAAATTACAAGAATCGCTCAGGGGCACGAATGAAATCAACACTTTAATTGCCTCCAAAATGAAGATTTATACCCCATTTTCCCAACGAATCATTATTTTATTAAAGCGAAAGCTAAAGAAATGGAGCTATAGTTTTGGGGTTGTCGGGGGGAGAGGGTCGTGTCTTGCCCCCCCCTCTCCCCCCCCTTTTTTCGCTAGGAGCGCGGATTTTGCGCGCCCAGGGCCGGGCCCGTCTTCCTCTGCGCGTAGCCGGCCGCGCACCGTCGCGGGGCTCAGCCCCGGTACCTCCGGCATCCGCGGAAGCTGCGCGGAGAGCGAGGCTTTGCTTTCCCCGTCGAAAAGGATAAAGCTCAAAATTGCGCAAAAGAGAGCTTTTTACCCCCTCCCCCCCGCTCCCGCTCGTGGCCCATGAGGCGGTGGATAAAACCCGCGGAGGACGGGCGGGCGGCGCAAGGCGGACCGCGGAGGGTGCGCGGGCGTGGGGGGATTCACCGGAGGATGTGCGGCCGCCTACGTCCCCGGTAAACTACGGTGCCAAGTCCGTCCCCGGCGAGGCCGGCAGTATCAGGGCCCTAATGGTTAAATAATAAGGTGTTGAGTGCTTGTCGCTGGGGCGGCTAATTAGGATGTCGCTCCGCGGTGCGCGTTTATGGCTGCGCGGCCCTGGGAAGCGCGGGTGCGCAGGGCCGGGCGGCGGGGGAGAGGGGCCGGCTCCCAGGTGCGGGGCCGGGCGCGCTGCCCCTCCGCCCGCCCGCGGTTGTGCTTTTGAGAGTTGTAAAAGAGTAAGTATGTAAAAGCTTTTATTATGGATTTAATTACATTTTCTTATATTGTGGCAGTAAAGGTTACAGTTAACAGGGCGCGCGCTTTTTTTTCTCTCTTTTTTTTTTTAAATTTATTGGTTTCCCCTTATTTATTCTTTCCTTATAGGCCCCTCAATGCTAGTGCCTTTAAGTCCCCCGGTTAATGGAAAGCAATGACACTAATGCTAGATTTTGCAAAGTAAAGCCCCATAACACTAACCATTGTTCAGTGATTTAACTAGCTCAGTGGCAATAGGTCACTAAAATAGCATCCTTCTCCCACGGGCACGACCCCGCTGCCTGCCAGGGTGGGACCTGCAGAGTTGTTTACCATTATGGCTCCAGAAGTACGAGGCAGGAGTTTGGGGGTTTGTTGTTGTTTGGGTGGTGGGGTTCTGGGGTTGTTTTTTTTGTTGTTGTTGGGTTGGGTTTTTTGTGTTTTTTCTTTTTTTTTCCTACTGGGAATAATTGAACTCGAGATCAGCCAGGCAGGCCCCGGGACTTTAATAACCTCTAGCTGAAGGCTTGCGCCCATCCTCAAAGTTTCAAAATAAACCTTTTTTAATCATTAGCTTTTCAAACATTTGCGTGTTTAAATTTTCAAATGTTTGTGGGAGCCCGGAAAGATTTAAAACACAGCTGTTGTGTGGCGCGGATGGGAAAGCTCCCTCCAATTAAAACACCCCCCTGAAGACTGTGTGCAGTCAGAGAGCAGAAAGCCAGTTTCTTAGGTGAGCCTAAACTCTTACCACGCGGCTGCTTCCTCAAAGCCATGCCACCTTGGTGGCCAGGTGCCCTGGTCCGAGCTGTACGGTTCCCCTATGGGAGCGCGTCTCCACAAAGCCTTTAGCACGCCTTTTAGGGGAAGCACGTAGAAAGTAGCCTCCACATTCAAATAAAGTGCGTCAGCAGCATAAGGTAGATTTTATAGGGACAAAACGGTATTTTCTTACGGAAAATAAACTCGCTGAGCAAATCCATGGTAGTATTACTTGACAAAAATTATCATTTAATAATTCACAAGCCAATTACGCGCACAGAAACTTTTAAAGGCAAATCGGCAGCCAGCCAAATTCCTATAGGGACTAGGAGGGAAATGATCAAAAAATGAACATGAAATAAGACTTCCTGTAAGAAGGTCTATAATTCAACATTATTTGACTCCACTGTCAGGGAAATTGTTGAAGGATAGTAAACTGATACTAGAGTCTCAGTCATTTTTGTTACAGTCTTAAATGTTTGCAACTGTGGCATTTTAGATGGCCCTTCTTGGGTGATAGTATATCATATATATATATGTATATAATAAAGCAACACTTCTATTTATGTTGCAATAGAATTTTTTTAAATGCAGGCCGTTGCAGAGTTTCTCTAAACAAAATGCGGATAGGCAGCAGCTTTTTTTTTTTTAATTTTAAATGGAAAAATTACTTAAATGTATCTTTTACGTAGAGTGGGATGCAATATCTAGCCGATCTGAAGGTGGATGTGTTGTTTAGGGCATCAACCAGTTATGACTAGGCTAAGTTTCCCAAATACTTCAAATATATTAGCTTTACCTTGCAGCCAATACACAAATAACGCCTTGGGGAGGTGGCAGGGGGAAAAATACCAAGAAATACTGTTTTACCTGGGGATTTCTTCATAGGTATTTTCAAGCCGTGTATGGTTTTAACTGGAGGGGAACTGAAAGTATTTCAGCCTTCGGTATATGTACTCCGATGTTGGAGGAACAGCATCAAAATAATGGGTGCGGAGCATGCAAGGTACAGTTTGTTTCTGCACAATAAGAGAGTTAGGGCAAAGTAGGACTCTGAGGATGATCAATAAAATAATGTTTTGAAGACTCAAAATTTAATTTTCTTCCTCTTATGTTATGCCACCTTGGGCCAGTGACTCCTTTTTTTGTTTGGTTTGGGGTCACTTTCTTTTTCCCTGAGATACGTAAGAGCTGTTACTATGATGCCGGAGTTTGGCGGACTGTTTAATGTAAAGATAGCGTGAGTTAATTTATATTCTGGAGCGGTTTTCATCTGAAACACCGAAGCTGAAATTGTATTAGCAAAATAAGGTTTACTTTGCTCTCCGTTTCCTTAAGCAAGTAAACATATTAAGTAGATACAAGATTAGGTATATTTTCTTTAATTTATTGCTTTATTTCAATTGAAGAACCTTTGTTGGGTTTGGTTATTTTGGGCTTTAAAAGAATTAATTTAATTAATATTTGCTGCCTTCCTTAAGCTGCGTGCTCAGGCCTAACTTCTGTATAAAGTTTTCCAAACTGAAGCTACCTTCCGTTCCAAAGGATACGTTAGTCTCCTCATTTCTTTGCGTCCCTTTCAGTATTGAGGCTGACAGCTGAGTTTAAACCCCAGGTAACCCTGAAACTCATCCTAAACCTTTGTGAGCGTATCCCGAGGTGTGCCTGTAAGCGGGAGCTCGCGGAATCTTTGCAGGTTGTTATTTTGGGGCGGCTTGGAGGTTTGCAAGGAAGTTGTGGGAAAAAAAGAGTTTTACCTGAAGTTTAACTTTTACGGCTGAGGGTTTGAGTCTTCCCTGTCCGCTCGTCCGCAGGTAGCAATAAAGACAATGGGATCGGCACGCAGAAGAGTTACTGGAGCCCAGAGTGGGCAATGTTAGCACTTAAAGAGGAAAAAAAGAAAATCAGATTATATTGCACTCAATCAAAATGAGTAAGTGTAGGTCATGCTGATAAATACTGCTTTAAAAAGCAGTGAAAATCCAGCGCAGCTTCTCTAAATTAGAGAATGTTTTTCGTTGTTGTTTTGCATTTCTGCATTTGGGTTTGTTGGTTGTTGGTTTTTTTGGTCACATGAGGATACGAGTTAGGAGCTATCTTGTGTAATCTAAACACATTTAAGAAAATGAAGATGAGGGTTGTTTCGAACCAGTCGTTGAAAGCTTTGAAGCTTTCTAGAATTGTTTCCCAGTGCGGGTTGTGCGGGAGAAGGAGAAACCGGGGTGTGCTGCAGTGTCACCTGGAGTCCTCGGCGGGTTACCTCCCTCTCCTGACGCTTGCTTGCTTGGAGCAGGCTTCAACTCGTGCAGAAAACTTGGGAATTAGTGTTTATATTTGGGTTTTTTTCCCTGTAGTCTCAGCAATATTTGGAGAGGGTAACCCTGAGAGACCCATGTATTTTGTGATTGGCCTCGTTTGAGTGTATTTCTTGTCCCCGCTTAACGGCCTCGTATCTAACCCGTCGTTGATACTCTGTAACGTGACTTCAGACAACTTGCCAGCTGTTGGTTCAGCTCTTTGGCGTACTTGCTGTGGTTGCCTTTTTCCCTTTTACTACCCTCAAAAGGGGGAAATGAAAACATATAAGAGATGTAACCCAGCCTCATAGCGTAGGTGAGAGCGGTATCTCTGCAGACTGGCATCCTTGGGGCTTCTTTTTTTAATGTAGGTGAGATGCCTGGATAGCTTGAGCCCCTCTGCAGCGGTGATGGGGGTCTGGCATCTGTAGTGAAGGAGCTGCTGGTGTTGCGGGGGTGTCCCCATCACCACTGCAGCCTTGTTGCCTTGAGTTGCCTTGCTGGCTGTTGCTGTTGAGGCTTTGTATATTCATTTTCGGGCATGTATATGGGAGAGGTGAAGAGCGAGGTGGAGATTTCAGGCAGACGTGGGTCATTGTGCGTAGCAAAGGTGATTGTGCAGGCAGCGAATGGTTTCTGAGGGTTACTGGATTTGGGAAAGGGCAGTTTGAGATTTTTTGGTAGACATTTGGGCAAATGTTCAAAACTTAAACTTTAGCAAGTTGAATTGGAGAAAAAACAACCCTGAAAGCAACAGGCCTGTTTGCAATTTTAAAAAGAAAAAAGTTTTAAAAGTTATGATCCAGAGATTGCCCTTTCCTTACTAACTTGCGGGGTGTGGGGATGGTAGGAGGGAAGGAAAAGGATTTGAGCCCAAAGTTGGCCGTTCTTACTTTTGCCAGTAATGGGACGGGCTGCCGAAAGTCATGGTGGCTTCTTGTTTTGCAAGTGGTTTCTTGTTTTGCAAGGGTTCTTGAAATCTAAGCCAGGCACCTCATTGAAGAAATTATTTCCCCCCCTCCCTTCCCCGCCCCATCGGAGGTTATATGTTAGTCATCCATGAGTTTTGGGGATCAATAAAGGGATAACTGTGAAAGGCAATGGCCCATAACACGCAGGGAGTGAGATGGGTTGATCTAATGGTTCCCGCCTGGCCTCAAAACTCGATGAATCTCTGGGTTTGTCCACACAAGGACACTCAGGAGAGGTAAGACAAATTGATTGGGTGTAAAATTAAAGTGCATTAGTTAAAGTGCATTGCACTATTGTGTGGATGCTCTCATTCAGAAGTAAAGTGGCCTTAGTTCACTTTAGCCTAATCCCCTTTGGAGTAGGCCACTTTTCTTTTGAATGAGAACATCCACATTAACTTTTAGTTAATTCGTCTTTCCCGAGCGTCCTGGCGGCCTCGTGCCCGTCGCTCTGGAGAGGTTCGGCTGGCCGGGCACGGGCTCCCCGCGAGCTTTAGGTAAGCTTTTCATTAGGCATATTCATCTCTGCAGCGGCACTTAACCACTGGCGTTTGTCATCGCCCCGTCCGGGGCTGCCGAGAGCTGGCTGGCTCTGCACCCTCCCCTCGCTCCCGCAGCTCCAGAGCGGTGGTGTTTCCAAAAGAATTGGAAAACTTTACAGTGCCAGGGATTTGGGGCTGGATTTGGCCGAGGTGGCATGGCCGAGGGCTCCGCCAGGCTGCAAGGCAAGGGGAGGGCCGCCTGCACCCCGTCCTGGAGAGGGGGGAGCTGTGTTTTTGGGGTGGTGTTTCCCAGGTGAATATGGCATTAGGCTCCCCCTTCTATCAGTTCTCCGTGCAGTAACCTCATAATTTTGTTTTGCTCTCCTGACACGCTCCCTGTGTAGAAAGCTTCTTCCATGTCCACTGTTAAGCCCATTTATAAAGACAGTGAGGAAATCTAGATTAATTTATATCAGCTGATATTTCCAACCATAAAAGCAAGACTGAAAATTAACACGTAGAAGAACTAATTTACCTGGTGAAAAATATAATAGTGAGAGAGTTTTGGGAGATGTTTTATATTCTTTTTTGAAGTTCGCTAAGCTTGAGTTTCTGTTAGAGGTATTTTTAGGTGTCTTCTAGAGCTTATAAGTAACCTATTTATTTACCTTGTACTGGCTAAGCTGCATGTGCAAATGCAGCGCTGTGTCACACGCTTGCCGTTGCCCCTTCCATTCATAATAAAATTTGCAAGGCTTCTTGCATTAGTAAGCAATTTGCTATTGGAGCCTTTCCTAGAAATACAGAATTCCATTTCACCAAAGTATTGTCTTTCCTCTTCAATCAGGGCGGAGGTGAGCTATTTTCTCAAGGACTCTCCAGGCATCTATATAATATTCCCACTTGTGCCGATGATCTCCAAAACGGCATTACTTACTCCTCCGTCCTGAAGGGCTGTCGCAGTAAATTAAAATACTCTTATTAGCGTCGCCAGGCTTTGAATTTGGCCAGCTAATTTTATTTGCAGTTTGGCTTTTTCTTTTTTTTTATTCTTTTTTTTTTTTTTTTTTAATATAAAGCAAATATGCATCCAGACCATCTTTGCTGAAATAAACAGGCCCACAATAAGAGGGGTAATTCTCCATTTGCTTAAAAGAACTGCCTGTTTTAACTTCAGAATTACTGCCCCAGAGTAAAGCAACAGCTGATGCCATCACAGGCAGCGCACTGTATTCAAACAGCTGTACAAAATGAAAAGCCGCGGTATTAATCCTGCCATTCACAGTTTATTTAAGTTTTTCAAGCTTCTCTCGTATGGGCATGGCATCAATGCCTAATTATGCCTCCATTAGGGTTACTGGGCCCTTAATACAGAAAATTATTGTATTTAAAATTTGGAAAGCTGCATCGATGTAATCTAAGATTCTTGAAGCTGGCACATGTTCAGGGAACGCAAACTCTACCTTGTAATTTTCTTTTCATTCATTTGGTCTTCAGGTTTTGGTCCAGTTTTGTTGTTGCCGAGAAGGTCAGACCATCACTGGTGACTTTAAATAGCTCCATTTAAGGCTGTGTAGCTCTCAGGAGGAGAGGGGAAGAGCAGATTAAAAACTCCACGGCTTTGCCCATCCCATTTGCCGGGGTGCGGGGCTACAGCCGGCTGTGCAAATAGGAATGATAGAAACGGATGTCTGAAGCCTGGCACACGCAGACTTTTGTCTCCTCGGTGTTTCACCCTCCCCCAAACTGGGGCAAACTCTGTCAGCCCAAGCTGTGGTTCACCCCTGGCCGTGTAAGTCTCGACCCCTCACATGTCTGTCCATGTACTTACTACTTGTTGCATCAGAGTGGGGTGTGCAGAGATGTCCTCGGTCTCAAGTAGGGTATCACTTGCCTTTTGATGCTCAGCAGCAACCCGAGGTGTGTGCTTTTGTGTGCGTGGTGGCTTCTTGCTGAGATGTGGCTTAATCCAGCAACCAAAGTATTAACCATAGCCAGCCCCTTGCTAGGAGCCCTTTTGGGAGGACATGGATGCTGTAGACTCAGTAGGTGGCACTTTGGTTATAGGCTCGAGCTAGCACAGAGGACCCTTGGACTCTTCCACACACGTGTGCCATACCGTAGTGGCCCTGACCTGTGCGACTCCATTGGCCCCTGTGCCATGGAGGTACTTTGTGTAGATAGAGTTGGACAGGTTTTTGGATGAGGGATGTGCCCCTGTGGCTTGTAAGTTATAAAAATTATCTTGCATGCTGTGGTGGAGTGTCAAAGGGAGAGTGGCTCTGCTGCTACATCCTGGTCATGGCTGTGTTTTTCGGTGATGGGTACAGCCGTGTCGCTGTGAGGTCATTTGAAGTCTCAACTTGCCTCTCTCCTTAGCTTGTGTTCACCCATGCTTTTTGGGCAGTGCTTGACACAAGCAGGGGCTCTGCAGCTGAGTGGTGCCTCTAGGCATCACTGTGGCGGAAGGATGATGGTGATGAGGAGAGAAGCCTTGCAAGCACACAGGCGAGTTGGTGGCAGGTAGCTTCAGTGTGTTGGCTGCTGTTTTTGGGGATGCTCATGACAATGTGCCCTGTGTTTGCACGAACGCTCGGGAAGAGGCGCTCGTAGTGCGCTGCCTATGTACGCTGGAGGCAAAGCGGCTGCCGAGCTCAAGCTGTTCCTTTTTTGCCCCTTGTTGCCCAGGGGTTTCCAGCCTGGTTACCCCAGGAGGCTCCTCGCCCTCCTCCCTGTTGCACAAACCTGTTTTACTAGCGTGGCTTCCACCTACTAAGGGAGTGTCGTTGTGCTTTTCCCATATCCGTGAGGCCCGTGGCAGTGCTTTGTGGCACGGCTTTGTAAAAAACGTATTGTACATACAACTGCTCGTTGCTGCATTCGTATAACCCCTGTAAGGGGTCTCTTTTTTTAATATTATTTTTACTTAAAGCCACAATGAGAGGTTACAGAAGACCGGTCTGTGTAGGGAGGATTAATTTTGTTCTTAAATGTATGTGGTATGCATTGACTCCCGGTTTGGTCCTCAGTGACAAGTATTTGAGACATCCTTTGTGTGGGACTGATGCAGCGATGGTGGAAGGGCAGAGGTGGAGAGCCCCGCTCCACTGACAGTATGAGGCAGAAGGGGAGTTGCAGATGCTCTTCCCAGGTCTGTTGCTGAGGTTTTGGAACAAAACGGTGAGTTGCTCAGGAGCTGAGATTTCCTACTTCTCCCTTATCATCAGGTAGGGTCAATACCTTGATTTATATGTCATATAGTGATTGCAAGGTATAGGAGATAAATAACAGTAATAAATGATATGTTAAGAATTCATTCTTTCACTGTGTGGATAGATTAAAGAAAGTAGTGTAAAGAAAGCAAAACATTTCTGTATGCTGTCATGGGGAAGTGCTATGCTGAATTGAAATGCTGACAGTGAGGAGATGCTTTTCTGGTGGCTTTGTGCTTTGGTTTTGGTCCCTTCTCCTATCTTCCGCATAATTGCTACTTTTAAAATGTATTTAAAGGAGGGAGGGGATAAACACTGGATGGAATAAGTAGTAGTGCCACCAGTAACTTCAGCAGAGCTGTGGGGTTTACTGGAAGCATTTGTGGGGTGGTGGCTGGTCTGTCTGTCCCAAGGCATGGGAACACATGGGGCCATGCCATGAGCCCTGTGCTGCTGCAAACCCCACTGGGTACTCCTAAACCTCCCAGGGAGGCGCAGTGAGGCCACACAGACCTCTCAGCCCAACTTTTTTTGGTGACTGGCAGCCAGCCGTGCGAACAAGCCATCCCTCAATGAACAAGTGGAGGCGTCGGGGACCCACGGCCACCTCAGCCTGGCAAACCACCCCTGGAGCTCACCATCCTTCAGCTCCCACTGCCTGGGCTCGGCATCCTTTGTGGCATGTCGGCTCGCTGGCATGCAGCTGGCAGAGCCAGGCCGCTCAGCCCCTCTGCCTCCCCTGCAGATTCCGTTGGTTGTGAAATGGTAGAAAGTGGAGGAGCTGATCTGTGGAAGGGTTTGGCCATGAGCGTTGGAAAATGTGAATCACAGGGATTCCAGTTTTAAGCCTTCTGGAGATAACGGGCAGCACGTACCAGAGTGCGTGACTTCCAGAGAGCCTTAAAAAACAAGGCGGCGCCCTCGAGATTAAGCAAACGCTTTATAATCAGGAACACATTTTATACCCAGCGCAGCCTTTGCAGGTATCGCATCCATTCAGAGGGAAAGGTGTAGCTGGAGTGGAGCTAATTATACTGCAATTTAATTTTGGTGTTGAACAACACTGCGAAGCAAGCGGGCTCTTGAATCCTGCTAACAATGCACCGTAATCAAAATACGCTGACTCCGAATGGCGTCTGTTGTCAGTTAGCTAAAAAGACCATTTGATAGTTGTGACATACGCTCGGCGTTTTTTGCTTGCGATGGAGCTGAAATGAAGTATGGCTTTTGCAGAGCAAGGGCTCTGCTTGCACCTTCCTTCCCCAAGAAGCCCTGGTTGGGCTGGTGGTATGCTGGAAGTCGGAGCTTGCGTTTAGGTGGGTGTAAAAAAATGTGCGGCGGGTGCCCCAATGGGTTAATTTTGTCTTCCCAAAAGATACCACCCCCAAAAATCTGTAAGTGGAACGCTCAGAGATGTGGTTTTTTGCTGTAAGTAAACCCTCGCTGTTTGCCTGAGCCCAGATGTTCAGGGTGAAGTGCAAATCTTTCTGAAATGCCAACTCCTGCTGAGGTTGCCTGCCGGGCTCCTGGTAAGGCAGAAGGGAGAGGGGTGGGAAAGGTCCCTCTCACCCCAAATCTGCCTGGGCAGTTTGGTTTTTGGACCTCATCTTGACATCCAGCAACCTGTGCTGTCTCAGTTGGACCTCGGCATCTGGCAGATCCCCTTCTAAATTACTTTTAACATGTAAACACAATAAAAGGAAGGGATGGCAGAGGCTCATTTTCTGGCTAAGTGGCAAGGCATTTTTCCTGTTTACACCTTTGGAGGAATCATTGCATGAAATATTGAACAGGATACTCTTATTCGTCTCCAAAGGCCTTTTTCATAGTCTAGAAAGATGCTGAAAATATTGTATCCCTATTAAATTCAGTGTGAACCAAAGAGGACTAACACGCCTCAAGACCCTGCACATCAACCTTCAGGAGGTAGTGGTGGTGTTTGGGGCTGACTTTGTGGGCGTTTCTGTCTTATATTAGTGTGTGTGTGTATATATATATATATATATATAAAAAATCTATGCGGAGCAGTGATTTTATCTACACTGACCACGAAGCTGTGTTTCCTTGTGTCGATAAAGGGACAGGGATTAATGCTATCTAGCGATATGGCTCTTATCAAAGGGAGGAGACAGGTTTACAATGCGGGGCTGCTCTAAATAGAAAGTCCTAGTCAATGTTTGTTGTGTGGGAGACAAAAACCCTGCATCACCGTCAGCTGGCTTGGCTAACCTGACCGGGCAGGCAGTGTTTACTGCTGAGCTGAGATAAAAAATTGAGGAATGGAGTAAGGTCAGTCAAATCTAAGGCAGACTGTGCTTGACTGTGGCTGCTCAGGCTTTGTCGTTGTCCATCGTGGCCACCACATGCAACAACCACAAATGCAAGAAGCAAAACTTGAGGCCTGACTGCCCAAAAGGAGTTGGCTTTTTGTTACTGTTTATTATGTTATTACCCGCAATAGAACCCAAGGGAATGGCATGAAACTGCGACAGGGGGGGTTTAGGTTGGGTATTGGGAAGAAGTTCTTTACTGAGTGGGTGGTTGGACACTGGAAGAGGCTACCCAGGGAAGTGGTCACAGCACCGAGCTTGACTGAGTTTGAAAAGCGTCAGGACAATGCAGTCAGTGACATTCTCTGACTTGGCTGGCCCTGTGTGGAGCCAGGAGTTGGACTTGATGATCTTTATGTGTCTCTTCCAACTCAGGTTATTCTGTGATGCTATGATTGCTGAGGCAGTTTTGGGTGGCTCTGGCGTCCCCTCTCATAGAGAAAGTCATCTGTCCATCTTGGGGATGGTTCCCCAAGTACAGCAGGTTTGGTCTCAGCCCATGCAGAAAGTGGTGGGATTGTGCTTCTGGCAGTACGTAGCCCAAATGAGGCACGTGGAAGGTTGGTGTCATTGCATAGCTGTGAACATGCACACACATGCAAGTGGGGTTTTTGGAAAGTCTTGCCCCTGTAGAACTGATGGGGCTTTGGTGCCTCATGGAAGAGAAGAGCTGTGGTTTTTACCCTTCCTTTTTGTCTTTATGTCTCACCCAGACTGATGATCTCCATTTCATTCTTCTATATTTTTTGTGGTTTATGCTTGCTGCTTCTAATTATTCTTTTTCCTATGGAAAGCGCTGTCACTCTGTCCTTTTGCACTCATGTTTTCTTTTCTGTTCAGCCTGTATGGGGCTCACAGGCCCTTTCCTCTCTGCTCCCTTCCATACCCTCTTCCCCTCTGTGCTTTGAGGGTATAGTGATGGTGGGGAACGGAAGGCTCTTGTCTTTTGGAGATGCTTACATGGGTACACAGCCGGTGTTGCGCTTCACAAAGATGCATGCTCTGAACCTGTGTAGGTTTGGCAATGAATTGCGATAACAGGACTAATGCAGAGAGATTGCGTTGTTTGATGGATGTTGGTTCAATGCTGTTCTTGCTGTGCAAAGTTAGTTGTGGTGAAAACCTGGCCTTGTGAAAATCAGTGGCCAAAGCCCTGTTGATTTCTTGTTTTCCATCCTCTATGGTATTGGCGTTGATACCTGCTCTCATTTCCTTTTATCTATTAGTCTCAAAAGCTGTCCTATGTTGCATGCATGAAGGCAGCTTACGTCTTATTTTTCCTATGTGCCTGCGAAGAGTCTTACCCTCATTTGAAATAAGGGGAAACTAAAGATAGAAAGCTTACGACTTTTCTGGGGCTAGGAAAGGAATCCAGGTCAGAGCTAAGACTTCTACGCAGAATTTCTTCGGCTTTTTAGTTCGATGGGTCCTGCCGCCTTGAACGCTGCAAAGGTTTCCATCTGTGCAGGAGTCACCCTTGCTGTGCTGCTTAGTTGCAGGCGGAGTTATCGCCTGTCTGTCATTTCAATGACCTTATTTCTGTGGACTCTCTTTTCCATCCAAACCTGACATTTGTGCCTCTGTCGTTGTTCTATTAAAAGTCATTCTCCTCTGAATCAAAGTTGCATGAAGCAGATTATGGAAGAGTTGCTGGCACTAAAAGGCATCTGTTTTGCAGTGTTTTTGAGGTTCCTGCATGTATCATTTATTCTGACCCGCTTGGTTTTGGTTGTATTGCACACGATGTCCCGCGCGGCTTTGGCAGGCTGGGAGGTGGGATCGCTGACGGCAGCCTTGGTTAGCCCCACAAGGAGATGCTCGGATGGCAGAGCCATGAGCGAGTCCTCTCAGAAAATCAAGGTGGTCATGACTATGGGTTTCTTGGTCCCACAAAGTCCACGCTTGACAGAGACTGGAATAAACAGTGTCTGTCTGTGTAATCTAGGGACTACATGGCATTCTGTTCGTAATGTTATCAAAGTATATTTTTAGTCCTACTTGCCAATGTGTATTTTTCAAGGGTTTTTTCCCCAATTAAGAGAAAAAAAAAAAAAAAAAGCTGGATAGGAAACAGGCTACTTGAGGAAACATGGCTACTAGCCTTTCTCTCTAGAAGTGGACTGGGATAAGGCTCACAGGTTGCAAAGACCAGGTCTGTCTGTCATATAACTCCAGCTTCAGCATCGGTGCTATGGATTATACACTTAAGGTATTGAGCAGCCGTATTGAGTGTTTTGCCCAAGCGACACTGTGGACATTAGTATAGCCAACAACCAGAAGGATAAACTACACACAAAGTAAATCCTTGTTAAATAAATGGGTTAAGTTTATAGGAAGTGGATGTGATGACTTTATGAAGCAGCCCCCTTTTCACTTTGAGTTCTTCCCTGTAGTGAGCACAAGTATTTCCCAACATGGTGGGTTGCTACCCTTGAGAGGATTGGGGGAAGGTTTTGTAAAGGGAGGAGTTAAGAAAAATCTGAAGAACATTTCAAACATAGCACATTACTTTTTTTCCTAATGAATAAGTATTTAATTTAGGAAAAGAAAATAAGATAAAACTTCAGAAGGAAAACAATAAGCCCAAATTATGTTGACAAATTGCTGGCAGCAGCTCAGTTCCTCCAGGGTGAGGGGGATGAATGATTATACCTGCAGCCAATTCTCTCGTAGCCTGGAGGAGCGGAGGTTCGTCCAACAGCTAAAGGAATTAGCTGTTCCCCGTCTCCAGTTGTTACACAAACACAAATGAGCCCACAAGAGGGCTGTGCTCGCAAAACTTTTGAGAAGATATATATCAAAAGATGCTGAGTACAATTTTTATCACCTGTAATAGAAAGCGATTTCTTTTATTTATGTACTTATGGTAAGGACTTTCGTTCCTTGGCCAGGCCCTCTGTCTTTTCCCTTTTCATATGCTTGGTGCCCCCCAAAAAGTCCATTTTGTTTCTTAATATAAGCAGAAGGTGATAGTTTGCCCTGCTGCTATTAGCGTTGTCGACTGAGAGCCCAGCCATTGTTGGATCGTGGTAATAAGTGTATGTAACATTATTTATATTGACTCTCCAATTTAGTCATTAGCTGAATAATTTTGTCTGTAGCTTTTTGTTTATTAAAGCTTGTTGTTCACCATGACACAAGTCAATAGCTGCTTTGGAGGCCTTGTCAAGTGTGCTCCTCACTTGAGGGGGCAGTTGCAGTGGTACCTGCTGGGGCTTGTGCTTTTCAGCCCAGCACATCACCCAAGCACCTGGTGATGGTCATGGAAGGCAACTGGTGCTTCTAGGATTATTTAAATGCACAAACACTTTTGTTGCTTCTTTTCCTTCTTGCTTTTCTTCTTCCCCCTGCCCTTGCTTGTGTCAGAGTGCTCAACAAGCTTCACAGCCAAAACAAAAGTCAGGAAATGTATCTCAAATGCCATGGGATGAGTTAAAACATTCCTCGTAGAAGGTCTTTTGCCCTTAAAGTGATGCAGCATTAAGACACCTGAATCGTCTTTTATTTTAAATCAGTCATGCGACCATGACTGGAATCAGTCACTGGCCAGACCATGGTTTTGGCACTAGAAACCATTGATCAACAAGAAAGGCAGTGGTGCAAAACCAGTTTAAATCATGAGAGCCTGTGCCCCAGCCTTGCAGTCCTGAAATGATTTTGCTTGTGTATTCCTGATTTTGCTTGAGTGTTCTTGATTTTGCAAAGGTTTGAAAGTCGCAGTTGAATGTTGGGGTAAGGACCACCTTGGAAGAGAAAGATAAAAACTACTAAAAAAGTATATTGTTGAGTCCCAGTCTGTGCCGCAGTGTCTGTTCCCAGCTACATGGGGACTGATGCATCAGCCCAAACCATAATAGGCCATTACCCTTATTTATACACGATCGCTGTGACCACGTGGCTGAGACCCTCCTCTGGAACAAGCCAGTCTATGTAATGGAGTGATTAATTTATATTACTTTGCACTTCTCTAAAGTCTCCCTTTGGAAGAACTCGACATGTTTTACAGTCGCTAATTAATTTAATCCCCCAACAATATCCACACTGTAGCTAAGTGCAGCCCTCTTTTTTTTTTTTTTTCTTTTTTTTTTTTGGGTATGGTTCTTTTGGGGTTGTTCTTGTTGTTCCCCTGGTAGAAACCAAGGCATGGAGTTGTCCCATGGTTCGTCCCAAGTTACTTGGCTCTGGGTGAGCTCAGGTCGTGGGCTTTAACCTGGGAGCCAGGCGACTTCTCCAAGGGCTGTTGCTCATTTGCAGAAACGCGGAGCGAGTCTTTGAGCTTCTTTCCATGTGCCCATGATCAGGGGGAACGTGGGATTTCCCTGTAGAAGGTGACACGGGATTTGCTCCTGTTTACAGCAGCCTTCAAACACCGAGTTTATAAAAAAAATCACTACCATTGCTAAGGAGCCCCATCAAGTGATAAACCACAAGTTCTCGGAGAAGGGAAATAAATAAGAGAGGCATTTCTATTTCTGTGTAGGAATAGATTGTCATGACTACTGTCAGAGTTTTCTCTGTAACTAGTGCTGGAAATATTTCTGCGAAAGAGGGAGGTGGTTCATAGTGTGAAAAATAATAATATTTGGCATGTCACTGTCAGAAACAATTTAATGTAAAAGTATTTGGAGGATCGCAAGTTTGTGAGTTGGTTTAGAGATTTTTGTTGACTTTAAAGTTCCCTGAAAGACAAAAAAAAAAAAAAAAAAAAGATGAGATTAATGTTATATTTGGCTCCTTACTTTGGAGGACAGGGGAACTTCACTGAAATAGTCAGGAGAAGAAAAATTACACTCAGTTTTGGGCTTTGGATCTCTCTTCCCTTGGTGGAGAGAGATGTTTTTGGAACTGGGGCTGCGTGGTGTCTGTTTAAAAAATATTGCAGCTTTCAACGCGGTTATCTCTGAAGAATTTGCATACGAACTTTGATAGCTAATCTTTCATCATGTTTAATAAACTGACTAAAGATGTAATTCCTAGTCTCTTAAGATTCGAGATGCTTAGTTAAATACAAATACTTTTGAAATGCTAATAGACGGAGGCAGCCAGGAAAAAAAAAGTTAGCGGTATCCTGAGCAGATTTGGTTTTAACAGGCCATAAAAATAATAGCTTAATAAAAGTGAGATTAGGTGGAAAATATTAACTCCTGCTTCTGAATACAGAAATGTAAACATCTAGGATGCACAAAATTTTGATAAACTGAGGTGGAATCCAACATTTCTTGCATGAGTGCCTGTATAATGTGGCGATAGCTGTGAGAAAAGAGGAGCCCAGCATCTAAGACCCAACACAATGAAAATGCAATGAATCGGAATGCCTCACAGATCATAGCGGAATCAGACTTTCCAGCAAGGAAAATCTTTTCATGGTGAATTAAGTGGTGGAGGAAGAAAAATGGTGATGAAAAAAGGTAGGCACAGATCACAAACACTGGGCTCAGGGCTCGCCGCTGAAGATTTAAGAACCTTAGCTAAAGCTATGCAGAATAGAATGTGGAAAATTGAATTTACTAAACAATTAAGCATTGAATTAATCTACATCCCGCACAGTAGAAAAGTGGGGGAGGGAACCGAACAGAGCTGAATAAATCAGGGGAGCTCATTAAAAGATAGTGAATATATCAGGTCTGTTGTTGCATAAAGGAGGGCCGTTTCCTGCACAACATGGTATAATTCTTCAGTCCGGAGCCTCTTCTTTTCTGCTCCCCCCACCCCACCTCCCCATCCCCGCCTTCGGAGTTGTATTCTTAATCAGATTAATAAACATTTCTGCTGAGGTTAGTGTGGCTCTCTATATTTTACCTTGTTATCTGCAGCTTTTCTATTAATTACAAGTCAGCTCACTAGTCAACAATAGTAGTGAGGGACAACATAAATAGAATGAGAGTGCCCTGGAGATGTCACTCGTAGGATCTGATGCATCCTGGAACTCCCACGGGTTCCTGCAACCTCCCACATGCCTTGCTGGTCTTTTGTTCAATTACAGTTAATGCAATAGTTTGCCATTTTCTCCTTCTAATTATATTTTCAAGTGGGATTTGTAGCACATAGAAAAACATCCTTTTACATGTTGAGGCACCAGGGCTTTGTGCTTGGCATTGTCTGTCCCCTGGGTGCTGTACCATTCTTTCTGCAGAGCTCTGAATAAACAAGTCCCTCTTTTAAAGCTGCAGTTGTACAAACTGAAAATTTATGCATTAACTGTTTGCATTCTGAGCATGTGTTCCAGATTACCTCTTACAGCATTCTTTTGGTATGCTGGAGAATGCGTATTTGTAAAAAAAAAAAAAAAAAGAAGAAAAAAAAAAGGCATTTCTTTCACAGTTCACACGTCATTCTTTCAATCACAGAATCACCAGATCAATTAGCACTTATTTATTTATTAAGGAATATGCATAATAATTGGTTTAAAATATTCATGGCAGTGTTTTCTGGGTCTCACTTGCCTTATTTGTAATCATGTATCATGGCTGTAACGAGGATTATATATTAAAAAAAAAAAAAGAACAGAGATTTCTCTTTTCTGGAAAAAAGTTGAGCTTTTCTAATCCTATTTATCTTCTGTCTCAGATTAGACTTTCTTGTCTTAATTTTCCTTCTCTGTCTGTGTGCATGTGTGAAAAGTTCATCTGGATTGCCTTAAATCTCATTGGGCTATGTGTGAATGCTGCATTAAATGGCCAGGGTTTAGCCTGTTGGTAGATTTATTAAAAAATCTGGCAGTATCAGTCAACTTTAATAGTGTACAGGCTTGGCTCGCGCTGTGGTACGATTTAAATCCAGTAGACTTGCGTGTGTGTGTTGTAAACGCGAGGGTTTTCTTTTCGGCTGTAATTTCCAGTGGGCAATATTGCTTCGTGGTAAAGAAGAAACTATTCAATTATGCAGAGCAGGCCGTGCAGGATGACCAGTGAGTCTCTGTGATGTTTTTAAAAGCTAGTACTAAAAGCTAATTAAAATCTTCTCCGGTGATAAAGGGAGACTTGGGAGGAGTGTTGCCACGATTGTTTTCCCTAAGAATTTAATTTACAGCCAATTTTTCCTATCTGAATGTTACTTTCAAATGCACCCAGTGATAAGAAGCAACATCTGTTTTCTGTTCAATAGTACAAGGAGGCTCGGCATGGGGCTGAGTGTACACAGCCTATGTGAAGCCATTGTTATTCTCATTTCTTTTTTGTCCCCGTGCCTGGTCCATTTGCCATATACCATCCGGCAAACAGCTGACACATCCCGGCTATTATGGACCCAGGCCTAATTGCCAGCAAAGTCTTTAAGCTCTTCCACGTTGGCCTCGTACGAGGAACGGGAGGCCTATATAAGCGGGGCTGCTCTCGACCACCGCTCTCATTTTGCCTTTGCGGAGTTAGCAGGCTGTTACGCCAGAGGGTTTGCGGATGCTAAAAATATAGTTGGAATCCGTTGCCAGCGATTCGCTCTCTGGTTCTCCCCCTCCCTGCTCCCCCTGCCTTGCCGGGAATGTTTCTGTTTTCTATGGTAATAAAGCATGGGATTATTTAGATGGTAAACATATTCCAGAGTATATTATTTTCACTGGGGAGCTGCGATCCGGCTATCTGGAGAGAGCGAGTAATTTAGGGGATGTATTTGCCAGCCTTTTCCTGCGGGTCTGGGCATGGGTACCGCTCTCCCAGCATGAACTGGGCACTTCTTCCCCATCTCAGGTTTTAACTTTCTAAAATTTTATTTATGTTTTTGGCCTCACAGCCCTCCTGGAACAGAGACCACGATGACACGGCATCGACGCGGTCCGGGGGAACCCCTGGGCCCTCCAGCGGGGGACACACATCGCACAGCGGGGACAACAGCAGTGAGCAAGGTAGGAACAGAGCCCTTGTGCTTTATTAGCTTGGCGAGCGAGTGGTCACTGCTGTGCTTGGGGACCAGTTACTCTCTTTCCAATGATGAAATGTGTTCAGGTATTAGGGGGTTTGTACCAGACAAGGTCTATTTTCCTTTTTTTGACACTTTTTTTTCCCAATCTCCTCCTAGTAGAAGGATTGGCATCTTTATTTCTTCGACCCTGCCAGCAGGCACATGTTAGAGCAACATATGTACCAAATTTGCAGTATGCTTAATAAAAATAAGCAATGAGAGGGGTTTGGGGTTTGGGTTTTTTTCCTCTTCATTCAAATGGGTTAAAAGATGAAATCTTCAAAAGGAAATGTAATTAAGATTGCAGAAATGCATGCTAATATTTCAAAGATGCCATCGAAACTCCACTGCGTATAGAGAAGAGATGCTAGCTGGCCTGTTTTATGAAATCCCGAGCAGTGCTTTTATTTACTTTTTAAAACTCAATTCCAATTTACTTGATTGCAAAAATGTTTTGTTTGAGTGCCAAGTCAAACAGAGTAACTGATTTAACGGGACGAGTATGAAACAAGCTTGGTGCAATTGAAGTGGGACATACTACAAATAATTAGTGCTGTCTCAGAAGCTCCGAAGTCTAAAAAGCTGAAATTCTGGGATTTTCTGAGAAGCCGTTTAAATGCTTCATACTACTTTTTTTTTCTGAAGAGACCAACTGCAGTGGATTTAGTGTTAATTTAATGCAATTAAAATTTAAAAAGGATCCTTAATCTGAATATAAAAGAGAGCGCTTTATTGAAGTTGACTCTGAACTCACAATAGGTATATACTTTTAAATCTGGTTTTATGATCATGTTTCATTCAAGTGCTGTTAGACAACAAAGGAATTGTGTTTCCAAAAAAAGGTTGAGCGGCACTGATTAGCATTGCAAAGTCTGCATTTAACAAGATTAGTTTTTAAACTAACCCAGTATATTTTAATTTTTTTATATGTACGGACCTAACGTACGTGGTGAATAACAGCTCTTTATAGAATTTTAAGTATTTGAGACGCTTTATTGTTTAAAGAAAAGTTGCTGACTTCATCCAAAGCATAGCCTAGTAAAACTGGGGCCTGGAATAGTAAACTGTTGCAGAGCTGAGGCAGAAACTGGTAACCTCCTGACCTCTGACTTTTACTGGAAAATGATATGCAACATAAATTCAGGGGGCCTTTTTTCTTTCAAGTATGTATACGTATATATTCTAGTGGGGCTGTTCACAATGCTATAGTCAAAGTGGTGTCAACATGTTCATTAGAGCCCCTTGCTTCTGGAGCAAACTTTAAATCCCCAGGTTTTTTTTAAGGGTGAAAGTGCTGCTGCAAAAATACCCTTTGAACTAAAACATGATGCTCAGAGTGAGTTTTTGTACTTGGATAGGGCTGCTCTTTTCTTCGGCGGATGTGCGCATGTTTATGTGTATATATTTGCATGGACAGAACATCTGCGGGGAGGCTTTGCCAGTGTGCTCCTAAACCTCTCGGGCCTGTTGGAAATCAAGGGCTTTGGTTCTTGGTGTATGTTTTTAAGATTTTCAGACGTCGTTTTCTCCTAAATGTGGCATTTAGTTAGTCTGGAACGCCAGCTGTATCTGATGTTTTATCACTGCCATCCTGGCCTGGCTCCTGGCAAGGTGCATGCCGTAGCCTTGGTCAGGAAGGGATTTTTGGAAGGAAATTATTTTAGAGCTTGAGTCCCATTAAAAAGCCACAAAAAGACTTGTTGGCGATGCTTTAGCTGGTTCTAGAAACTTTTTTCAAAGTCCTAGAGTATGATTTATTGAGGCTGGACTAGCTGCCAGCACTTGGTAGATCCATTTCGTGAAGGCGGCTTGTTGCATTAAGACTTTAGAAAATAGCAAAAAAGTGTGAATTTGCCAACTGAAGCTCTCAGGTCAAATTTGGAAAAGGACTTTTGGAAAGGAGAGCCTATCCAGAGGGTCTCCATTAACAAGACATGCCTTCAGGCCACTTGCCACCTGTGGAAATTGTGGGAGTTTTTGAGGAGTGGGGATGTGGGAAGAGTAGAAGTGATTTCACTGAGCCTTGCTTTGTGTTTTGCGTGCTCGAAGCCTTCTGAAGACTGAGGCTAGGGAGGAATCTAAGTCGTGTAGGCACACCCGCGCCAGCGTGTATATCTTGTGTAAAATAAAAAAGCGTGGTTTTAGCCTTCTGATGTGGGGAAGAAGTCAAAAAACATGATCTCGAGACCAAAAGGGAAGAGAAGGAAAAAAAAAATTATAGCAAATACGCAGCCTCTCCCCACCTGCATTTCAGTTCAGAGTGCCGCTCTTTGGAGGCTTTTCATTTGAGACCTGATGTGAGGAACCTCAACGCTGTGGTCAAACTCAGAGTTTCATCTCTGCTGGATGCTTTTCTTGGCAGCAGAATCAGCTGGGATGGCACTGCCGCAGCAGCTGGGGGTGGCAGTGAAAGGCTGGGGACCCACATGTTCCTGCTTGTGAGCACAGGAGTTAACTTGAGGCGTGTGCATTGTGTGACATGTATGCAGCGTATTGTGGGCTTTCCTATTTTTAGGAGTTTGTAAAAGTTCCTTTTGGTTCCATCTGTCAAGAGCATGTTTGCCATTTAAGAAAACCCTAATCTAATAACCAGAAATATTGCCCTCCCAAGCTGTCTGGTTTTAGGTTGTTCCCGCAACTGACTCCCTTGTCGGGGTGGGTAAAAGCACCTTCTGGGCCAGGTTTGCAACCTGGCTTAAGGTATCGCAAAGATGCGAGTGTGAGTTTTGCATTTTAAATGAGGCATAGGGACTGGAAAGCTATGTCCCTTAGTGAGAGTTCAAGTCCTTAACCCAAACTTCATTGAAGGTCTGTTTTGGGGGGCTTTTAAAAAAATTTTTCTTCCTTACGTGATTCCTCACTGCTTTTCATCCTCACAAAGGCCAGTTTGTTAACTTATTTACGTCCCTATGCACAACACGGTTGCCTTTGAAAACAACACGGTTGCCTTTGAAAACAGGAGAGCTGATCTTTCCTCTAAGCATTTTAATGTCTTTCTTAACGTGTAAATTTATTTACTTTTTAAATAGCAATGACTCCTAGCTCCTTCAATCTATTGTAGAAATCCATATTTAACTGCTAGGGAGCTGTTCTGGGGTCTCGTGCCGCCGAACAGCAGGATATGTTATTGCACAGCACATTGACACAACCTCTTATAAAGGCCTGGTATTGTGTCATCATAGGGGATAGCTGTAGTACAGGAATGCAGAATAATATTATGAAAAAGTTTTGCGGGCTGTTTTCCCATTGCTCTGAACTTATTGCGAAGGGCCTTTGGAGGTTTGTCTCCAAATGGCGCAAAGAGATCTCAATTTACATGGTACAGAAGTAAATTCTATTTAAAAAAAAAAAAAAAAGAGAAGCAAGTTCTTAGGTAGAGGCAGGTGATGCTGAGCTCACAGCAACACTGCTTTATCTTACGGTATATTCTGACTTTAGAAGTATCCTGTTTGAGGTCTTGTCAAATCTATTCTGTTTGTTTTTCGAACACTCAGGCCAAGAGGATGGTGAACAAAGCCCTGGTACGGTCACTTTTAATCCAGAGTGGGGCTCCTTAATTCCCATGTTTAGCTTTTTGACACAGCTGAGAAGAAAAAGAAACTAAATCCATCAGTGTCTCCTATTTGTGTGGATTGTTTCTTTCCCGTTGGGTTTTTTTTTTTTGGCGCGAGCCTCGGCCTGGGTTCAAAACATTTTTTTAACCTCCAAATAAATGTTGCTCTTCCAAGCTGGGAGTAGAAAGCGGCAATATTTCTTTATAAAAATGTATCAATGGCTGCAGTGAGTTGGTTGTTGGGGTTGGTTTTTTTTCCAGGCTTTTGTAGGAGTTTGGACAACCTATAGGCAAAAAGGCAATCGCGTTTATTATTGCCGGGAATCTCAAGGCGGTTGTTTGGAGGCTGCGAAGGCAGGCAGCAGAGCCGGGCGGAGGGGGAGAGAAGGGCCACATTATGTTCCAGATGACTGAGCAAGGATTTATATACCAGCTCGCCTTCCCCCCCCCCCTTTTTTTTTTTTAACATGGGAGAAGAAAAGTAATAAGCGCGGGGAGGCAAGGCATTTGAAGCGGTCAGATGGCTGATGACTAATGGGATAGGTGGGCAGGAGCCCGCGGATTGGGTGTCTTAATGAGCACATTTCGCACCGAGTTTGGGCTGCAGTTCCCCTTCACCTTTGCCCTTTATTGACCGAACTGACACTTCATTTTTCACATACTTCCAATTATGGCTGAGCTTAAGTGTTGCCCTGCCTCCTTTCTTTCTTGCCTATGGACGGCTTGAGAGTGGCTGAGGCCACAGAAGATATTTTAATTTGAAAAACTACCATAGCAAGGCAGGTTTAGGGTGTAACCTGAAACTGCTGTCACTTCGCAGTTTCTTCGATGAAAACAAAAGTTTTAATGTTTCTTGTTTAGTGCTTCCCCCCACCACCCCCCCATTCCCCTTCTCTTTAAGGAGGCAGGGGGATTGCTTGGGGGACCGTTGCGTTGGCAAGGGGTGTTTTCCTTGGGGTAAATGCTTTTGGGCAGTACAGGTGCTGTGGGCGGGAGTCACCCAGCTGAAGAGGTAAACCCAAGTGGTGCCATGTTTGGAACGACGGCCCCTCATTCCCTCCTGGCACTGTGGCGTCTTCTTGAGGCGTGGTGTACTTAACGCTTTCCTTATGGAAAAGCAAAGCATGATTGTGCCTGCGCTTCTCAAGCCTGAGAACAGTGTGGATTTGTTGTTTTGGTAATATTTAATGCATGAATGCAGATTAGAGCATGGTCCGGTGCTGAGGCTTTGAGAAGTGGCTGGAGATGATGCTGGGGGAGGCAGGTATGATGAAGGGATGGACAGACCTCCAGTCTGCAGCCACCCTGTTGCAGTACTAGGAGAGCCATGATGCACGTCCCACAGCCCAAGCCTCTGTGTGTTTCCACGTTGGCTTTTACACGCAGAATCCTTCCAGGGCGGAAACGTCTGTTTGCTTTTGCAGGGCTTTGGGTCTTTTGGAGCGTGTGGTTTTCCTACCAAACGTGAATTTTGTCAGAAATAGTCGGACTAAGTTGTGCTCACACGGGGTGGAGAGGGGGGCGGTTAAGAACAAAATAGCTGCTGTTAGACCTTAACTTCCCAGCAGCGCCGCTGGATTTTGCAGTGTTGCTTTTGCTACCGGCTCTGTCACGTGAAGTTTGGGTGAGTAATGAGCAGGCACGTCATCTTCGTGCCGGTGGTGATTGCTTTGCGTTTAAGTACGCAGGGGGGTGTATCAACAATTATTTACACCCAAACAGAGGCCCTGAAACCACAGAAGTATTTATCTCAAAAAAAAAAAAAAAAAAGAAAAAAAAAGTATGAAGTATTGCCTACTTTATTATGTAGCCCTCTGGCATAGTAATGGCATGGCATATTTTTACTATAATATGGTAATAAAAGAATATGTAAAAGGCAGACAAAGGTTCTGTCTTTTCACTAAGGTGACCCCTGTTACCAAGTAACTGCTTTACTTATGAGCTTATTAAAAACTCAAAAAAAATGAGCTTTTCATACTTCACAGGCATTGATGTGAAAATGAGCTGTCCTGCGAGTAGTTTTCTTGATCATTTTTAGAACAATTGATTAGCCAAAGAGCCGCTGTCATTAGTTGACATTGACTGATAGCAATTTGTCACAAGCTCCGAAGGTCAGCCAGGCAGTGGAAGCTTCGGCTTGTCTTTGATTGACCTTTTCTGATGCCATTATCATGCGATCGGTTGGACTGGATGTGACCCTCGATTGGAAAAGACAGGGCATTAGTCAACAGGGGCTGCTCCTGGTATTTTTTCTGGTGCTTTATGTATTGTGAATCCCGAATTAAGCGTAATAGGCTTGTTTGGAAATGGAGCAGTATCAGTTTTCTTGCTGAGGATCTGCCATCCCCTTCTCTTTTCTCCCTTCTCCATCAAGTGGGCAGTGCTTGGTTTACTTTAAATCAGTGTGAGCACCTGTACCTCTTCCTCTGATGTGAGATAAGAGATTTAAAACAACCTCATATTTATTTGAAACTCTTCGTGTAGGTGCATATTCTTCAGCAGCACCAGCATTAATTATTTTTATCTCCCCAGAATCATGTTTTATTTTTTAACAGTGATTGAGTAGTTGAGGATTATGCTCATAACAACACGATGTCAATTTATCATTCTGCTCTAAAGCCGGAGGGCGTGAAACTGGGTTGGTTTTTTTTTTCCTTCTCCTTCTGGTTGGGGTTGAGTTTTGTTTTTTTTTTTTGGTCTCATCAGCCTGATTCAACTGTTAAAGTTAGATTTCGGCAGCGTTAAGCCCCTGTGCCTCAGCTAGGCAGGGTTATGTTTCCAGTATGGTGCATGGGAGAGAGTCCTCACTTGGAAGCGGGTGTCTGTCGTGATTTGAGCATCAAACCATTCCTGGTGTCAGGATTTATTTTAATCTCTCGCATTAACTCTGAACGTCTGTTATTACCAGGCATTTTCCTTTCTGATTTGGCAAAGCTAACTTAAATACTTATAAACGTTGCTTGTTTTTCCTAAATTATGGGTAATGTAGTCGTAAACGAATTCTTTTCCTTGTAAAAAAACCTTCCTTCCTCCCATTTGCCTTTCAGGGGAAACTTGAATTTCTTTAAGTACCAACTTGTTTTTCAGGTCAGCCCCCAGAGATAATAAGCAGTGCAAAACCAGCACAACCATTTCAGCACGGTTTAATGTGACTTTCAGTCTTTGCTTAGGAAAAGCTTCCAGCCAGGAGTGGAGCAGAGAGGTGATCACGTCAGGAGGCAGATCCCTCAGGCCCAAGCTATTGCCATCATTGGCAGAGCAAAAGAAGGGAAAAAGACTTTGGAAACTGTTTACTTTTAAAGTGGCTATGGAAATACAAATATTCCTGACTTCTTGGCCCATCTGTAATCAAGCAGCAAACTTCATGTGCTGGAGTCTGTCTTTTTTTTTTTTTTCCCTTCTTGTTTTCTTTTTCTTGGCGAGTTTTTCTAAACTTAGCGATGTCTGTCCCATTAAACATCTGTGTGACTGTATGCAAGTCTGTGTATACATAGATGTGTATGTAATAATGCAGCTCTGACCCTGAACCCAGCATCCCAGCAGCAGTGAAGGGCTTTTGCAGGCCCCAAAGTGTGTCTGCACAGCCCTGGTTTTGTTATGGAGGATGAAATCTTGAGTACACCAAGCAGGGAACAGTGGTGGAAGACACCACATTGCTAAATCCCATCTTGGGCTATTACCTAAAAACCTCATGTCGAGGACTGAAGGACATCTTGCCTTCCTTCTTTGATGGGGCAGAGAGAGCTTTGCTTGCAGAAACAGGTTTGAGGTTTTTGGTGTCCAAGATATCCTGTTTTAGCAGTACCTGAATCTTGTGTTTTGAAGATCACCGATATGATTTGATTTAGACAAACTGTTGCTTTTATTCTGGTGTTTTGGGTTTTTTTTTTCCCCTTACACATCCCGTCTGTGCTCCCTTCGGTCTCCTATGGCCCATATGGTTTCCATCTTGAAGGTGTCAGCTCAATCCCCATTTATGTCCCCAGGTTGTGGTGGCTTCAGCTGAGACTTCTGATATCTGATGCAGGCCAAGTGTGCCTTTGAGGGGTGCATCACTGACCTCTTTAAATCAGAGGTTAAAAAAAAAGATTCGTGTTCCTGAGATGGACTCCACTTTTGAGAAACCTTTTACCACAATGAGTATAAACCTGTAAGCATGCAATGTTTCTGGATTAGTGATGCAACTTTGGGTGTGCCATCAGGCTGTTTGGCTTAAACCGTCTTCCTACCTCTCACCTGAAATGCTGGGAGGGAAAAAAAAACAAAACCAAGGAAAACGATGACTAAGGTTGGAAGAGAAGCCTTTAAAATAATTAGTTGTGTATAGAGAAAGCAGGTGCTCATCCCATGATGCAAGAACTAAAAGTGGGTGTTACTCAAGTTTCATGACACAGGAGCTTTCCAGAGTGTTAGCAGGTTTAAAGCAAACAAAAATGGTTTATGTGTTGGGTTAAATTTATAGCTACAGTGTGCTGTGGAGGTCAGCAGGGGACAAATAGAGATTAGACCAATTCGTGGAAAAATAGGTCCTTCTGTAGCTATTAAAAACCCTGGTCCAGATGGAACCGCTGGCTCAGGAAGCTGCCCAAGTGCTGATTGTCAGAGCCATGGCACAGCCAGTTCTGGGTAGGCCCCTTTCCGTATAGGTTTCCTAAACAGCATTATTGCTCCTGGGAGAGACCGACACAAACGATGTCGAGCTGCTTGGACTGATCTCCTGTGGTTTTTATGTTAAAATAATTTTAAAAAAAAATTCAATTCAGGAGATAAGATACTGGGTTTTTTTTATTTACACTATTTCTCACGGCTCTCGCTAATGCCGGCATGCTTTTGTTGGGAAGAAAAGTAGCCATAGTTTGTATTTTCTCGCCCTTATTACCCCGTTGGTGGGAATGGCTTGACGCTATTCATTCAAATTTGACAGGTGATTGCTTCTGTAAATGAATGCACTCAAATCATAATTGTTGCAACAGAATTGTTTGATTACCTGGCGGTAGCCTCTTTCTCTCTGATAGCTTTTGGATCACCTGTTTGCTGAGAGCATTTGACAGTCCTCATGTTTATTACCCAATTGAATGTCAGTAGCAATTGCAGCTAAAGATAAACGAAAATGCAAGTACTTGTTGACCTTGACTTTTTTCCACGAGATATTGGACTTGATGGCTCTATTGCTGTTGAACTGATAAGAGTTATAAACAGTAGTTGAAGGAAAATGTTTTATTCCCAGAGGAAAATACCACGCTGCTGTGGGAAATGGCATCTGACTAACGCTCTTTGCCAAATTTGCTTGGTTCACCTTCATTTAGGCTGTGGGAAAATAAAATACAAATTTTCCCTTTTATGACTTTAATATCTCTGCAAACATGAATTCTTGCACTCTTTGTAAAGTTTTGTTGGCAGACTGCGCCAATAACACACAGTGAGCTCAAGACCTCGCCGTGTTTTATGATGTGCTATAATGAGGATTCTCAATTCTTCCTCATTTTCGGGCTGATTTGATAATTACAGGGAGGGAGCAGAGCTTTCTTCTCCAATTCCGTGGGAAGCTTAATAACATCTATATCCAGTGAAGATCAGGAAATGCGTTGCTGCAGGCACGTGTTGCCAGAGTGGGGCTGTGCCGGTGGGAGGGTGGCTTGGAGATGAAGGCGAAGTCATACCAGGGATGGAGGGACAATATTTTGGTAGGTGTTGCTTGCACCAACTTTTTTGGGCAGGGTCGCAGGTGGGTTCCTTTGCAGTTTTTTGAGAGGAGACCACCAGCTTGGTGTCATCCATCCCAGCTGTGTTTGGGGAATGGGAGGGATCAGCCTCCTGCTCCAACAGATCTTGCTGTGAATGTACCCCTCCCCAATATATGCACATATACATGTATTTCTCCTACACTTCTAATCCTGACTCAATATGAAATCTGAAAGGAAGACTTCAGTGGAAACAGGAACAAGCAGTAGGCTTTGAGATCTTCCGGGATGAAAGTCAGTGGTATAAACATAATGTGGAGAGAGCACAAAAGACTGTGGAATTATATTGTTTAAAGGATAAGTCCTTGTCTCAGCAACTGCTCTGATAAACTCCATATAGTATTGTAGGAGCTTGTTAAAGCACCAAAATACAGGATTAAGCAGTGCTGTAACAGTTAGCAGAGTCAGACTAGTAATCTTATTGCATTGTTGTTTTTTTTTAGGAAAGATTAAGCTGGCATTACATTATATGTTTGTGGGTGAGGGGGGCATTCTTCAAGGGATTAATTAATAGGATCAACGCTGTAAGATGCTGACATCATTTTTTCTAAGCACATTGATGCACACAGGCTTTCGTTATTTTTTTTTAATTTAATACATGAATGAGATGGGGACCTTCTCTGGGTGATTGGGACAGCCACTGCAGCTTTCAGTGATGACAGAGCCGCCCGCCACCGTATAATTCATCAGAGACCACTTCTTGCTGGCCTGGTGACCCAGTAGCCAGTGCCATGCGAAATACTGGAGGGAGAGGCCCCATGTCTCTTCTTCTTGAGCTCATAGGGCATCACAGGGCTGTGACTAAGCAAATGCCTGATGGTGCTCTTGCTCTTTGGACAAGGGTGTTGCTGGTAAAACCTTCTAGCTCTCTGGCTTGTCTCTTTAGCCAGAGTGCCTTCTCAGTGGAGCCTTTGCATCTTGCCTTTGGCATGCTTGAGGTTTTGCTGGTAGGGCTGGTGAAGTGGGAAAGGACACGGGAGAGCCTGGCTGGACCCGTGCCATGGTGTGGGAGCAGTGTCACATCACAACGTCAGGGCAAACACCATCTCCCCGATGCCCTCTGCCAGTCTGCAGTTTGGGAACTTCCTCATCGCCAGTTGGTTTCTCTGGTGTTTAATAGCCACGGATGATATCTCTCTCTCTATATATATATATATATGTGCAGATATATTTATTTCCTTATTTATTTTATTTTCTTCCTCATGATTGTCAAAAATCTCACACAGAGTTTCCAGGCAGGTTTTTGTGGTTGCTGTTTGCAGAAGCATATTGAAGAGGTATCAGAAAGAAGAACATCATATAAGCAAATAAAAATTCACTAGGGGAAGCTTTTTCAACTTTGTTTTTTAGTGGCTGATCCATGCCACAGTAGAGTGATGGCCCTTGCAACCCTGATACTGTGTGTCATCTCAGGGCTCTAAATTCATCCTTTGCAGAAGGACAGAAGAAGACCTACTGGGAGGCTCCAGTTATGTCCTCAGAAAAGAGCTAAAGGTGGTGGATGTAACCTAACTGATTCTTAAATCTTCCCTCAGCTCTCTGAATAGCAGTGAGTGTCACATGGATACATGCTAAAAATATTCCAGAGTCTGTAGTGTCCTGATGGGCTTCAGAGGAAAGTGTATCTTAACTCTGTCTGGTCATCAAGCAAAGGTTATGAAAGCAAGGCTTGTAGGGTGGAGAACTTTTTGTTGCTCTCATTGCCTGGCCAAGAGCATCTGCTTCCTCCCCAGCACAGCACTGAAAGAGAAACCCCACCATGGGACTCCTGGGTTAGAGCATGTGCACTTCTGCACTTACTGCCTTTATGAAGCAGGAGATGGAATGGTCAATTTTACTGTAACTGAACTGCTTGAAGTAAAGTGTCATCATTTGAAGTTGTGCTGAAGTTTCTTTCAGGGCACATTGGAATGTGTCAGCCTCTTGCTAAAAAGTATGGGATGGCGTACAGGCATATCGCAGTGGGTGGAAAAGGGGTGACAGAGTGATGCTCATGCAGTACTCTTCCCTTAGTAAAGAGTCTCCTGTCTGCTCCTGCCCTGGCTGCAGCAGTGAGGATGCCCTAGGAGAGCCTTTGGTGCAGGATTCTGCCAATTCCCTTTTTTCTGTATCTGTCTGGAGCAACCCATGCAAATTCTGTGTGAGGCTGCCTGTGCGACAGGTGATGCCATTTCAGTAGAACTACCAGGCAGACTTGGTCCCATGTCGCAGTTTTGCGATGGGCTGGAGGTAAAGCAGGAGGCTGTTCTGTCAGTTGGAGAGCAGGCTGAGGCACAAAATCTTCTGAATGTCAGTGTATAAATATTTATAGCTTGTGTGTGTTAGTGTACATGCTTGGATGTGACTGCCTCCCACTATTACGCATTTTTGTTCTGTGAAACTGGCAAGAATGGCAAAGCAACCACCCCTGGGAAGAAGTCCAGTGTGTTTTTTCTAAGACCTTTCATATTTCCTTCAGGAAGAGCATTGTGCTAAATTCCTTGGTGTTACAGCTACAAGAAACAAATTAGCAAACTGCGCGAACATTAGTGTCTTACTGTAGATTTAATCCTGCTAAAAAAACCCTTAGGTGGCCATAATTTACCTGGATGAAGAGCAGACTGGTGAGCAGAGAAGGCTGGTGTAGCTGCATCATTGGGAAATGTAAAGCTGGAGACTTGGTTTAATTTAATCCAAATAAAGTTGGTGACTTGCTTGAATTTAATCCCTGTAAAGTAACCAGCTAACAGTCCACAGGGCTGCAGTCTGCAGCAGGAGGAGCATGTAAATTATTACATGCGTGTATCCACCCTTCACCACAATTAATTATATCGTATCACTGAAAAAAAGGGTATGCATGATTACGCAACTTGGCAGCACAGCTTTCTGTATGTAATGTTTTAATATAAATTAGAATTGCCTCATACAAATGAACTGAAATTGTGTGTGTTACTAACACAAATTTTATTTACTGTTGCAGTTGGCATAGGTGAAGAGACAGCATTATACTTAAAAGTGCCTCTCAAGTGATTGATAAATGCCAACTTGATGCTAAACATATTAATACTCACTTAAAATTAATAATCAATTTACTTGAATATTGGAGGATAGCCAGGGATGGATCTGAAGTTGTATTAGGTATATCGTACTGGTCTGAATACATCACTGTTGCAAAGGCATTGTGCTAATTTTAGCTTACAAAGAGGATGAAGATAAACTGCCTGCTGCTAGTTTGCCATATGCTATCCTGGTGATAATATTCAAGTACAAAATATTCTGCAGAGAGTCTTATTGTTTCGGTAAAAGAAGAGTGGAAAAGAGTTAGGAAAATTTCTGCTCCATAAATGTATACAAAATAATGGAATAAAACAAATCTCAAATGCTGGTAGATGAGATCTGTGAAATTTGTTTTGGTTTTATTGGCTTTCATGGGAGTCAACAATTTGTTTTAGTATATATTTGATCCAATTGTATCCATTTCTCGCATGTAAATCTTAAAATCAATCTAAATAAAAATCGATCTTCGTTCTGGTAGGCAAAAATATAGTCCGAGTTGCTCCTAACTAGTTAAGCCTCCCATCCTTCAAGTTTAGTGCAGGAATAAAGTCTCTGCTGAGCTGGTTTTTTTTTTTGGGGGGGTTGTTGTTTTTTTTTCCCAGGAGCCTCTCCTTTGCTTTGTTTATTTAAAAACACAAAACATGCTGGTTTCCCTATGGGGAGGATTTTGTTTCTGCTGCTTCACCGAGGAGCATTTGCCTTCTCTGTCTGCACCTGCAGCCAGGAGAGGGGTGCGTGGGGACAGAGCACCCCCGGACCCCCTGGCTTCAGAGGGCTGGGGGTAAGATTTGCATTAGCAAGTGGTGAAAAGCTTGACCTTTGAGTGACCCGAGTCAAGCAAACCCCCCCGCCGAAGAGTCCCATTTGGACACGGATACCTGTGGGGTGAGGGAGGAGATAAAGGAAGGGGGAGGAAGATAAAGTAATCCCATTGACCTGGGAACTTCTCAGATATTACAAGCGAGGGAATGGCAGGAATAATAAAAGAGTGGCAATATTTGCTTGCCCCCCGTATCTGTGTAATGTCATTTCCAAAGAGCTGGAGTAGATAATAGCAAATGTGCTTTCAAGTATCAGATCAATCTCTTGAAGTGATGGGGAAGGCTGGATGCTCTGATCTGGCGGGTGCTGGAGAGTGTAATACAATCCTTGTCGCAGCAGAGAGAATTGTATAAATGGACAAAGATCCGCTGATTACATCTTTTGCTAAAGTGTTAAGTAAAAGATCTGGCTATAAGAGATGGCTGGTCTACTATTGTCCCATCTTCCGACTTGTTTTTATAGGGGTTTTCACAGGAACAAATACCAATTACCAAAAGAAAAGCGAGCGGTGTGGCTGGGTTCGTATCATGGTAGGACACATGCTCTTGAGTCAGTGTGGGCAGGAAGTTTGGCAGGTCTGTCCCCTACCATTGCCATTGCATCTTTATCTCTCCAGTTCATTGTTTGCCACCAAGTGCTTGAAATTCCAGTTTCCAAGTAAAAGCTTCCTGTTTCTTGCATTTACAGTTTGGTAAGACATAAATTTAGCTATCTATCAAGGAGGGCTTGCTTTTTTTCCCCTCTTTCTCAAGCAAGGCAAAATAGGAAGAAGAAATTAATTCTGATTTGATGATAAGAGGTAGAATTTTGCATTTTCCCAGATTCTCAGTGGCAGGAAGCACAAGGTTGAATCCTCACGATAAGGTGATGGATGGGAGCTAAATTCAGCCTTTCCATCCTAAGTAATTTTAGAAGGGGCTCTGACGTCCAGATCTTGCTTAGAAACAGAGATGGGCATATTTAACCTTCATTAACCATTGTTTCCGTGTGATAGCCTCACTGCTTGTAAGTTTTTACTGTTCTGTGCAGTATTTAAAGCTAAAAGCGTGCATATTCTTGTCGTCATCTCAATTCTGAATTTCCCTGTGGAGAGTTTCTGTTTCTCTCTGTTGACTGTGGAGGGACTCGGGGACGACTAATCTCCTTGCTCAGACACTTAGCTTGGCAGTCTGACTTAAATGCTTAGAGTAAGGAGAGACGAATCTGTGCTGAAACTTGTAGTTTCTTAGGGAAGGAAATGTTTTCTCTGCGTGAAACATTTTTGTACTGCTGAAGGTGAGGGGTGTGGTCTTGGGTGCTGTGTGTGTAGGTGAGGCTGTGTCTTCTGCAGAGGCTGAACTCACTGGCTTGAGCATCTCATGAAACAGCGCCTTGTCTTTACACCAGTATCAGTAATCTGAAGTGTTCAAAAATCTTGACATGCCTAGAAAAAGTTTTAATTTTTTTTCTTTCTTAGTATTACTCGGGGCAGGGAGCTGTGTCTGTATTCCCATGCCCAGGTCTCAGGAGGAGAGGTTTCAAGCTTTCTTTTTTCAAGCCATTGCTTGTCTCATCGGTGTCTGTGTGGTTTTGGTGGGAGATTTTCCACGTGAGTCTCAGAGCTGGGGATTTAAGTATAAAGACTGTGAAACTTGGTAGCAAGGGTTTGCTCAACTTTCAGCTAACCAGTGCTGAGGTTCTTTCATGAGATGAAAGACTCGGTGAAGGAAGCCTTGAAATGAAATCCATTGCTGTGTTGATGGCCACGTTCAGACAGCTCAGGGCTTTGCTTTGTTGTGCTGTTTGGGCATGGGGGTCCTTTGTCCGCTGGCATGGCAGCTGCTGGGACTTCCCTCATGCACCTTCCTTGTCTGCTTTTAAATGCATCCCAGAGTTAAACCTACTTCCACTCCAAACTATGCACACGATGCACATTCGGTCCATTTACACACACTAATAGGCATTCAGAAAGGCTCATGCATAGTCATGTTTGTAGCAGTCCTTCCTAGCAGATGAGGTAGAGGATGTTTCAATAATATTTATGCAGAATATTGAACCCTTACTTTGATATTGATGGTGTCCACTTTGGAGGCTCTCCAGAAAAATATCTCTGGATTTTGCACCATGACCCTGCTGTGCCCCAGAAACATTAAATTGAGGACTTGCTTCCTTGTGGGGCTGTGTGAGTGCAAAGCCTGTGGATGGTGCTGGGTTTTGAGTGCTAGAGATTTGCAGGCGCAAAGGGATGGCAGGTTACTGGCAGTGGCTGTGTGGGCTTTCATTCAACACCTTGTCAGCTTGTCTTATCTGGGATCTTGAGGGATGGCTCTCCAGGGTAAACCCGGGGAAGGAAGCTGAGTGAGGTGCTTCCAGGGATATCCCGGCGGAGGCTTCCTGGCAAGCTGTTCTTCATGCCCCATGAGAATCCTAACTTGCACAGATCCCTGCAGCACCTTGGAAAGTTGGGCTTTCTGCCATGTTTGTTGACTGCTTTGAGACTTCAGCCTCCTTATTTACTTCTCTATCTGTGACATGGGGCATAGAAACTCGTGTCATCTTTGAGCTGATGTGTACAGCACTGCCATCCTGAGCTTCTCCTTGCATGCTCTTGCATGAGGGTCATGTGCAGCCTTGGATGTACAGAAAACCTGGGCTCGTGAGAGGTGACCATAAGGGGACCCTCCACATGGCCTTGCAGGCAGGAGCATTTTGCCTTTTTTGTGTCTATTTTTCCTTGTTTAGAAAAACTGCTCTCTCTGCTGAGATCATATTCATTGCAAATACGGTGTCACATCAAAGTCTCTTCCGTAGGAACTGTTAAACAGAGGCAAGAATGAATGCTTTTCAGCTGAACTTTGAATTTCAACTGGTTATTATTATAGGTGAAAATCTCTGTCTTCCTTTCCTGCCTGCCTAAACCACGAATTGCAGGCAAAGCCGGTCAGGCAGTTAAAATACGTGACAAAACTTGAAGTTGCTTTGCATAGAAGATGGCAGCGTGATTAGCAGCGGTTCAGGGGCTAGCATTGTTGGTGACTGTTCAGATAATTGGCAGATATTTGTGAAAGCATTTTCCAGTCTCAAGAGAATCGCAGGTTTTGGCATCAGCGATTATTGCTCCGGCACTGAGATGGGAAAGAGTGCAGGTCTGTGGCTGGAGACTTCTTTTTCTGCCTGAGAAGCCTTGGTCACCCTGCTTTGAGACTGAGACGATTGCCTTCAGGTTATAAGTGGTCAGCCGTACAGCAAAGCTTGTGTATGGATAAAGCAAGCAGTTCACAAGCAGCCAGAAAATCGTGTTTCCATTTTGCCCAACGTGCAGAGAGTTTATTACAAGAGACTCTTATTCGGAGTGGTGGTGAAAACTGGAAATAGTATTTACTAGGATTTATTTGTCACAGGATAATTTGAATATGGGTTTTCAAGTTTTTTCTTTCATTTTTATGCACATCTAGGTGTGTGTCTCTAGTTACAAAACTATCCTGGTCTTCATCAAAATAGTCTGCTAATGCTTTGCCACCTTTATCAAGACACGGCTTGAAAGGTCACTCTGATTCATATTTTTAAGGGATGTTATTCTGACCTCAGAAAGTGATACTTACTTAGGCAGTGCCAGAAAGCCCTTTCTGTGGTTTCAGTCCTCATCTTTTGAGCAATTAAGAATCAGATGGCATCAGAATAACAACTGATTTTAATAGCCACTTTAGCCACCTCTGTCAGGGGAAGGAAGCGAGCAGCCTCGGAGCTCTGTGATGTGACCTCAAGTGACCAGACACAAAAACCAGTTCAAGTCTTGAATGGAAAGGTCTGCATCATCCAAACTGTACTGAGTCTTGTCCAAGAACACGCTGTTTACCTGTTCCTTCCAAATTGGTCCGTTTTCTGCAACACCGAGATTTTATTTTATTTTTCAGTTTTTGGTTTTTTCCTTATCTCAGTGTAACTTGGCTGGTTTTAGTGGACCTGCACTTCACCTAGCTGTAGATGTATGGTGAGGACTGTGTTTTGGTTGTCAAAACTGAATATTCACACTATTGACACCTATACATTTGCTCCCCATTGTGTCTGAAGATACTTGTATATTCATCTACAAATGTGCAGGCTGACCACTCCAATCAAAAGCAACAGGTCTTGCCACTTAACTCCAAAATTCGCTTTGCTGAAGGCAACATCTCAAAATATGTTGCCATGGACATGAGGCAGACAGGCTTCTGCCTGGCCCTCAAGATGTGTACCCAGACCTTACTGAAGGGTGCGGTTTTCCTTATCCCAATAAATAGATTTTGTCTGGGGAGGTGAAAGGCAGAAAGACAGAACTTACTTGCCCAATACTAAATAAAGGGCTATTTATGCCTAATACATTGGCAGAATTATTCCAGAGCAATTCAGCTATGAGAAAATATGATCCTTGTGTCACTGCCAAGGTCAGAGAGACCTATGGTGATCTGCAGAGTAAGTTCAGGTCACCCAAGTTAAATCTGCCTAGGGGCCAACTTAGCTCACACACATTTTTTCCAAGATTTATGAAAGCAAACATCTTCTATCGATGATGGCAGGGCTAAGAGTGCGGTCAGTTTTCTCCTTTGAGCTGAGGTCTCCTGTTTTTCCCTTCTCCTTTCCAGGTTGCTCTTTCAATTTCCTTTCCATTCTTTTCCCAGTATTTCCAGAATGCTCAGAAAAGTTCGTTGTCTTCTCATGGCAACAAGTGCCTATAAAACCCTGCCAGTTGATATCACACACGCAGGAAGGGCACGGGGATGTTGCTGGTGTCTTAGCACGGGCAGCATTGGCTCGTCTGCATGTTCCTGGTGTGTCCTTGCACATCAGCTGAGAAGCAAGTTTTGAAAACTGGGGCAAGCAAGTTGGGGTACACAATAGAAATATATTCCTTGGTGACCTCAGATGAGAGGGTACTGTCTGAGCTATGGGATATTTGGCAGAACTGTTTTGAAGGTGAAGCTGGTGACTCTGTAGGCACGGTCGAGCTGCCCCTTGCGGAGATAAGTTGAGTGATGAGCTGGGCAGATAAGAGTCCTCTTCCATCACTGGTGGGTGGAAGGGAAGAGACAAGGTCCTCAGCCCTTTCCACAAGGATGAGGTTGCTTCAGCAGAAAAGTGAGCTTATTTTTCTGTGTGGTCTATACCTTCTTTAGGGGAAGCTGATGCCTGTGGTTTTTTAGCGTGCCAGAACCTGAGGGTTTTTTAACTTCCTTGGTTACTCACTCGTGTAATTTAAAGTCCATCAAATTACTAAAAGCACTTTTTTTTCCCCTTTTTATCCATTTCTACTACCGTTGCTATTAGAGATAGTGGCAATGCTGTCAATTGACAAAGCAACACCAGAAATCTTGGCTTGCTTTTTGAAGAATGTCTGCATTTCTTTTTCTTTTTTTTTTTTTTTTTAAAGACTCTGGCTGGCTTTTTGCTGTGACCCAGCTTTGCTTTGAGCTTTCTGTGGGATTTTGCTTAAGCACTCTTATTGCAAAGCAATGGAGTCAGAGAGATGAACTGGAAATGGTAAAGTCACCTCCTTCCTGTCCTTCACCCCTCTTGCATTGATTTCCTAGCTTTGGTGCCACTAGATGTAGTGACATAGATAATACTCAAATTCTGGAGTGCTCCAGAAATTTCTCCCTTTCCTCCAATCAGTTTGCCTATTCAAGGTAATCCGAGGTAGTTGATGTCTAGGAATATGTAGTGGTGGAAAGTGGAGGTAGAAATATGGCCCATTGCACTTGTAGGTGATATTCAGGGGAAGTTTGTCAGTCTCCAGCATTGATTTGACTTTGCTTTCACCTTCAGTGCATGTCTGGGACTCTCCTGACATCTGTTTGTTCCTGGATGATTTGCATTTTGGTTTGTTGTCTGTTTGAATTTGGGGAAAAATTCCCCACCACCCTAACCTATAACTGCACTGTAAAACAACCAGCAAAACCCCAGAAGCTGTGACAGAAATTCACAGGAAACCAAAACCTATAGCAGTGACATGAATACATTAAGCTGGAGCCATGGGGGACGTGCTAACTTAGGACTGAAGTGTCTGAAAGGGCTGTCAGTGTATGTGTGCCCCTGGCGAGGACCGTGGAGGGAGCTCAGCTTCAATGCTGAGCCTGGTGGACATTGCCTGACTATAAGAAACAGGGTCAAGACCACCTCCCCATCACCATTATTTTGCCATTGGGTCTCTAATCCCTCTGAGTCTTCAGGCTCTTTTGTGGAGGCCAGATTCATGCTTGCTGCCTGGATGTGCGGGAGTTATATCCCAACCTGGCCAGCGTGCCAATCCACCTCCCCTCGCCCATGTGGAATTGGAGGGGGTGATAAAGTACATTCCACATTTTGGCAGGAAGTGTTTGTAGCAGAAGGGGAATTAGTGGCCTGAGCACCACAGCGGTCATTGCCTGATCCCTCTCAGCAAGGGAGGTCTAGGCAGAGGAAGCAGCCGCCTTCTCCAACAACCACTGCTGCGCCCTACCCAAATTGGGCTTGTCTATATCCCCACTTTGTGTAGCTGAGCCTGAGCGGGTCAGCCTGACTACCACTGGCAGTGATTCTTCTGTTGTGTAGTATGGCACCCATGGGTGCCCTCTGTCTCTAGTGCCGCTCTCTACTGAGTCCTGCCAATGTGAGCGGTGGGCAAGGTGGTGGGAGATGATTCTGAAAGCACCTGTGTACCGCTCACCATGCTGAGCAGAAGGCAGCAGGAGCCACACAAGCAGCAGCGGTGTGCCTGCTCACTGACGCCAGTGCGCCTTCGCTCTAAAGCCCAACTTCAGGTTTGTTTTTCCCATTGTGGCCCTTTTTAAGCTCCACCTCATCAGAGCAGATTTGCCTTTTGTGTTGGAGGCGGACAGTCAAGTGGAAGAAAATTTTTGTGTGAGCTTGGCTCTGTCAAATCTGCTTATCTCCTTTTGGCTTCTGCACCTCTTTGCCGAGGAGCAGCCTCCTGCTATTGTCACGGGCCCTCCAGAGCGACTGGCTTTTGCTGAAAGAACAGCAGCAGTGGATTTAGGGCACCCAGAAGCAAGGAGCGGTGGAGACAGCTTAAGAAAAATATTATTAATTCCATTTATGCCCTTCCCTTAAAAGAGGGGTGCTGATTTTACAATTAAGGTGTTTTTTACTGAGCTGGTTACGTGTATGGTAACAAAGTTTTGCCTCTGGGAGCAGAGCAGGTGGCTTCTAAGCATCCCAGGCAGTGCTAGGGCAGGGTGAGGGGAGGAAACTCATGGTTTGGTCCAAATGCCATCTGTTCAGTCAAGACTGCAAATATTTCTAACATTTAGAAAAGAGGAGCCATAAGTGTTTTGGGTCAAACATCTGCCCTGTTCATAGGGAGTGCGGGTACTGGAAGATCCTCAAGTCCCTATCATCCTGCGCTGCTCTTTCCAGCAGTTTAGGCCACCACACGGATACTTAATTTTTATCAGACTTTAAAGACACCTTATGGAAACAGTTCTTCTGGATGGGCATGGCCAGCCCTAAGATTCTGTGATTCTGTGATTCTCTGCTCTGCTTTCCATAGCTGTGAGATACAGGGTCCTACACTGGGAACTGCCTCAGAAGGGTTTTTGGATTAACTCTTCCTAAAAAGAAATCAAAATTGTCTTCCTTGTGTTTTAAGCACAAATAAATAATCACTTTGTGCCTTAAGTTCAAAGCCAGACATCTTTTCACTAATTGCCTGGTTAAGAGGGCTCAGTGGCTGTGATTTCACAGAATCACAGAATCTTAGGGGTTGGAAGGGACCTCAAGAGATCATTGGGTCCAACCCCCCTGCCAAAGCAGGCTCACTATCTCATATTACATAGATAGGCGTCCAGATGAGACTTGAATATCTCCAGAGAAGGAGACTCCACCGCCTCCCTGGACAGCCTATTCCACTGCTCCGTCACCCTCACTGTGAAAAAGTTCTTCTGCATGTTGGTGCGGAACTTCCTATGCTCCATTGCCCCTTGTCCTGTCCCACAGACCACTGAAAAGGGGCTGGCCAATTCCCCCTGCAACCCATGCCTAAGATATTTATAAACACTAATTAGGTCCCCCCTAAGTCTTCTTTTTTCCAGGCTGAACAGACCCAGCTCACTCAGCCTTTCCTCATAGGGGAGATGTTCCAGACCCCTAATCAACTTTGTTGCCTTTCTCTGGACTCTCTCCAGAAGGTCCCTGTCTTTTTTATACCAGGGACCCCAGAACTGGACACAGTATTCCAGGTGGGGCCTCAGCAATGCAGAGTAGAGAGGGAGGATGTCTGCAGCAAGTGGATCTTTAGAAGGTTGTCTGAGATGATGGGTGTTTTTTGAAGCACTGATGATGGCAGCTGGGATATTACTGTCAAAAGAGGAAAGGTAGATGAGATGGGGGCATTTTGTTGTCATTCCTTTGAATTCTGCCTTTTGCAGTTGCGAAGTGACTGCTGTATGTGGGGAAATGGAGTACAGGGTGCTGCCGTGGCATGCAAAGTAGTTTAATGTGAGTTTTCTTTCAGTCATGTCTTGGTTTACATTGTCCAGTGTTGCTGATGGACTGAAGGAATACCTTTTTTTTTCTCAGTAGAAGAATCCAATTTTGAATGGTTTGGATAGTGGCAAGGTTTTGGCACATATTTTCTGTTGTACAACATGGAATCTACAGCATCATCTCCTCTGGAGTAGGCACACAGGCAGGGCCCAGGGCAATTTAACTGTGTTTAGGGAAGGAAGCCTACTTAAATGCTCCACTGTAATAAACTGTTTCTACTGATAATGCGTCCCTTAGTTTATACGTAATATGCTTCTGATCTTTGCTTTGAGCCTCTTATAGCTGTTTGTGCTCAGTCCAAGAGTCAAGTGTCTTAGGAGATGGATAAACACAAAGATAGAGCCAGTTGTTAAGGAGCTATAGAGATTTACAGAAGTTGACCTTGTTGCCGTTTGGGGTATTAGTTAGGCATATTTCCCCCATGGCAGAGCAGTCCTGTGCTCCTCCTGCTCCTGAGTGTGTTCCTGCTTTGCAAGGGAGACTGACTGAATCCAATGGTGGATTTACCCATGCCTCAGCTGTATGCAGTTGACATGGAGAACACAACTGGTAGGACCCATAGCTGGGAGGGCCAGCTCTTCCATCTGGAGACAGTTGGAGAAAATAGGTTTCAAAAGACCTACAATTGAACAAAAATGAGAGAATGACAGAAAAACAGCTTTTCCCAAGAAGCAGCAGGGTTGTCATGCTGGCTTTTAGGTTAGGAAAAAACCCAAAAAGCCAACCTCTGTTTAAATTTTGACCATTCTTGGTTAAAACAGGATGTTTTTCTGTTTAACCAGATACTTTTCTGTAGGGTGTTGCTTCCAACTGCTCAAAGTAAACTTCTGTTGCTGGCAGCAGAAAGTTGTTTGCTTCCCATACAATGAATTGCTTTCTTTTTAATATTTCATTGGCGCTTAGATGCACAGTTCCAGAAATTTCACACAACTTACCCATAATAGTGGAGTTTTCTAAACCCCATTTAGAAGTGCTACGTTATGCAGGAGAAGAGGTTCCCTTCATTTCAGCTGTAAAAAGCTGCTGAACAAATGAAAATGAGTAAAATCTGTGGGGTTTTCCACCCTATTCATCAATGCTGTTTTTGCTCTTTGCATAGACAGCTAATTTGCTTGTTGCTTGCCTGAAGGGAATTTAAGTCAAAAAGGAGGATCGAGTTACCAGAAAAAGGTGCTCCTGTCTCTAAAGAACAAAGTACAATGATTCAAGGAAAAAAAAAACCCGCAGAACTTTGAAAATTTGTCAAATGCCAGAGTGTAATTTATACTTGCTCCATCTATGAGTATTTGTATAGGGTGTTTTTGCAACTGTTGCCTGTAGTATCTTGTAAATATGGATACTATCTGTGACTGACAGCCTCCTACTGTTTATGTCATGGTCTGAATCCTTGCATGAAACGTGCACTGCATCTCCTTAAAGAGATGCGTGCAAACCCAAACACATGGTATTTGTTCCCTGCTAATGCTCATTTTCAACCTTGTTGTTCCTCATTAACTTTTTATTAAGTATATTTGAGAAGGCTTTTTCCTTAAGGAATAAGAAAAAAAAATATCAGTCCCTCATCAACACCATGTTTCAAACTCACAAGCAGACCTACATCATTGTTGTAAATAATTTTGGGGGCTGTTCAGTGTGCTGAGATGATTGCCATTGACCTCGGGAACTCCTGGTGTGGGTGCTTCCATCTAACATCTGACTAATCATGGTTCCAAACTAATAAAAGGAGATAAAGAAATTGTACAGTTACTTTAAGTTTTTTGAAGTACCTTTTTTTTCTGATATCCCCATCCTGAGCTTCTGTGCCTCGCTTGGACATTGGCAGGTTGAGAGCAGTCACAGCGTGTTAAAGTTGCATATGCAATAGATATATGTGTGTGTGTGTATGTGTAAATTTTAAAATAATATGTTCTGGGGAAATCTTCTAAACTCACAGGCCTTTTCATGGTGAAATTTCTAGTTGTCCTCAACAAATAGTTACAAGTTGGATTACCAGTTGGGCAGGCATCCCCAGATCATGCCAGTGCCTTCCAGCCCTTTCTGGGCATATCTGAGCACTCAACCCCTGTCCTGCTCAGCTTGTCTCCTTCCCTACCTTGCTGTAGGGAAGAATGATCGTTTCCTAGCAGTGAGCTTGTCCTCATATGGTTGTGGATATGAACATTAGCCACCCTGACTCATGTCAAAGTCCTTTGGGTATGACTTTTGCTTATCACATTCCTTTGCTGAGTTGGAGCTGGTTGTGTCAGAAACAAATAAAATAGCCTCAAACCCCTCCGTATTCCTCTTTGATTGCCCAATTCCATTTGATACTGGTGGTATGAAATGATGATCCTTGTTTCGAGATCCTGTGATCAGTAGGTTGGGGCAGATTCCTTCCCTTTTGCTCTTGCTTTACAGGACAACTTGATGACTCAGACCCGCTTTTTGAGAGTCTTTACTTTTGTGTCTTGTAAGAAAATTGCATTTCGCAGATAGACCTGGTTTTGCCCTGTAAACAGTCAGTGTGGTGGATGTGTGGGTACCCAGCAAGCTGGAGATGTGTTTCTGCAAGGGATAACTTAGGTAAAGGTGTAGAAATTTTAACAGTTACTCTGAGTTGGCATGGGTCACTGAAGAAAGTTTAAGGAAAGTAATTTTGCCGCTTAAAATCTCTCTAGTACATTATGTTGTTTAAAGTTATTAATGAGTCCTTCTTTCCAGTTACCGGGAAAGACTGCTAAAGACATTTGGGTTCTTCGGGGGATTAAAAGAGAAAGGGACCAACAGGGCTGTGAATGGACAGTGAACAGTTAAATATTTGACTTAGATAATGTAGGATTTCTCATGCTAGCAGAAGCAGGAATTTAAGGAACTCATAGCTAAATCCTTTAAAAAAAAATTGGAATAGAATTAAAAAAATATAAAGTACACTACCAAAAAGGCCACAATCTTTGGGCCACCATGTTAGGTGTTTCAGTTCATAGCACTGAAAACTTCACGACTCTAGTACAGAAGTCAATACTTTTTGTCCAAGCACAACAGGTATTTAAATTACATTAGCTTATTAAATGCAAAAGTGCAAAACCATGGGGTTCTTCTAGTAGGCAGAAGCTTTTTTTAAACATGAGAGATTTGGAAACATAAAAACAAGTTCAGCTTAGGGGGTGTTAAGTCTTTTAGAGGACACTGTTTTAGTCCCATGTTAATGGAGCCATCCAGTCCAGGGTGCACCTAAAAGTTGTCCTGGGACTTTTCTGGGGCATCTGGGTACATTTCTTTTGCGTTTTCTTTCATGAGCTCCTTTAAAGCAGTGGATTCAGATGTTTCTTGAGAAGTGGACTGTAAAAGCTTGAAGGTGGCATTCATCATGCAGTTTGGTGAACTTCAGCAACACTGGTGCCCTCCTCTCACCCCCTCACAGCAAAATCAACAACGGACCTCAAAATCTCTCTCAGATCTTGTGACAAAGGTGTGGGAAGCAGGCTTTATAGGAATAGTATTGTTTTGCTTTGATATAAAAATATTTGTACTCCAAGTCCAGGTTTAATTCTAGTACAGGGCTATGAGTGGTGAGAAATAACCTGTTGCGTCTGGTTATTACAAGACACTTGTAATAAAACTGTATTTGGCACCTTGCTATTGAGATTTCTAGTCACTTAAAATCATTCGAGGGTGTTGGTCTCAAGAGCCACCTGCAAAGGCCTGGATTTTCTATTTGAGCAAAGGGTTTTTAGGACCTGGGAATTTCCAACCTTTCAGAAATGGTCCGATCTTGGGGTTGGGACTATTTATGTCATCTCAGAGTAACTTCAATGCTGGAGGTCCGAGGATGGATTTAGGAGCTGGGTGGCTGCAAGTAGCCTTTATAACATTGCAGGGCAATGATGTTTCATTTCAGTTCAATGTGGAAGTGAGGGAAAGAGGCTTTGAATTGCCACCTTATGCCTGTGACGGCTGCTGCTGCCAAAGGCGAGTGCATGGGCCAAGCTGCTCTCTCAAAGCACCTATTTAGCCAACAAAGGTTTATAACAGATCATCCAGGACAAAGAGAGCTGGAGCTAGCATTGCTGGCTGGAGGAGCCTCTGTAAACCTGGGTCGCCCTTTGCTGCTTCTGCCTCTGATTTTTTGGGGGAGTGGGAGGGGAAGGGAAGTCGTCAGAGGCGATGGCAGCAGGGAGGGGGATGCAATGAGAGGAGCCCCCGCTGGCATGGCCAGCCTGACCCATTCAGTGGGGCTGAATACGATAAATGCTGCTTTATCCTTTCTTGAAAGGAACAAGATAGCGCGGCCTAAATGCCTGGGTGTGCTTAAATAGGCAACTCTGGGACGCCGGAGTTGAGGGCGTTTGAAATTGGAGCTCCCCAACAGCCAGGGAGCTGCCACAGGTCACCTGCCTCGCTCCATGGGGACCGGCCCAGGTCTGGCAAGAAATCGTCCACGGACGAATTGTAGTACAAATTCCTTTCTTTGTTGGTTGGCCTCTTTCACTAGACCATGGCCTATAAAAAATTGTGTAAAAACAATTCTTAAATATTATTTGAAAGGGCAAACGGCCACGCTGAAAGGTTTGACAGTTTGACATATAGCGCCTGGTTTTGCTCGCTGGGGAGCGGGCGTGCAGAGCCCGGGCTCTCCTCCTGCTCCTCACAGGCTCCGAGTTTGGTTGGTTTTTTTTAAATAGCGTCTAGTTGCTGTGCAGAGTCGCTGTGCTCCCAGCAATTTGACAGGCAACGAGTCTGCTTCAGTGATCTTAAATCCTTTTAGACTAATTTGCGAGCGAGCAGAAAAACAGCTAGCACCTTCGGATCCAGTGCTCAAAACCAGAGAATCAGGTATTGCCAATTAAAGTGCCATTTCCAACCATCATATCAAGACTGATTACTTGCAATTCCTCTGATAATGTCACGCCGTGCCTAAAGAGAAAGTGAGCCAGAGTTTCTCCACAGACAAAGGATCCGCGTGGACCAAACTCATCGGTGACTGAGGCAGAGGGGCCGTGATGCGGATTGCACATACGTTTGTGCATATGTGTGGCGTAAACGCAAGCAGTGCGCCTGCTCTGCCCCCCGAATAGCCACGGGCCATTTTGAAGAGCCTCTGGCCCCTCAGTCACTGGCCTACTAGTTAATTGCCACACGGACTTCGTGACACATGGGCAGATAATATGACATTTTCGGTTTCTGTCACTAGCAAACGCCACAGCGTTGCTTGCACTAGTTGCTAAGAAGCTGTCAGAAACCATTAGCAGCTGGCTAAAGTTGCCCTATGGCATTTCCTCATGGCATCAGCAAAACAAGCATAAATCACCCAGCGGAGCCTCCCGCTATACTAATGAGGCTGTAAGCTTGTTTATGGACTAGCATCATTTCTATGATTATTTCCACCTTTTCAGTTTGCCTTCATTTGGCGGCAGGAGAAGTCAACTTCAGGAATGGAGTTGCTGCTGACATTTTACAAATGCGGTTCGTAGCTGCTACCGTGTGGCTGGTCAGTGGTGCTTCAAGTTTGTTTAGTGATCTTTAGAAAGAGGGAAAGGGGAAGCGGGGAGGAAAGGCAGGAGTAGGGGGGGGTGGAATCTCTGGAGATTTCACAGAGGTGAGTGTATCAGGTTGCAAAGTAGATGGAAATACTAAAATCCACAATTGACCATTTAGACTTCTCTCTGTGGTTTCAGACTTTAACAGGATCAATTTTCCATTTAAAAAAAAGTGGAAGAGGTTAAACAACTTATAAAACTCTAGCGAAGCATTTGCTGTTAGGATAGCTGGGTGCTTTCTTATCCTCTCCCTGTGCCTTTCACTTTCTCAAACTTGTGTCGGACAGGGCCAGGGTTTATTGTTTTAGGCTTTTCTGAACATGCACCAGTATTTACACTGGATTGAAAGCATTTGCTTCCAATGAAAATCTTGTCTTAGATTACAGCCCAGCAGTGTAATTTCCCTCCCAGATGGGAGTAAAGTAGCAGTATTTGCCTAAAAACAGTAGGAAGAACAAACTGTGCATTAAGCCAAGGCTGTTTTTGGCTTGAGCTAATGATGTAACAGAAACCTTTTATTTGGGATAGGTCACCGCCAGGGATTGAAGGAGGTGATCTGGCTCGCGCTTGAAAGGTTTCTCCATTGTATCTACATAAGTCTTCACTTAAAAAATCCTGTTCCTAATGCTTCTGCTTTCATACAGCAGAAATAAACAGGAAAGGTTCTGGGGAGTGTTATAGGTGGAATGCAGAAAGCTTTTCCTCCCCTAATGGAGGATATAATTCAGGTGCCCCGGAGGCATGCTTTCAGGAATTCTCTTGCCCGAGGTAATGGGAAGCTAAGGCTGCTTGAAGGCCTTGATTATCTATTGATGCACAAAGCTGGAAAAAAAGTCATCTCCCTTGGATTATAGTAGATATTTCCATAAATTATCAATGAGTCCTCCTCCCGTCAGGCACGAGGCGATGCCTGCTAAATTAATCTGAAGGGGGTTTGAAATGAGGAGAGAGTGTATTTTTAAAAAAATGGGGGGTGTGTGGGGGGAGAGGGTGGGTGCACGATTGCAGGGAGGTGGTGAAAGGCAGTGTCATTAGGTTAGAAGCTTTTCATTTTTAATCAACAAATGCGTAATACTTTTCTTTTCCTTGTTTGCCTCTCGCAGACAGAAAGTGGATTAGCCCACGGAATTTTAAATGCTGTTGAGTTGTTTCCTTTGCTCATGTTTCTTTTATGAATTATTATTTTATGTGGTGAATTGCTTCTCTGTATAAAAGCCCTTTTTTACATACCGGGCTTTCAAAGAATTTGTGGGATATTTGATTTCTTCATAGACATCTTGTTTGTTTCTATAACTACCCCAGGTTACCATTTCATTAAAAACAGAGGCTAAGTCATAAGGACAATTATAAATTTGCCATGGTCAGTAAGGTACTAAAAATACAACACTAATAATAACTTTTTTTTTTTTGGTGCTGAAAACTGTTTATAAAATCATAATTTTGACAGTCTACATCCTTTAAAAAAAAAAAAATTAATTCCAAACAGAGATAGTTTTGATTTAGTCCAATTCAGATGACTTTTTGATCATTCTTGCCCGGGGGCATAAAAAGCACCCCCCTAATAACATTGCAACTCCATGTTGCCACAAATACAGTGTCTTTGGGAGCCAGGATATACTGTTCAACCCACATGCAGAGAATGCAAAGACTAATTTGCTCTGTGGACTTGCTTATAAACTGCTTTCAGGGTTTGAAACAAAAATTGCATGCAAACTGGCTGGGCACTGCAACTTTTGTTTTCCTTTGGTCACTAGCCCCTCAGCCCAGAGCCAAACTGGCTGCTACATGATTACATCCTCCTGTAGAGATGTTGTAAATGTGATGAGGACTGTCTAAGACCTTCTCTGCATTAAGGAAATTCATTCTGGATCAGTTGTTGTTTAACAGGAGCAGACACCTATCATGGATATGGCATGCTGGCACAAAGCAGGGTGTCAATTCCTATGGTGTGTGTCAAATTGGTACCTCTTTATCCCAGTATGAATTTCTTTTGGCCGGGGCTGGCAAGAGGGGAGGCTAGTTAGCTACCCACCTCCCTTCAAAAAGTCAGGGGAAGTTGGATATCTATAAAAGACCTAATGTAAGCGATGCCCCGATCCTCTGTTTCTGAATTTTGGGAGAGAATACGATGTTGAAAGACAGCTGCATTCACCCCGCTTCTCACATCCCAGCTCAGGACAGTCATGGGGATGGGACACTATCGATACTTTCTTAATTGCCATCTCAATCAAAGTAGATGATTGGGATGAATTTTTGGGAAGTGACCTAGTGTGAAGAAAAGCCACCATTTCCACCTTTGCAAGCTGGATGCTTGCAATTTTTAAAATCTTTTTATTTTTCAAGCACTTTTTTGTTTTGGGTTATGGTGGCAGAAATGACCATGCTGTCCTTCAGGATAAACAACAGTCCTGAGACCCTCCCTCTCCCCATGTCTCTTCTCCCTCACCCCCCCTATCCCTTCAACCCCTGGTGAATTATGGTGTTAAAGAATTTATATACCTCATTTAAATATTCATGCAGTTTATACCCAAAGCCAGGCTTCGGCTGAAGTATATAAAGGTAGCATAAGTCAAAATTTGATTCACTATATTTACAGGTGACGGCTTGGACAACAGTGTAGCTTCCCCCAGCACAGGTGATGATGATGATCCAGATAAGGACAAAAAGCGACATAAAAAGCGTGGCATCTTTCCCAAAGTAGCCACAAATATCATGAGGGCATGGCTGTTCCAGCATCTAACAGTAAGTGAACTCTAGATCACATATGCAAAATAAAACATGGAAAATGTCATAGTTGTAGTAGTCGTGGAAAGCAAAACGTACGTATGATGTTACTGACAGGCAGCTCAGGGAACTTTGCTGAGCAGAGTTGTTGTTGTTGTTGTTGCCTCATTTGCTAGATGTCAGGGGAAGAGCACAGAGCATATGTTTTTATGGTTTTGGGGGGTTTTGTGTGTGTTGGTTTTAGATTTTTTTTTAAAAAAAATATTTTTTTGTTGTTACAATATTTTTGGTTCCAGTCGCAGTTGTTAGCAGGACGTCACCGCAAAGTGTGACCGAGCTTATACTAATAACCTCAGAGACCTGTCCTGCCCCGCTGCTCGCGCAGCTGCAGCTCCCCGTAGCTCACGTGGGAACCGCTGCTTCGGAGCAGAGAGCAGCGTTCAGCCTCAGGTTCTGTGCTCCAGAGAAGCCACGGAAAATAATTGGGGAGATTAAAAACAAAGCAAAAAGCAAACAAAGACCTTATTCAGATGTTTGTCAGAGATCATCAGAAGCTTCATGATGAAAGGTCTGAATGTATCTGGTTTAATAGCAAAGTATATTTTTGTTCTTTGAGAGTTCTCATTCCCAGAGTGTAAGTTACCCCTGTATTTAATGTTATAAAAAGGCGTGTAGCTATTTCTGTTGCCACAGTTACCTGTTTTTGTTTTTTTTTTCCCTGGGATTAGAAAGAAAAGCTCTGGACACATGTGTGGGGTTAAGCTGGATGCTGGAGTTTCTTTCAAGAGTTTATACTGTGTGCAACACCTTCTAACGTTAGCATTTAGAGAAGTGTTTCTAATGCCATCCTCCTTTTTTCATCAAATTGTGGTGATCTGTCACTGTGTTTTTATCCTCTGCGGGGATGTGAGCCTTTGGCCCCGGGGTTTCTGCTGGAGTTTTTCTGTGCCAGGAGGATGAGGCCCAGGTGACGGATACCTGGGGTTCTACAGGTGGTAGCAAAGAACTCTAATCCCAGTGGTTGACTCTCTCCTCTACCTGTAGTTGGGGTCAGGATGAAACCAGAAGCCAGCCAGCTTGCCAGCCCTGGTGGGAGCCCTGCCAAGAGTATACTCTTAAACTGGAGGAAGCACTCGTGCACATCGCTCCTCTGTCCCCCCACTGAGCCAAGAAACCAGATATCTGCCATGACTCTTGTCAGCACAGGGATCAGGCAGGGAATCCTGCCCTGCATGGTCCTGGGTTGCTATGAATGAACCTTCATGCTGGAGCGCTACTCCTCTGAGACTGGAGAGGACTTTGGCTACCTCCAAGTTAATCTCTCTCTGGCAGACTCTATGTCAGCCATTCCCCAGCTTTGCCAGCTCCTTAGCCCTGTCCTTGGTGCCTTCAGCTCACTGCTCCCCAAGGCTAAGGTCCCCTTTGGTTTTGGTGGCTCCCTGATTCTAGATCCATGCCCTGATTCTAGATCCATGCCCTGATTCTAGATCCCATGGTGTGTCTCTGCAGGGAGATGTGAGTTTAAGGACATCTGCCTTCAAAATGTTCCAGGGATGCTGTGCTGGCTGTGATGGTGGCACCAGCCTGACACAACTGAGTTAGGTTCTGGTTTGAGGAGATGCTCTGGAAACTCTGAAGTCAGGACAAGGCACACTAGAGAACATGGAACAACTGCATGGCAGTCCCCGTAATTCCCAGCTGAGGAATTACAAATTAAGTGGCATATGTTACTGCCATTAATACTGTTAGTATCTTTTCCTGGTTAGTATCTTGTCCTGGAAGTGGCCGGTTGCTGTATTTGTGACAGCAGATTAAACGTCACACAGGCACAGGAACATGAGGGTCTGTCCAATTAAGCTGGTTGCGTAGTCTCCAGCATGCTCCTGGCCTGGGCTAGCAGAGGACCACACAGCTGTCTTTATGCACAGCCATAGGACCAGAGAATGGACCCTGTCACTGCTTTTTCCAGGTTAGGTGTTGAGTGCAAGTGGCTTTTCACTCCTCTGCTCTGCAGTAATGGTGTGCAAAAGAGAAGATGGGAGTGTCTGGGGAGCTTGCTGCAGAGCTGCCTCTGGGAGACACAATCTGGACATCTGCTTGTAAGGTGGTCTCTTCTTCTGGAAGGCTCGAATACAAAGAGAACTTATCCAAGGCTCATGCAATGAAGCTGCTGCATTTTCTACCTTGCAGCACCAAGCTAAAGCTTGCTTTAAAAATCCCCCATCCCCTGTGCAGAACTAGCCCAGCCAGGTGAAGCATACAGATTTATGACAGGACAGCTTTCTCTCCTTATAGCAGTATCAGGGTACCTCCAGGCTTGTCTGCTCAATTCAACAAAGCAGAATTGGTTTACCCAGTCCAGCCTTCTCCAGCTAGGACCTTGGGTCAGACCTTTCAGATTGATTCTAGTTGGGGTCATGGACATTTTCCCACAATTAAAACATGGCTGGACAACATTGTAGGTTCTTCTGAGCAGTGGTTCATCTGTGCACACTCTTGCTGCAGTGAGGAGGCACCAGGGAACTTGGGCATCCAGAAGAGCAGTGGGTCTTGCATGGGGAGGGAAGATATCCTCCAGGCAAGTACATTGATTACACAGGAAGAGTCAACACTACAGTTATCACCAGATTGATGAAATGTGTTGAACAAGCCACCTGGGTTACTGTCCTCTGCAAAAAAACCGCAACCCAGGCCCAAATCATGGCTACAGTCAGAGCTGAGGAGTAGAGGGGTGAAAGGCTGAAGGAATTTAGACTCCAGTTCATTTTTGAGGGTGTCTGGGCCTCGTAACTGCTCTAATAACCCTACACATGGGCACAACAGTGTTCCCAGCAGGACAACAGTGTCCCCAGCAGGACTTCTCACTGCGGGAGGGGAGGTCATCCTGAAGAGTAGTCAGCTGAGGGAACTAGAGACCCCACATCATTTATTTATTTATTTATTAATAGTTAATTTGGTCTTCCCTAGGGTGGACACAAGATCCTCCTTTAAACAGGAGGAAAGATAGGGAGGTGGTTCTGTTGAGGCAGGGGACACGTCAGGGCAGGTGATACCTCGCTTTTGCCCCCAGCACTTAACCTGCCTTCACCTTCCCATCCAGGAAATGGCAGGGAAGAAACGAGCCATGGTTAAGCACAAAATCCAGCATCCCCTTGACCGCTGGTGCTTCCTAATTGGGGTGTTATTTGGGAGCCCTCCTTTTCAAAGGCAATTTTTTTTTCTTCACAATTGTAATATTAATACACATCAGTGACATGGAATTAAACAAAATAGACAGTAATTGCTGTGTCTGTCATACTAATGATTAATGGTTGGAAAGATTTAAAATAAATGGTGGACTAATATAATCTTTTAAAAGCGTATAGGCTGGTTTTATTCCTCCTGTGCAGTTATTCCAGCTCCAAGAGTATTATGTCTTGTTCTGTGTACTGGATTCATTTGCTAAAGTTTGTCTCTTAGCTCTCACTTAGGAAGAAAATTCAAACTCTGGTTGTTGAAGTGTTGGGGCAATAGTTTCTGCTCAGTGTCAGGCTGAAGCCCCCTCCTACCCCTTTATTCCGACTGGTGTGCGGGACTGAGTTAGCTTATGCCCAAAGGGTAGGCAAGCGCTGTCCTTCCGCATATGCTCTGAAACACTGCAGGGCATAAATTCATCCCAATTGCCTTTCCCCTCCCCCTTCCCCTTAGAATAATGATGACAACAAAAATCAACTAAAACAGTAGCAAAAGTGGTGATCAGACTTAGGACTATGCAGGATTGATTTTTACCTGTTCGCTCTTCTGACTTGTCCTTGAAGTTGGAAGAGATGCTTAGGTTGGCCATTAGTTTGGCAAAATGTACCTGTGGAGCTTGTTGAAGTTTTTGATGGTAGATTATGAGAGCAATCTGTAAATGCTGAGGTTTGTAAAATCTGTTTTTAGAATTTCACTGGAAGTTTGTGGAAGAATGTCCTGTTACTATGTGTGTGTGTGGGAAAAAGTAATAAAGCAGTACTAATAGTTTGATGATGAGATGAGAACATCCCCAAACTGTAAAAGTTAAGTCAAAAATGAGGGGAAGCATGTGGGTTTACATGAGTTGAACATCAAATGTCATGGCAGGATTTAGAGGAGGGATTGGGTTGAACCAGTCCTGTGATGTAACTGAGCTCTAGAAAAGGTGCCCAAAGGATAATTTAAGGGAGTGCTGCAGCATGGCAACATTTTACAGGCCCTCTTTTAAAGAAAAAGAAAATTATTATTATTATTTCTTGGATCAGTTAACGGTCAGGGATCAGATCTCACCACCGTTTTTCCAGCAGATCTCCTCACTGTAATGTATAGCCCTCAGCAGGGATTGCAAAAGAAGGGAAAAGCTTTGAGAAGGGGAAGGGGAAAAAAAAATAAATCTTGCCTACAACCAGATCTGTGTAAATTTAATTGTGGCAACAGGATTAGTTCGTGCTTCAATCCATACTATGCTTTTGTCCTAGTGATGGTACGTTTTGGTTCAAAATCAGAAGAAAGGAGTTTGAGGAGTGTCTTTTCCAGTGTTTTGTTCGCTCATTGTGAATTCTCTGCATCCTTTAAATCCAGCTTAATTTAAAATGTTGGGATTCAAACCTCATTTTGGGGATTATACGATGTAATTGGTTTGTTATATGATGAGTATTTGATGATCTTCACGTTCATCATCTAATCAGGCAAAAAAAGCCATAAAATTATAATCCCAAAAGATGTTTAATAACAATTTAAACTATTGAAGGCTTTATTTAAGCACATTAGGGGATTATAAATGACTTTTTTTTTCCTTTTAATGGTGCCAAGAGGTAGATTCTAGGACTTCAAACACCTTTTAAAAAACAAATTACCATGATTTAAAAAAAATGAGTGGGCCAAGGATTTCTTTCATGTAAATCCTATAATTTAATCGTTATTTTTAACTGCTTTTAAAACAATTTCCTTAAGAGGTTAAATCTTTCTGAAATGGGAGACTAAGCAGAAAGTAAAGACGTAGCTGAAACACATTGACTTTACAGGAAAAGTGAATGGTTTTTTTCTGTTATGTATCTGGATTTTGAATCTCTATTCCTTGCTTGATGCCATTCTATTTAACAAGAAAACTTTAAATAAGCAATATGCAACCTTTTAGCTAAGCTCTTATTTGCATTAAATAATTTATTTGGAGATTGGGTTTTTGAAGGAGGAACTTTGTATCAGGACCCAGTATTGAAAAATATTCTTCATTGCTTTAAGTATGTTCTTCTGATAGAAAAATACTGCTACACAGCTTAATTATCTAAGTTTTTGATATTTTACAAGCTAGCAACTTTTTAAGGTTGAGGCAAGGGGATTTCAGGTCTTCTTTCATCCCTCTGTTGTTATGAGATACTGCCTTGGGAGGAGGAGTGTGGGGTTAATTTGGATCCGTGCCTATACTCCGAGCAGGATGCTTGTCCAGTTTTGGAAAGGAGTATAGTGAAGGGGCAGATGAGTACAAAACTAGGCTGCTGGAAACATGAAAAGGGGAAATAATTGGCTAAAGCCCACAAGAATTTTCTTTGCTCAACTGTCAAGAGGGTTTCGAGGCACTAAAACAAAACAACCCCCCTGAAAGTACAATTTACAATGACCATCCATCCTCCACCAACTGATAACTTCCTCTGCAAAATGCCAGAGCGTTCCTCGAGCTCTTCTGCGTAACAGGGGTCATATTTCCATATATTGGACTGAGAATGGAAGGGGGGGTGGGGGGGGGGCTCCCTCCCTTTATCCCAACTACGCAAGTCTCCTCTTTCACTTGATTTCATTGTGGGCGAAGCTGTAAAAATCTCTCTTCCACATCTGCAAGACTTTTTAGTGCCAGCTGTCCCAGATTCCTGGGAAAAGCCAGGCATTTTTAGCTTGCCTTCGGTCGCTTGTGCACTGCCATCCCCTCAGCTGGGAAGGTGAGAGCCAGGGCTCCTTGCCAGAGTGGCGAGCAAAACCATCCATCACAGGTTGGTGCAAGTAACTCACGATGAGGGGATGTTCAGATGCTTTCTTCTGCTAGTAGAGGTGCTGTGGCAGTCGTCTTCAACAGGAGAAAATGGGAAATGTTATTATGGGAGAAGATAATTATTCTGAGCCTCTGTCAGAATTGAATGGAGAGATTCAGAAAGGTGGATAAACAGGATTTAGGTAACTTGGTTTAGCTTCTTAACCTTCCCAGAGTTTTGTGGAGGACACTGATCGTCAAAACCTTCAGCATCTTCTTTATTTATCTCAAATTTATTGCTTTAACTTGCTGTCCAGCCTTCAAGGGTTGGCCCATTTTCTAACATGGTTGAGTGTTTCCACTTTTAAAGAAAACTGTTGGGTTTTGGGGGATACCCTTAGCAATGCTGCTGGTTCTCTCTTTTCGTGATTTCATTGAAAGCCTGTGTCTCGTGTTCTGAGATCTCATGCTGACTTGTAGATTATTTGAGTCACCAGTGCTGAGCTATGCTACAGATCTTTGAGTTTAGATTCAAAAGGAAGAATATAGGGTGCTTTAGTTCAAGGAAATCGGATTCCTCACATAGGCTATGCTCGTGTTCAGAGTTGTGGTGTAGTTACAATGTGTTTTTTTCAGATCTGTGATGCAGTCTTATTTCTGGTGAAGACAACCATCATGTTGTCTTAAACTGGGAAGTGTGAGAGATCTCACCTGGGACTCCTTGTGGGTCTCAGGAATAAGAGTGGTCCAGGGACATATTTTGGTTGAAATCAGAAGGTAGCCAACTGCCTGGGCTAGATTTTAGAGAGTGAGTGTCTGTTCCCTGAGGGCTATCTTATCTCTTTCCCTATTTCCTCCATTTTCCACCTTGGAGGCACTGTTGTACCAATGTGGAAGCCACCAGCACATTAAAGAATTTGAATTATTTGGAAGCTGCTGAAACACATTAGTATTTACACACCAGAAGAATTTCACATCTGAGTAGAAGCGAGGGAATACTGGGAAGTTGAAACATGATAAACATTAATTCAGATGTTAAATTACACTTGCTCTGGTTGTACTAGAACTCCTTTTGTTTGCATAAATATTCTGGGAAATGAGTTTACCAGCAAGAATGTTTGCAGTAATAAGAATTTTTAAGTCAACAGTAGATGCTTTGCTTTCTTCTCCACCCTCTCCTTTCTTTTTATATTTGCAGCTGTGATATTTTGTGCATGCAACTTAATTTTTGAAATTAGCCTCCTCCAGTCAAGACACAGAAATGTGTTACGTGACATACTGTCTTTCTGCAGTCAAAGCAGATGTGCAAGGTTCAAGGATTACATTTTGAAAGGGGGAGAGGGGAAGGGAAAAGTCTGACCACCAATTTGTAAATCTGGAAGTATCCGTGGAAATATTTTGGCAAATGATTTGAAATACTAAGTACACCAAAGGCAACAACAGTATCTTGGCAAGCAGTGGGTGAGCAGGAAATGAGGATAAATTCATGGGCTCAGTTGTTCATTATTAGTTGTTTGTTTAGCTTGTCCTCTAGCACAGTTGCTACAAAAGAGCCGATGTTGATTCTCAGATATGCTTATGTATATAAGTGCCAGCGTTAATTTTTTTATTGGCAGTCTCCTAACTCTTGAAGGAGTTTCACAGCGCACCCGTGTAAGCTAGCAAGTGACTTAATCAGATCAGGTAAAGTGCCAAAATATGAGGCACCAAACCAGTTGGGCGCATATCTGATGAGATGTGTTAATCTGCGGTGTAAGATAAGCTGCCTTTCAAACAGGGTCACATTTGGAAGTGGTGCATCAAGTTGAGTAAGATGCATTCCCTTCGCCTGGCATGGAGTATCCTGCATCTGCTTGCGTGAACTTAACCCTTATCTGTATGAACTGCCACTGTAATATTGTGGTGAATATAAGTGTTTGTTGCTCCAGGACAGGCAGGAGAAGTGAGTTGGTTTTTTTTCCCCATTGTAAAGTTTTGAGCCTTTTAATGCATCTGCCTTCAGTTAATGCAGGATCTGTGCTGTTGTAGCTCACATTTTTCTTGTTGCATATATTTAAGAAGACCTAATTCCGAATGCTAACTCGTTAGGTTTACCGTCAGCCCATCGAAACTACCCACAAAAAACACTGCATGTGGATTTTTTTGGTGATGGAAAGTTAAAAATTTCCACAGGAAATGCCATCCTTTCCCCCAAAATGCTCAGCTGAACATCCGTTTTTAAAAATATGAACAAACGTATTGATGAGGTTCACTTTTGCTCCTCACTCTGTAAGCTACGGCAATGCTAAATATATGTGTAGAGAGAAGGTAAGTAGGCAGAAAAGAGTTTAAGTTAATATGTGGTTATCTAATTTACCTCGCCTTTTGCATCATTGCCTGATTTAGAGCCATAGTATTTAGTAAAGTACTCGTTTCACTTCAGTGGTGGGCCATCATTTTAATAAGGCAAGGTCTGGGAGACTTCCCACTGCATCTTCTGCTTTATGAACCAGAAACTTCTGCCCAGAAAATAGTAAAATATTTTAAAAATACTGAAAATACTAAAGCGCCACTTCAGTCACGCTAGTCAGACCACAGGGCTGTTCATGATATCAATGTTTTTCAAGGACTTTGAACTCAGAGGGGAAATGGTGGGACTCTGCCATACCTGACTTGGTCTGTTCATTACCTAAAGTCAACTTTGAAGTGAAAGTTCTTCCTAGGCAACCTGTATTCATGTTAACCAGGGGTTTTTGTGTCCCTAGGTGATATTTTTGGGAAGGTAAATGGTATATTAGATGAATCTGGCTAATTAATGGATTCATTGGCAGAACTCTACCTGTTTGCCGGGAACTTTGCACTGATCTGGGAGTTGTGCTGTACTTGTGTGGGAATAGCAAGGGGGATAAACCCTTGATTTTGCTGTCGAAACCTGAGCATGGATCTATTGGTGCAGCATGTTGTAAACCCTGGAGGGTCATAAACTGCAGTTGGGGGCAGGATAATTTTGAAGCTGGTAATAACCAGAATCTTAGGATTCTTATGAATAAAATGCAATTTTAGTAATGTTTTCATAAACAGCAGTAATGGCGGCGTTTTAGTAAACAGTGGCATTAGTTGCATCAAAATTGCACCACATTGGCTTTTAAATTACTCCACCTGTCTGTATGAATAGGATTTTCAATGTCGAGGCACACAGACAGCTGCTGCTAATGTTTTTTTTTCTCCCTGCACAGATAATGCTGGCAAATCTACAGCCATCAAGGCCTGGTTTCTGATGTAAAACGGTACCTGACCTACTGGCTCTGGTGCTACAAAAGGAACAGCTTTAATTACTAATGGCTGTGTTTTAGTTTTGTACTTGTTGATGTAAAAAATGTCATCTTAGAGCAGTGTAACCTCTGGTTCACTTCCACCGGCGATGGTACACTGGGTGCAATTATTTTCAAAATAATTTGTGTTCCTCAGCGGCAGCTTGCAATCCTGCCTTGTTAGCACTCAGATAATTAGCAGGGGTCTGGCCCTGAGTCCCACTGGCTCTCCTGTACCTCAGCGGGCCATACTGGGTTGAAATAGGAATTGCACATCCAAAGCCCACTCAATCTATTTGGGGGATTGTCCCTCCCTTGAATAAGGTGGGTGTAATACCCAGGAATTCATGGGCCAAATTCTGCCCTGGGTGGTTTCCCATTAAACCCCCAGAAAGCTGGAGGAGTGATGTAGAGGCGAAGCCTCAGTGCACGCCACCTCATTTTGCCAGTTATTAACTAAAGGATGCCACATTATTGGCTAATAAGGCTGATGCGCTGCCCGATGCCGTTTCACTGCATTGAATTTGGTCAGGTTGATCGAGTTACCAAGCTCGCACTGGGCTTTAAAAGGGTTAAAGGCGATAATGGTGCCATTAAAAATCCAGCTTGCCAATGAGCTATTTTGTGTGAATGGTATAAATATAAGATACACTTGTCTGGCTCATTTGCAAGCATTCTTTTTGACTTCTTTCGCACAACTGGTGTTTTTGTGTTTAATTTAACAAGAAATGAGTAGTAAATGAAAGCTGCTGCCTGAAATCCCACTGTGAGCGTGTTTTGCACTTGGCTCCCCAGTGAAAAGGCAATTTGTGAAATTATGTGATAGAGTAATTAGATGAAGCCAGGGCTTCTGATTGTTGCCATGCTTATGTGGTAAAGGTTTGCTGGGGGAAAAAAAAAACCAACCATGGATTATTACCCTGGCAAGTTGGCTCAAAGCTTCTTCATTTATTTGTAAACAGAATATTTAGTGACCGCATAGGAAGTAGCTGTAATCACCAGCTCGTAAAGAAACCACAGCAGAGCTTTTGGATTTTTACAGAGTGCTCATGTAAAATTTAAGCTGGGAGGCAGAATCCCTGTTAATGTAATTAGGATCTAATTTACCACCCTTTGCACACAGATGTAATAATGTCTAGATATTTATTCTATCTTTAAGCACATTACATATACCTCAGTGCAGCAGTTACTGAACAGAAACAGGTGTGAGCACTTTCTGAATTCATTTTTACACTGTAAACACACAGCGATTTAAGGGGAAATATTTAGCAAAAAAAAATTAGGGGAAAGAATGTCTGCAAATGAGGCAGTAATGGACAGTTGCCCTTTATGTACTGATGGATTTCTCAATGGTTAAGTAAATTAAAGCAAATGCTAGAAAAATCAATAGGCTTGCAGAGTCTTGGTTGTGCCTCATAGACTTCAGGACAGAATGACAGATGTGGTGCATATGACCCATTTAAGTATTAATGCTTGGGAAATTGCCTCTGCGTGCAAGGTTATAGGCCTAGAAATATTGTTATATTAAATTACAGACAATAATATTTTTAAGCATATATGGAATTTATATGTTTCAGTTTAGTTCTTCGGCGTTACATTTGTCCTGGAAGATTAGTTGCGTAGTTGTTTCTCTGGAACGGTAAATCAGGTTTAAAAATGTTCAAGTGGTGAATTGTCTTTCCAGGGCTGCCGCGGACCGGCGAGCGCGTTGTGTGCTACGGGGGTATGGCGGACGTGTTAAATAAGAGCCATGTAGCCAATGTGTTCACTAGCAAATGTAGCATATAAGCGAGTTTAAATTAAATATCATTAACAGGCGGCTTTCTAAATGGTGAGAGGGCTTGCGTGATACATAGGGTCACTGTTAAATCGGGTTATTCTGTATGACTAAACACAAAGTAAAATACGAAGTGCGTGGTTGAGATGAGCTAAGTAAGGTAACCACCAAGTCAAATCTTTCTCACCATCTTCTGCACGCGCCGCAATTGGAAGGGGCGAGTTTGCATGGGCGGGATGAGTAAAAACTGACCCCGCACAGAAATTCTCCCAAAATAGAGACATTATGATTAATCCAACCAGGCAGACTAGCTCTAGATGAGATAGTGTTTGCCATCTCTGATTCCTGTCATTTCTCTCTGCGCTTCCACCAAGGCAGCGGGGAAGTAGACCAAGTTAATTGTCTCTTTGTGGCATCTCTGGCAGGAGGATCGTGAAAAGAGCTGGGGCCCCTGATTTTGGTGTTGGCGTGAAGGCAGAGCAGCATGTTTGCTGTCGGTGACAGCCTGGCATACCTTGCCAGTTATCCTGACTTCACCCCAGATGCCTGTTTCTGTGATGCATGTTATATACAACTCCTGTCTTTAATATTGAAGGGAGCTCGAGACTTCTGCAATAACATTCCTGTCCCCATGCAGCCCTTGCATGGAAAGTGTTGTCATATTCCTTTCAAACATTAATTCTCCTGTTTTACTGCCATTTATGTGACAGATTTTTTTTTTGTTGTTGTTGTTTCTTGATTATCTCTGATATTTGAAGTCTGGGTACCACTGTCTCCTTTCTGGTTTCCCTTCCTTGCTGTTTCTTTTCCCTAAAGCTTGAAAACTTGCTGGGGAAGGAAACAAAGCATCCCCACGGGGTGTAAGAGCTGCTACTGGGAGCGCTGGCAAAACGATGACATTGCAGAAGGGCAGATTATTACTTTTGGGCCCATTGAGGACATATTTGCGTATTGAGGCTGGTTGAGAGCGACTGGTGCTGAAGGCTGTCAGGCCAGGGCTGAGTGATGACAGACCCTTGTCATTTGCCTGCATCCAGCTTCATTGCTATGGTGACAATATGCGGCGATGAAAGTTGCCGCTGAGGGTTGGACAGCATCCTTCATGGTTGCCGTAGCCAGCAGCATCATTGCGGCAGCGCGTTCAAGCTGCTGATGGCCCTCGGTGTCAGAGCAGCACCAAATCTCTCATGACAGAAACTCCATGCAGGTTTTTGGGGAAGCGGGAAAATCGCTCCTGGCACCATTGCCAGCCTCGACAACTTCCTGCGCCAGTGACAAAAATTGTCTTTACCTGTTTTAGTCATTTTTTATGTGCCTCGTGGTGGGTTTCCTTGATTTATTTTGTGTGACACACAAACTAAGATATATTCTGGTTTTATAGCCTGGCACTTACCTGCATGGTGGCATGGGATGGCCATGGTCCTCCTCCCATCGCACGTAAAGCAAACATATTAATCAGCATTTAGGTGATGACCGCTTTCGTTAAATATACGTGTGAGGGGCCCTGGTGAACAGGCTCTTTTGTTCCCGGCCAAACCAGAAGGGATCAAAGGTCAGCAGGAACCCAGAAGCCATCAATCAGGGTGGCTTTTGCTGGATCCTGGGGTTGTCGGCTCCATAGTCACCCCTGGCAACCCGGGCTGCCGCCTGCTTGCTTTCCTCACTGCCTGGTGCAGAAGCGGAGCATCCGCTCTCCCAGTCACCATAAAAAGATGCTGACATAAAGTCAGCATTTGAAATAAGCGCGAGCATTGCTGTGCATCTCTTTGTTATCGAAGTCATTTGAGGGTGAGATTAGAAGACAGCCTCGTTGGCTGCGTAGCGATCATTCTGCAGCGCTCGTCTTTAGGATGCGTTTTAAGGCTGCATATTCATTTTTGGTTTAGTGGTAGCTCATAAAGCAGCAGCAACATGCCGCTGAAACATGCTCCTACACTTTTGAATAGAAAAGTTCACTTTTTAGAAAAACTTCTGGTATGGCATTTATTTCCTCTCAGCAGATCGATTTATTTCCCCCCACCCTCTCCGTGATGCTAAAGTACATTTGGCAGTAATCAGTTTATCCTTATTAGAAGCCATGGTAAAAGGCACAGTTGCTGAGTCAATTCACTCCGTTTACTTCCCCTATTGAGCCTTAATGTGTCCCAGTCCCCACCCCTTACAGTGAAAACATCATCAATTATAGGGCTGACAGGAGCCTGGGACTCAGTGTAAGTTGCTCCTTGGGGTTATTCATCTTGCACCAAAAAAAACTGGCACTCAGCAACATTCCTCATTTCCCCTACCTAAAACAATTGGCTTAAACACTGGGGTGACTTATCAGAGCGAGAAAAAAAAAGAAAACCCAAGACGGTAAAAATGAGTTTGAATACGTCAACTTTGGGCTCACACGGCAGGAGAAATAGAGCCATCAGCTGCCGTGCAAGCTTCCCACTGCAGTTTAATATTGCCGCTGAAGCTGGAGGGAGGCTCAGTTATCCTTCAGCCAGATGCCTTACAGTGCTGCTTCTCGTGGCCTGACCTGCCAGAGCTTTTCTATTTTGGCACCCGTGCTGGAAAAGCAGCTTCAGCACTGGAAAAGCAGCCTCAGTGCTGCTGCCACGAAGGTGTGCTGGGCATCCGACCCTCTGTCTGCCCTTTAGGGTGGAATACGTTTAAAATGCTACTCAGTTTGTTCCTATTTGATCCCACAGTAGGTGTATTTGTTCCAAACTCCCTCAATCCCCTCTGGTAGGAAATATTTCAAAGAAGGATCTTCATTCGTAAATGTGATAGAGCAAAAACTTTTCCTTCAAAACCTCTAGGATTACAAAAGCATGGAATAAAAGGGCTTTGTTAGCATCACCTCCCCTCCCAAAAAAACAAAGCAAAAAACCCCAGCCAGCTGAGCAAATCCAAGCATCTAAACCTCAAACTTTAGGATTATTTAAATTTTCAAAGTTATCTGGAAAGAAAAAAAAAAATCGAAAAAAGACTGTGCTTCCCTTTGCCCAAAAATATAATGCAGTTGCGATAAGGCAGGAGAAATTCCCTTAGCCGTACACCTGGCTTGTTTTTATGCCCGGTGCTGCAGTTAGATGGTTGTCTAAATAAACAGAGATTAGGTGGAGGGCTTTATCTCAAAGCTGGCACTGGTTATCACACTGCTTCCTCCCACTCCCTCCCTCTGATTGTGAGTTGTATAAGAAGACTTAGCAAGCATAACTTACAGCTGATAACCTTTGAATGTTAGTTCAAGGAAGCTGTGCCATAGTAACAATAACAACAACAACAAAAAAGAAATCCTGCAAACTCCTTTGCAGCCTATTCGAACAAGTGGTAATTTGACCCTAAGTCTGATTAGAAGAAGAAAGACTTGGTAAGCTTTTTGCTCCTATTTGAATTTGGCCTGATCGATAATTTTAATATTTGAACTGTATTAGAAGATGCGAGGCATAAACTGGTATTTGTTCATAAATCATCTCTCTGCTGAGGAGGGTGTGTCTTATTTTTAACTTGCTTTAACAAAGGGAAGCTGTAATGTTTCACTTGGACAAATGCTTCAGCCCTGCACTTGGGGGTTGAATTTATCTTGACACAGCCCTGGAAGAAGCCACTGTTGACATTTGCGTTGATGGTAAATGATATGTATACACCCGAGCATGGGACATAAAAAGAGCCTGCCAGGTACTGGGCGCCTTATGGCCCTCTGTTAAAGCAAACTCCTTGTGGTTCTGCATGGGCATGAAATCAAAATACATCTTTTCCAAGCCTATCTTGGCGTACTCCTGGGTGACATGCAACATGCGAAGAGGAGGAAAAAGGTCTTTGGGGTCCTTGCAACATGCCTTCCAAAAAGAAAAAAAACCAACCAAAAACAACCAGGGAGAGGCAGGAGGGGGAAGGCGTCCACGCGCTACCGCGAGGCAATGTCATCACGATGTTGGGAAGCCAACTCACAGTGAGCGGGTGAGCGCGGGCATCTCTGCCCTTGTCGTTTGGATTACCGCAGTGCCACGCGCCCAGCTACACAGTGCGTAAAGGCGAGGGTTATTTCTAGGACAGATAATTGAACATTAATACTCGTTGACATTGTCGTAGGAATGATATGTCAAGCTGACAGGGCCTATGTGCTTACATCTGCTGATCGGCTGCAGACGAAGGGGATGTTTGGCAGATCAGACCCGGGGCCTTGCTGCCGCCGAGCTACGGATGATACAGCCATTAATCATGAGCTGCCATCTTGGGCTGCTGTCCCTAGAACAGTGGTCGGGTCCCTGCTTTTGGGGGCGCGCAATGTAGTTTGCAATACTACACTACCCCTCCATAAGGCCATGCACACCTCTGTGTGCATGAAAATGTATATAAATGCATAAAATTTATTAAACAGGAGCATCCTTAATACTGTGTACGCATGAGTAGTGCCATTGTCTGAAACAACTGTTTTCAATCTACCAATGTAAAAATAAAAGAAAGTGGAGTAGATGAGAAGTTCTTCAGTAGGATTGAGAGCGTGATCAAGTTTGATGAGGTGTTTCTGATTATCTCTATCTTAGGAATTATCTGACATAAAAACAGTAGCAGAATTAGCATGTTAGGGTTTTTTTTTTTAAATTTTTTTTAGCATCTTTTTTGTGACTCACTTCTTCTGGATGTCAACAGACCCTTCAAGGCAGCCTGCTATAGATAACGTAGTTACGTTGCGATTGCTCTTGTCCCCTCCCAGCCAAAATCCCACAAACTCTGCCTTTCACTATCATTTTAGAACAAGTCTTCAGAGACCTAATGCCTTTGTCACAGTATTTCTACAGCCAGACTTTGCAGCACAAGTAACTGTTCAGAGGAGTGAGAAGCAGACGGAAAACAATTACAGGGGCCTCTGACACCGGAGTCAGTTCTACTTTCTTAAAATAGGGCTAAACATCATGTTTGTAATGTCTCACATATAGTTTGGCTCTGCATAAAATGCTATAAAATAGGGCCCCTGAGAACATCCATTATCACATTTTGGTTAACATCACAGATTTTAAAAATCCCAGTTGCACTGAAGCCATGAAATAAAGCTTTCATCTGTAAAGATCTAGTTTCTCTTTGTTATTAAAATAAATGAAGCCATTAAACAAAATATATGCATATAATAGTCAAGTTCATCATTTCATATCATCAAAATGATAAATTTTACTCTTCTGTTTTTTTTTTTTTAATTGGAGCAGTCATCTTAGAAAGGTTCGTGTATAGAACAAGATCAAATGTGCCTGGTTGCTCTTTCTTACTTTGTAACTTGTTAGTGGTGACATTTTTTTGGTCTTTAGCTACTTTCATTTAGGTCTTTCTAAAGGAAAAGTGGAGTTTTGTTCAGAAAGGAGGGGGAAGCAGAGAGGAGGATTTTGAACTTGGTATTAAACAAGTTGATTATATGTTATCATCCTCGCGAATTATCAATGGACATCACATCATAAATGTGGTGAAAGCACATGCCATCTCGATGCTTATGCTTCCAAATATGTTGATTGTCTCTTATGGCAGTGTCTGTGGAGGCATCCACAAGTACGCGGTGCTTGATGTGCTCAGTCCTCAAAGGAGACCAGGCAGGATAGTATAGAGAGGATGCTCAGCTTGGGAATGGGGTGGGCGCTGACTCTTTTGGGATTTTTGGAGACCCCCTTCCAAAAACCTCTGTCCTGGCCTCATCCATCATCCCATAGAAGACACCCACTGAGGATCTCACGTTATAAAGATGAGGACAAATCCTTTAGGCACCCCAGGCTTTGGCTGAGTTCATTGCAGCTCATCTAAAGTTATCCAGGCACAGACAAGTTCACTATTTCAGGGCTTGTTCCCCAGCATCAGCCACCGTGGAGCCCCAGAATGTGCCTCGCTCCACGAATGTGCAAAGTTCAGTCCCGCTGACTCTGTGTGAATTTGGCCTTTAAAGGCTTTTGAAAGCCAGGTGAAATTGGTGAAGAGCTGCTTCAACTTTGAAGGGGGAAAAGGTCATTTTTTTTATGGGAGGACCCTCTTGGTCCAAGCAGGTTGCCAAAAGGAAAAAGTCACATTCTGGAGAGCATCCCAACCTTTTAAATGAGATTTTTACTGTGACAGGAATCAATACATGGCGATCTCGTGGGCAAATGAGTGGAATCTGGAGATCTGGGAGAGAATTTGGATGTGCTGCTTCCTGGCTCTCAGGAGATATAAATCACACTGGTTTTGGTGCACATCCTTCTGCATTTAAATATCATCCTGGGAGTGCATGTCTCCTACTCTTAAATTGATTAGCATTATCAGCCAGGTTTCTTTGCTAAGTAGGGTAAATAATTAATTAGAGCAGTTGCTTTCTTTCGAAGACTTGTTAATTCACCTCTCAGAGTTAAATTTTAGCCCAGCTTGGTCAGAAAAAAATCTGTATTTCTGCACAGGTCCACACCCTGAAGCCAGTCAAAGGGATTTCACACACTAAATGGGTGTAGAGAAATGAATTCTCTAGTCAGAAAGCAGAATTGCTTAGTCAAGTTTACCAAGTTAAAACTTGGCTGTATTATTCATGTATGCAGTCTTTCTGAACTTGGGCTATTTTAGCAGAAGAAAACTCATTAGAGCTGAGGAATGAAGGGGCTAATTTACAAGGGACTCTGGTATTAAAGGTAAAAATAATGGAGAGTGAACTTACAGGGATGTAAAAGCTGGGATGGATAAAATAAGAGTGCCTGAAATAGCTTGCTGGGTGTTAGGAAGGGAAACCCAGCTCTAGCCCAGGTAAATTGTGTTTGAATTTCAACCTCGGATGCATGTGCGCTCCTCTTTGGCAGATGTTGAATTGATAATGCCCGTGTGTTAAAGAATTCTGATTGTTTTCTTTGCCACCTTCGAAGCTTATGAAAATGCAAGCAGACCTGCCCAATGAATATTAATAAGAGTGATGGCTGGATAACATAATCCTATGGCTCTTTGGAGCTTGGATGGGGTTAGTTGGGGGATTGTTGTGGCTGGGAATTTACATGCTTTTTAAGAATAAACTTCCTGAATGCTTTTTTATTCTCCTTTAAAAACTGATGTTTGTTAACAGTGGAATGCTCACACGTGCATGGTTTGGGTTGGTTTTTTTTCCTCTTTCTTCTCCCCAGCGAGATTATTACTACAGATGAGTTCTCTGTGTTTTTAAAACAGGACAATTTATTAGATGAGGTGAGAAAGAGGCCCTGTCTCTTAAATTTACCTTCAGTCCAGGGTTAATTATATGAATAGCGATGGTTTATTTTATTTTCCTTGTTTATTTTTGCTTTTCCCCCCATCCTATTCTCCCGAGCAGCTGCAGCAGTTGTTAGCAGGGCAGGGAAATGACACTGATGAATTCTGGATCTCCAAATGTCCTGCGAGGCTTTAAAGTACATTTCATGCAGTTAGTTAATAGAGCGGCTCGTTAGGCCCATCGACGCAGACCTCACACGTGGAAGTATAATAGCAGGGAGACAGCATTGTGGAGTGGCTGGAGGAAGGGAGGGCAGTGAGGACCCGGCTCTTCGACTGGAGCCACGTGGACAGGCACTGCCACCTCGTTGGAGCTCCCAGTGAAGCCAACGCAGCATTAGGGTTCGGGGGCAATGTTGGCAACTTCCCTCCATTTCTGCTGAAGCAATCCTCTCCAGACCTTCGTTTACTGACCCATTACCAACCTTTCTCCTTGTGTCATAGGTCCCATTTGATCTGTTCTTCTTCCCCCAGACCCTGCTCCCAACATCTGCTAATTATGCGAAAAAACAAGGCGCCTTTTTAAATAACTTCCTGCTCATTGAGAGCTGCAGGGGCAGACTTGAAAATGGGGGCTCAAGTGGTTCAAAACTCAAAAGGAAAATAGAAACACAGGGGGGTTTTTTCCTTTCTCAGTTGCAGGGACCTCTACCTTGACTTTTGTGTGGCTGTATGGGGTAGAGTTGCTTTGTAGAGTGGTGGCTTAGGATATTTCCCTGTGCTTGTGAAGGATCTAGTGGTGAGTGTGGGGATTTCTACATTTTCCAAGTCTGGAGATACTCTTTGGCAGGGGGTTTCATGAAGACTCAAGTGAGGAGGATTTAGTAAAGATTCAGTGATTGCGATACCTCTGCATCATCATCGCTGCCAAATATGCAGTAAGACTTTGCGTTCACTTTACAGGCAAACTTACTCTTTTTAAAACTTCGAAACACGAGGAAAGCCCCCAACTTTCAAAAGAAAAACACTCACATTGACACAGCGCCTTTTCCCGATTGCAAAAGGCCCTTTCTTTCCCTTGTCATGACAAAAAAGGCTTAATTTTTTTTTCCTTTTCTTTTAGCCAATATAAGGGGAGAGGGAAGAGGGGGAGAGTCATTAAAATGCAGTTCTTTCAATTATGTCCCGTTATTTGTCATCTTTATTGCTTTTCTATAGTTTTCATTGCACCTTTAATAGTACGCCTGGTCAGAAAAGGTGAGCTGGAATGTGAACACACTTGGCTGCCGCCGTCAGTGCCTATGAGCTGTGCTCGAATCCCTGTCCCTGTAGATTTTAATGTCCCCGCAGACTGCTGGCAGCCTGCTTCCAGCTGTGGCAGGCATGATGCAGTGAATTGCTTTTGAATGTTCTTTACTCAAATAGGCAGTAATTACAAGCTTAAAGAGGTTTAGTGGTCCAGTAAACTACATAATCACCCCTGAATTAGCCTGGGCTCATCAGTTGCAGTCCAGCAACCTCAAGACTGCTGTTTGTATGCAGGCTTTATCACGTAGCAACCTGAGCAGCAGGTGTGGAACAGCAAGAATCCCCCATAAACACAACTGTCTACTGGGGACAATGATCTCTAATGAGATGAGGCTGCAGCATCACTGTAATTTAAGTGGGAAAATTAACGCCAGGGAATGCGCGCTACTTCCAAGAGTCTCTGCTTCTTCGGAGAATGGTGGTGTTTCACTGGCTTGGGGTTTTTTTCCTTTTCCCTCCTCATTTTTTTCTTTATTTTTTTCCCCTCCTGGATCTTTAAATGCATCTTTTTTTATGAAGAACACATTGTGGTTTTGCGTATAAGTTGAGTGGGCTTTATTCTTTTACAAGGATACGTTGTGAATATTTAATGGTGGACGGGGCATCTGTTCAAGGACTTTCCATGCCAACAAAGCGGCGTTGCAAAATAGCAGCTTTATCTTTTCATTTCCTTCCTCGCTGGTGGCTCGTTGGGTTTTTTTTTTAAATAGAAGATGTTCAAATGTAAACCTGCTTCATCTTGGCATTGGAGATTGGCACCCTGACATGGTGGTTGCCTTGAACTCTCTTTGCATGGCTGTTTGGTCCCTCTGCGAGAAAAGATGTCCAAGTTTATGGCAGAAAGCTGCCCAAATTGCTTGATGTCTGCTCCCAAGGGAGCTATAAACCCAGGAAATCAGCCTAAAGCTCCTGCTTTCTCCTAAAAGCTGGTGGTTGACATTAGGGACCTGGCTGAATCCAGCAACCCTCCATCGCCTGGGGAAGGGGAGGTGTGGGTGTAGGGGAGTGGTTTTTATCCCCTGGTTGCAGAGGGAGCTCCTGACATAGCCAAAGCAGCCTGAGAAAGAGAGCAGAAAGCACAAATAAAAGCTTTCGGCTTAGCTCTGTGGGATTACAACCACCGGTGCTGGCGTTTCCCAGCGATTGCGGAGCTATTTCAGAGCCCACCTGTTTAGAAAGTCATTTGAGGTAGATAAGGACAGTGACTTATTGCTGAGAAAAGGCTTCTGGTTAGGAGATATTTACCTGGGCTAATCTGTCTTAGGCCAGCTCTAAAAACAACAGCAGCGCTTTTATGGAGTTATCAGGTAGTTGGGATTTTCTTTAGTGTGCCGGGTACAAGGATATTTTTTCCTCCTTTCTGAAAGCTGCTCACCTAGGAAAGGCTAGGGTTCACCTTCCTGCCTTTCCGCAGCCGCCTGATAAAGATGCCAGTTTAACTGAAAAAACAGGTATTAAGGATGTGAATTTTAGCTCTAATGTGGCTGGAAGTTGGATGATGCATTCCCTCGGTTCCTTCAGTGTCACTTGGACGTAATACTTCATTTTTTTTGCCATGTGCTGTGATGAGGAGAGTTTTGCTGATCTTTTGTAGGCACTTTTTGTTTTACTTACCAGTCCTTGGTTATTTTTAGGTTGTGCTAGAGAAAAAAACCCACTAAAACTGGGCGGAGAGTAGGAAAACGCATCACCCATGTCACTTTAGTGCAGATAATGTTGATGCTAGAGCAAAAGAAATCACTTTTTAAGTGTATTAAGAGAAGTTAATGTGTATAGTGTGTGTGTGTGTGTTTCTGTGTGCATATACGTGCAGGCACTAAAGGAATTTTAACACGGGAAAAGCTCTGCTCAATTACCTGGGTATGGTGTGGGAGTGTCTGCACAGACTCGGCTTAAAGCGAAAGCTGGTGGGAGCCAGTGTAAGCTCCAAACACTATCAGAGTGTCTCCAAAAGGAAATAGCAGAAGCACCGTTGCTTGGACCAGCTAAAGCTCAACTGGAAAAGCCAGTGGGTAATAATATATGGTATGGAAGGAATAATATTGTGGCAGCCAGGGGATGGATTAGATGAGTTAAAAGGTTTTTCCATTTTCTGACTTCTGTAATATCCTGTGTAAGGGATGATCTGAACTTTTTTCCTTAATGAGTGCTTGCATTATGAATAATTTGATGGGGCCACCAGAGAAGTATTGGCAGCGCATCCCAAGCCATACCATGTCTCTCCATCAGCCTTGGAAAGGATATTTATGTTAGCGAGTGCCAAAACTTGTTCACAGACAACTCTTGCAAGAACATTATTTACAAAAGGCAAATGGGGAAAAAAAAAAAAAGGAGAAGCACAGAGCATTTTTTTTTTCCCTGGCATAACTCCTTCATTAATAAGTGTCACTGTTGCCAGTACCTCTTGCCCCCCTCATCAGCCCCCGCAAATAAAACATCTTTTCCACCCCCCTGCCTGCAAAACCAACCCAGCCCCTGTTTAATCAGGTTGCACTGTGAACACACATTCAGATGTTGAAACTTCTGGGGTATTGGCTCTGTATTTTACACCCTGTGTTTGCCTTAGGAGAGTCAGATTCTGCCTCCTTTCCTCACCTTTTATTTTTTTGGCAGGGCTGCCAAAGCAGCCTGCAAAACCTTTGGTAGGGTAAGTGATGGGCAGTGTCTCGGAGCCCCATGAGGGGCTCAGCTCATGCAGAAGTTGAGCAGCAGTGTATGGCCTCACTGTAGCAATACAGGGATATAGCATCTCCTCACCTTGCATATTTTGATGCATTTTTAACTTCCCGAGACCGAGCATGCCTGTTGATATTGCAGTCGTAGTTTGCAGTTCAATAACCCTGACAGCATTAGGATTTATTAACAGTAACGCTGCGCAAAAAAATCTTACCATGGGGATATTAAACTATTATAATAAGTTGAGGAAATATTTTCTTTGCAAAGAGGAAAAGGCTGGCTTTGTCTGCAGCATGACCATGTCATATGGACTGTGTTTCCTTGCTGCGTTGAAAAAGCAGCGAGGGGTTTTAAATGCCAAAGCCAGCTCACACTTCAACAGCATTATCAGGCTGACTCATGCTCTCGGCCAAGGAAAAGGCTGTGCAAACTTTGCACGGGCTTTTTTTTTCCTTCCCAGCCTCATAGATGCATTTCTAATAAAACGACTTCCTTCTTGGTGTTTAGTATTTCCTCCACCGTGCAAGCCGGTCCCATGGGATAAACAGGATCGGGTTTGCAGCTTCCGAGTTGATTTCCCCCACCCCACCCCCGCCCTCGGCAGCTCACCTCAACTTGGCAACTTTTTACAGCCTGGCCTGAATATAAAGCAGGTCCTCGGGATGGTCTGTAAAGCAATTCACGCAGCCTGTGAGATAGGCAAGGGGACTCAAGGCATTCTCTTTCTCGCTCCCTCTAAACATGCCGGTGGCTGATGAAGAAAGCAGGTTGAAATCTTGTGACTTTAGGGATAGTGACCCAACCATTTTTTGGCTACTTTGCAAATGCGGGTACCCCTGTTATTCTTTCAGAGGTCGGCATGTGTGAGGATCCAGGATTCGACTGCTATAAATTCAAGCTCTGTTCTTAGACTACACCATGCACTGCTTTTGTAATGCAAATAGCAGGCACAAAGTGTCCCTTTGATAATGTGCAGTCAGGAGACAAAAAAAGCATTCACTGCAACAGTAAAACTAATTCATAAAGCTGAGAGACAATAGGAAAGCATTATGGATATTTAAAAAAAATAATAATTTATCGTAGATCAACTTGATCGCTAATGTAAACAGTTCAAATACAAACCAGGAGGAGGGAGGGGAAGGGGAGAGACACTCAAGCCACCATACTGCTGTGTTAGCTAACTCTGGACAAGTTCGGGTAAAGTCAGGATTCAGAGTTCAGCATAAAACCAGCCTGCAGTTTCTCTGTGGAGAGACAAATCTTGGGCTTTATTCTGGTTACCAAGTTAGGTGTAGGCTGGGCTGCTGTTCAGAGATGAGAAAAAATCATAGTATTTGGGCTTTTTTTTTTTTACCTTTTTATTTTGAGGATAGAAAGCAGTTAATAGACACTCCTGAGGGCATGTATTTTGGAGGGGTAGTTTCTCTCCATCACCTGCCAGAGTTTAGCTCAAGGTCATCTCATCTTGTTGCATTACGCTGAGCTCTGAAGGGGGCAGAGGGCTGGAGGAAGGGGATAAAAGGACTTCTGAAATGGTTCTCCCGGTGTGGTGAGCCAAGCGACGGCATTGCTGTGATAAGGGCGACACTGGATGGTTGCCACACCATCCTTATAACATAACGAGCAATCTTTTGCTTGGGGTTTGCTTCTGCTCCTGGTAGGACAGGTTGGCAGTGTTGAGGTTGAGGTTGTTCGGTACCACAAGGAATTAGTAGTTCAAGGGAATGGGGTGGTGAGAAGGCGTTTTGCCTCCTGTTACCTCAGCAGTAAGCTCTGGGCAGGTTTATTTTCCTATTTTTTTTCTGTGACCATTACAATTCTGGAGGCAAGGCAGAGAGGGAGGGAGCATTTTGATAGCAGGTTACAGATAAGATAAGGTCTATCCCTGTCCTGGAATCCAGCATGTGCTGTCTGGGGTGGAAGATTTGAGGAAAAGAGTACGTTTGAACAAGGGGTGTCATTAAGAGACAAACTTGGAAGCTTTCCATCTGGGTCTACTGGAGACTTTACCCGCTGGCTGTAGTCAAAGGTTTTTGGTTTTGTTTTGTTTTGTTTTTTAAAAAAAAGTCTTATTGTTTGTTTTGCTAAATATTATCTTGGCTGCATTAAAAAGGGGTTTTTATTAAGACTTCTGCTCTCGAAATACCATTCATAAAACAGTGACAAGAGAATATGATGGAAAGTTACATTTTTCTCTCTGTCACTTTGATTTCTTTGTTACTGCTAAAACGACTGCTCTGACTCATATTTTGCATAGTTATTTTTACCTTTTCAAATGTTCCTTAACTGTTCATATTACCCTGGGCAAATCCCCCAGGGATAATTTTCATTTGCATGCAGACTTTGATGGTGTTATTAAGCAATCACTTTCTGTACTAAGTCATTATTAAAAGTAATACCACAGAGCCTCAAAAACACATTAATGGTGCCAAACAATCCGCATTTCAGTGCTAGATTTATGGGAAGGGAAAAGCACTCGCTCTCATACCATTCGGTGGATGCTGCTCTGTAGTGCTGTAACAGCAGTAGGCGTGATCAGAAAATACCGGAGCCAGATTCAGAGTCCTTATCTGTTGTCAGCTTTATTCTTTCAAATGCTTTTTTGCTTTGTTTTGTTTTTTTAATTAACCTCCCTGCTTCCTATTTTTTTCCCCCCTTGGATTTGCCCTTTTCCTCCGGCCTTGGCAAGAAAGCCTGTCTGCAGTCTTCCAGTATACACAGGCTGGGCTGGTTCTGGGAAGGAGGGTCAGCCTTCCCATCTGTAATCACCATTTTATGGCTTTCACTCGAGGTGTTAATGCAGATCAAATGGAAAACACTCCAGCGAGAGGGTTACAGCTTCTCACGCTGCCCCGTGTACGGTCCCAATCGTTAATTCTGATTATAAGACCTAAAGGTAATTCTGTTTGCTCTCCTAATGCATTGCAGCTCTCCCGGTGGTCCAACGTCTCTTTTCTCCAATTCCCATCTTGATCAATTGTTTGCAAATAATTAAGCTTTTAAGAGATAATGGTAGGAGCTAATGTACACAACAAAGTAAAGGTCTCAAGTCACTGTTTATTGAACAGTGGTACAATTTGCTTTGATATCCCAAAGTGATCCAGAGTGATAGGTGGACTTGCCCACTGGAGTCGGTAAGGTGTTTTTAGACACACACTTCCATGTGTGTTTATATATTTATGTATTTCATAGAATCATCTCTCACATTGGAAGAGACCTGTAAGGATCATCAAGTCCAACTCCCTGCTCCTTGCAGGGCTACCTAAAGCTAAACCATTTGGTTAAGAGATACCTGTATTTATTTTTTCTTATACATATCGCATGCACAAATACAGTATATCTATATATCACACAAATATATATACACCTATCTCTATGTGTGCACCTTTACCCTTTTGAACAACCATTACAAAGCTTTAGGACGGCAACTGCTGTTCTCAGGTGGGTGAAATAAAGACCTACAGCAACAGTTTCCACTGAATTTCCTATTTCTTCATAAAATGGCAGTTCTCAGGGTTTCCCCCTTTCTCTCTGTTGCGATGTGATGTCTGCCTTTGCCTGTAGCACAGGCCTTCCTAGCCCCGTGGGTGGGAATGCAACAAGGCTTTGAATGTTTTTATAGCAACCTAGCCTGTGGCATGCTGATTCTTTGTCAAGTCATTTTTATTTTATTTGTTTTTTGTTTGTTTTTTTTTTCTTTAGTGTACAAAGGAACAACTCATACGTTCCACAGAAAGCTTATATAATAAGGATGCCCAGCATTTAAGATATTTTAAACCACTCTGAATCATAGTTAAAAAGCCTGCCGCATTGTGAACCTTTAGCTGAGAGGGATTAGCTACATGAAGTCCTGACTGTCACGTGATTATGGCAATTATAGATTTATCATGAAATTGTAAGTTTATTCTATGTTAGGCTATGAAAAAATATAAATCACATGACCTTAAACATACTGCAATTTGAGGAATTTGGGACTTTTAAAGCAATTATTTTTACAGAGACTGTATTATTCTGATGGCTAATTTTATCCAGTCTTGTCTATTTGGAAAAAAAAGTCCAGAACAATTGAAAATTGCTTAATGGAGACAGAGTTCGCAATTCCAATAGCTAGAGGCTGTCTAGTAATTATTGCTTGCTGCATGAAATTAGACACAGTTTGTTCAATTACTTAAAATTAGATCACATGTAAGGTGGCAAAGTGAAATAAGAAAAAAAAGGATAATTTTGTCCTCGCTTGATAGCAAAGTAATGAAACGGGAAGTAAGCTATAAAGATGAAAATGTTACAAATCATCTCTGTAGGGTTTGTTTTGAAGAGAAGCAAAATGTTAGGCTCAGATAGATGGATGTAAGTCAAGTATGACTTGTTTGTTGTGGATGCACACGTATATAAGGCGGACAATAAAATTCGTGTTATATTTTTTCATGTGTAAAATGCGAAGCACTCATCAAGAAAAAAAGAAGTAAAAACCCTATCCTCATGTCCTCCAAACTGCAATTCCTGAGCTAGTTCTAATACAGAAAATACAGGGGGTAGTTTACAGGTGTGCAGGTTATCCAAGGACTTACTGTCGAGGAGCAGGATTTTTAAAAGAATGGGGCATTCACCTCTATTTTGGCAGGGAAAAAAGAAGCCTTCTTATTGGAGCTTTGAAATGGGTGCATCAGGCTTGGGGAAGTGGGGTGATGCAGGCTATAACTTTTCATTACATGCCAGATTATTCTGTTTGCAAGAATATATACAAAATCTGCTAAATAGTTATAATACCAATAAGATTTCTGAGTTTTACGAGGTTTTAAATTCTGATACTTTACAAGGTTTCGGTTTACATCTCATGTAATATTACACCAAAGAATACATCCAAAGAATATGTGAATGTTTCAGGAGAAATAAAAGGGCGACGTGTGTGTATATCAGCAAATACTCTTGTGGCAACCAACTGCTAAGTGGGATGTTTAGCCAATTTTATCAAATCATCTTAATGAAATGTTATTAAGCAGCTTGGAGCAGACCAGATCTGAATCTGATGTGTACTGAGAGTTGGGTGCCCAGGTTGGGAGCTGAGCCGGTTCCTCAGAAAAAGGGCTTTTCCTGGGAATTTTTATGCTTGCAGTATTTGACTGTTTCCTTCTGTGACGGTGGCATTTTTACATGGAGGGAAAGGACACAAATTACATTTCTAAATTTCAAGCTCAGATGTGGTATTTGCTGTTGATTTATTAAGCAATCTGTATTCATGCAGAAGCAAATTTTCTGAGAAAGCAATCAAGTTCTCACAAGAAACTTAACTTATGATTGAATTTTAACATTATCTTCAATTAAACCAGTATTTATTTTCTGTCTCTTAGGATTAGTGCAGCACAGTTATGTTAATGTCAGGCAAAAATGTGCTGATCATTGACCTTGCGTTGGCCTGTGTTCAAAACCCAGGCGTTTGTTTATGTTCAGGATGCTGATCTTATTTGCAAATTATTTTGGGGCACTGGCAAGATTTGTCTTCACTGTCTCGGAAAACATCAGCAAGTTTTAGTTTTACAGAGAAGTGCTTTATCACATTCTTTATTGTTCTGTGAAATACAGGAGAAAAAAAAAACAACCAACCAAACCTGTGATTTGACTCTAATCGGTCATTCAAGACAAGTGCAAAAACTTTCAGCTAATGCAACAAATATCCTTCTTGAGTATCAAGGTACTGCCAGTATCCTGAGCAGTTATTTCTCCACTTCACTAATCTTTATAATTGGCTTGTCTTTTACTGCCATTAATTAAGTGATGTAGTAGCCCATTAATAATTATAAAAGAGTGACACACCTCAGCATTTTCACCTTTCAATAATAGATGTCACGCTTCTGGTTTGGTTTATTTATTTTCTTAAAGGATATAATTTGAAATAAAAAGTAGGTGAAAAGCATTGTTTTAAATGTATATATTTATTTTGGTGTCTTATAGCACCCTTACCCTTCAGAAGAACAGAAAAAGCAGTTGGCACAAGACACAGGGCTCACTATACTTCAAGTGAACAATTGGTAAGTAATTTTCCTTAGTGTTTCTATACGACCGCTGGCACCCTATGGCTAACGCTTTGCATTTTTGAGGACACACTTTGCCCTTGTCTGCTCCCTCCCCTCCTCCCCCAGCAGTTTATTGATGCAAAAGGGATCTAGCCGGGCGAGTGGTTTCAGTTATGAGAACTAGGAGGTTTGCTACCGCAGAAAATGGGCAGTATTTCTTTTCCCTTCGCTTGGGCAGATTTCAGTGTTACTCACATTTGAGTACGAGTCCTCCTTCTTGCAGAGGATGTGTCGTCTTCTGTAGGAAGCCACATCCATTTTAAGAACTTTGGTTTTGGAAGAGGTTGAGATGTTGGGTGATAAAAGAAAGGGCAGTTGGCCCCCATTTCTGCACAGCATATTACTATTTTGGGCTGCTGCCATCCTTTCTTTCAATGTTGTTAGTGGGGATTTTGTTTTTGACTGACATCCTTCTGTCCCTTTACTGGTTTGTTAAGTTTTTGAAAGCTTGAATAAACTTTGAGGAAGAGCCCCTGATCTGTTGTAGTAGCAATTTGTTTGAAAGAAACTAGGATCTGTGCTGGTTTTGCAGTGATTTTGGGTCGCTTACTATCTGAGATGAGGCAAAGACAACCAGTGATAATTATTTGTGATTTAAGTATAAAAACACAACAGAAAACCCTTTAAAAAGTTGGATTTATTACCCTTTGTTACTGCATCAAAATGCAGGTTTCTCCTGCTTTCCCAGAACAAGTGTCATATTTGAAGTGTATTGCAATCTAATACCTAGTAAAACTAAGTGTATCTAATTAATTGTCCTAATATTTTTAGATTAGTGTTTATGATGGGAAACCTTATCCTCTTTGAAGTAATACCCAGAAAATGGCCAAGGCAAACAGCGAGCCTGCTGGGGAAAAAGGAGGGAGAAATGCCAGTTTGCAGACAAAAGTATTTTTTTTCCGTTCAATAAGTGTCAGAGATTAATATTACTGAAGCTCTGATTACATGGCCTAATCCATTTTAGTGAATAAATTTGGTCTTGATGTCCATTGCACCTACATTAACAAACCCTCCTCTCTTAGAGAGTGTAGGAGCCTATGGGAGAGATTTCAGATATATTAAACCCCATTACAGAAAATGTAATTTCTGTCAATATAATCCCGTGTATTCTTCAATTTAGTACTTTAGAGATAACAAGCTACTTACAATATATTTGCCTTTGGAGGATTAATTTACAAAGTGCACTATCTGGGAGACGCAGGCGGGCTCACATAAGCATAGCTTGTAAGGGTTATCAATTTCTGTGACCCCACAGCAGCCCTGGGAGATCAATTTTTTGAAGCCCTTTAAGACAGTGAATAAAGGAAAATACGCAAATACTTAGTGCACATAAAGTATGCTTCCAAGATGCTTACTTTAAAATGGCAAAAGAAAAGGGCTAAACATAAAATACATGTTAGAAGGAAATGTAACCTGTGGTATTTTGGCCCAGCCAGCAAAAATTAGTGTTTGCTTCAGCTTTATGTCCTCCAACCTTCATCCGGGCGATATCCCTAATTTATATGGCTGTCCTTCAGTTTAACGGTAGGTGCTTTGGCCGGTTGAGAAGCTGTGCATGCTCATCAGGGGTCTCATTTAGTGATGAGGTGGAGGAAGCGCGTGCTGCTGCAGAAGGGTCTAGGAGCATAGGATTTGGTGTGGGTCAGTTCAGGATGGCCCATCAAAGGTATTTTTTGAGATGATGGATATGGGATGCTTTGAAGTGAAGCTGGTGGAATTTCTCCCGAGTGGCTTTTCAGGGTGTTTTTCAGTACCCATCTCGCCTTGGATTTGAGGAGTTTTTGCTTTGGCTTTGTGTCAGATGTGTTTTTATAAGTTCCTTATGTGCAAGGAGAAAAAAAAAAAAAGTAAGTAGGTCAAAATACATTATAACTGAAGTCGTGTGGATGTAGGGCAGGCTTCCTCTGCTTGAGCTAGTGTGGTAATTCTGCTGTGGTGGTACAATTGTATAAATTATTGAGACAATTCCCCTTTCCAGCTCCATGAAGATTTAACACATAGAGCCATTCGGGGCTTTTTTAAATAACAGATACCCATATCTGGCAGGCAGAGATGCCCAAATTCAGCCCTTGTTTTTTGCAGTTGGTGCTAAGGAGCAAGGAGGATGCGAGACTGTGGTTGAGCATGCAGGTTGCACACACACAAGGTGTATCCTCAGGAAACATCCAGGCATGGTGTAACCAACCCTCCCAGATCCTGGGGATATGGGCAACCCTCTCCCAACAGTTTCCTAAATCCCTTTTCTTCTAAGGTGGTATCCAGGCAATGAAACTCTTGCCTGAATTGTTTGCTGCATGGAAGAGCTAACGTTTTATTTCGGGTTAGTTTTGCCTTTCTTCAGTGGGCTCATAAGTCATTCAGCCACGACTTGCAAAAAATTTTTGCCTTCCTCCTTAGATTCTTCCAAACTTGTTAACACACATGTACATTTTTGTATTAATGATGAGTCATTGTAAATCACTGTTACAGAGATTAAATAAAATGCTGAAGGGCAGGCTGGGTGCAGATCAGTCATAAATTATTGGCAGCAACACAGCATGTGGGAATACATGAAATGTGCATGAAAAACATAAACTCATGTCTGGTAGCATGGTCGTTAGCCTGGACTGGGAATGCTGGATTTTCTGGATGGAATTAGAAGTTTGCCACAGAGCAGTCAGTGAAGAGAGCATTTGTTTTCTGCAGCTTGAAAGCATTTGAACAATTTTTTTTTTTTTTGTCATATTTTGAATGCCTTTACAGTATGTGCTTGTTACATACTTCACTTCTTGGCCGTAATGAAAAAAAAATGGTGCTTTTCACATGTGGTCTGCCCGGTGTTTGGACTCCCTGGGTTGATGCACACAACTCCTATTGATGGTGGAGGAGTCACAGAAGTGGGGTGGTGATGTGAGACATGCCAGAAAATGTATCAGGGCTGGGGTATGTCTTCCAAAACACCACAGTTTTAACTTTACCATTTTCCTTGGGTTGTTTTATTTTTTATTTAAAGCAATGAAATTGTGGAGGATTTCCCCCTTTTTTTTGTAACAAGTGACCGTTTTCCTTGTAAATCACTCACATTGCTCTTTAGGACAATCTTTTTGCTGCAGTTGGATGTTTCTGCTGTGGGAAGAAGGAGCCCTCACCCTGTTGCAAAAAAGAAATAAATAATGTGGTAGGAAGGTAGCAAAGTTCAAGATGTCATTAGTCTAAATGAACCCTTTCAGTCTCTGTCTTGTTAATTGTGTAACCCCACAGCAGTTCAGGGTTTGAAGCATGGTAACGTGAACTAGAAGGGGCACTTGTATGATCTTGAGAGCATTGCATAGGTGGACGTGAAAGGTACCCGACCAAGTACAGGTTAATAAGGTGCTTTTCCCTGGTGATGAAAGCTGTGGTTGAAATATCCAGAAGGTGTGATCCAATCACTTCTTACTTCAGGCAAGAGCCACCCAGGCTATAGTGGACAATGTATACAGTTTTCTTGTTTACTGAATCCCAACTGTCAGATGCTTGTTTATATTTTAGGAAAGTCAAGGTAGATACAGAAAAATGTCTGTGTATTTCTAGAAATTATGCCTATATAACCTCTCTATATGTGCATGTCTATGTGTGGCTCTCTAAATAGACTTGTGTACAATTGTGTTAAAATGAAAAAAAGAAGAAAGTTTGAAAATTCAAATCCTTAAAGCTCCAGCCTTTTGTTAGGTGTTTGCATTCTGCTTTTTCCAAAATACCCTTGTGCTATCTAGGGCACAGACCAGACAATGATAAAGCAGCTAGTCAATATTTTATCTTACCCTCATTCTTCAGTTCTTCGTTTGTTGAACTCTATTCAAGCCATGCTTGAAGATGGAATTAATAATTACTGCTGGGCTTTCCTATGGTGCTTATTGCTGTAATACCCAAGTCCTCCCTGACCTCCCCTTGCCTATATATGCATACAAGGTTCTGGGTCTGCATGGTATTTTTACAGATCCCCTGCAAAAGATCTGTTGTCCCAGATCACTGGTGAAGAAGTGAGGCTCAGGGAGGTCCAGGTGCAACAAAGCCACTGGTTTTTGGGTCGGTCTGGGCCTGTGAGATGGCTGAAAATAAGATCATGTTATCCACATTTCAGGTCTAATGGCCACTGAGTTCAGTAGATACTCCAAATTTTTAGTGTCATCTTATGTTGCCAAGCTCCAGTGCTGGGCAAGAAGGAGATACGCAAGAAATCAATTACTGCTGGGGAAGAGTTTGGATTTGATGCTTTCCTCAGTAGCTCCCAAGCAGACAAAGGCAGACACAGCTGAAAATCCCCTTCTCCAGTGCAGCATTCAGCTGCCTCAGCCAGGATTGCTTTGCTTTTCTTGCTGTTTGCTGCCCTATTCATTCAACTTTGACAAACTTGATTTCCTGTAGAAATCTCTTTTCCTACATTATAGTGCCCTGTCTTGTTTTTGTAACAAACATAACCATCGTTGGGGTGGTTGAGGCATTGGGTCCTATCAGAAATCGTACTGTGAGCTCGTAGTTGGACTGTTTGCACATAAAGTAGATTTAAAAAACCCAACAGGGTTGAATGCAGCTCTAGGAATACAGGTTCCTTACTCTTGACTTCTTGTTTTTATGACTTTGGCTTCTTTAAATGTCAATTTTGTGTAAAATTTCCTAGGCTTGAAAAAAAAACCCAAGCAACAAGCAAAACCAACCTAACACACTGGAAAAAATTATAAAATCATGTAAATTTCCCTAATCTCATTCTTGGAGACAGCTGAAGTTACTTTTGCTGAAACTTTATAAGAATGTAGTTAAATAAATGGTTTCAGCATCAGCTTGAAGATGAGCTTGAAGTATCTCAGATGGGTTTGCAGTAGGAAGACCAGACCACATTACTGTATGTGGTTCAGGGCATAGACACACAGAAATGCTGTATTACTCTTTGAGCCCCATCACAGCTCTGCACCAGCTTGAAATTTTTTCCTGCCTCTGTGTCTGTGCTCATGGGTAATCGCAGGAGTAGAGCTTTGCTTCTGTGGTCACTTCATGCTGGGGACAAAGCTCTTTGCCAGGGCAGGCAGGACAGCCTGGTGGGGACATGAGGATTTTGTGCTTCTCATGGGGGATTGCTCCCCAGCACCCAAATATGAACAGGGAGCACCGCTGCAAGGGGTGCCCTTCCCATCAGCTCACTCACTGGTCGTGCCCAGCCCAGTTTGCAGATGGCCAGGTTATGGGTGAAGCAGATGGGGGGGTGCAGATGGTGCAGGTGGGGAGGGTATGGATTGGGATATGCAGATGGGGGGAGTGTAGGAGAAGATAGTGATGGGGCAGATGGGAGATGCAGATGGGGGGTTGCTGATGGGGTGGTTGGGGCTATGCAGATAGGGACAGATGCTGATGGGGCAGATGGAGGGATGCGGATATAGCAGATGGGGGAGATGCAGATGAAGGGATGCAGATGAAGGGGTGCAGATGGGGACAGATGCAGATGGGGCAAATGCAGAAAGCCCCTGCCCAGCCCTCCATAGACGTGCAGGGGAAGGAAGAGTGGTTGCACGACTCTCCGCCCTGCCACCTTTTGGAAAACAGTCCCAGGCTGTTTTCCCACTATGATCTTTTTCTAATCATAGAATGCCTAGGGTTCTGTGCATGTAAAACATGCCCCAAACACCCCCAAATCCATGTCATAACATTGTCCTCTGATTCCCATGAGTCGAGCCCAACATCAGCCCCTTGAAGGCTCCCCTGGAAAGGCCTTCATGGGGCTGGGCATGGAGTGTAGACATCAGCTTTGTTCAATTCCCTTGCGAAGGGTGATACTAACCCTGAGCAAAAGGCCAGCACATGACCAGCGCACCACTTTAGTCCCACTTAAGCACTATTTTTAGGGTGTAAGTGGGGGAGGTGGCTGGCAGGGAGGGAGCATAGCAAAAGCAGGTGCTGGTCCTATACACAGGGGTGGATTTTCACCCCCGCTGCCTACCAAATCACAGGCTACAGTAAATAGGCAAGCTATTCGGTTTGCCACTTTGCAGAGTACGTCACACAGAGGGATTTTTAGTCCTGGGTGAGTAAAATATCTGCTTGTGTTCAGATGTATCTATTACTGCTTTTGTTGCAGTAAACAGATTAAATGAGAAAAGGTCAAGATGCAATTTGAATCTGTGTAAGAACATAACAAATACTTTTCTCAGTAATCAGATACAGTAAATACAAGTACTTATTTACTTGTAAATGTTAAAACATTCACAAATTATCCTCTCAACTTCAGTAATGCGAACCTAACCATCAGATTTGGGAAACTATTTACTTTTCTTCTGTGTGATTCAAGAATACACATACAGATGTCATTTAAACACAGTTTTGTTAATGTGAATACACATGAAAGCAGGAAAATATAGAAATACATGTTTCAAGTTTAATGAATATGTGTTGTTTGTTATTCCAGAGTAAAGAAAGACAGTAGGTATTGGTGATGTGAAATCACCTCCCAACCAAAAAAAAAACCCAACCACCAAACAAAAAACACACCCTACAAACCCCAAGAAAACTCTTTAAAAAAGGAGCTCACTGAGTGAATTGTTGGAGCAATTCGGAATATGTGTGGTAAATTAGCTCTTCGAAGTGTACCATGTGCAGGGCTCTTCAAGCAGATTTTTACATTTATGTTTTCACTAAGTCTTAGCTAATTGTTATGCCTTTCACCTTGAATGCCAATTGTAATAATAATATTACATCTGTAGTCTATTTCTCTGTTCTTAAATTACAGCAATCAGGAATACTCACTAGGTAAAAATTCTGTATAGTTACTCATACGAAAATATTGAAATCAGACAAAAAAATGTTTAGCTTGCATATTGCCTTAGACAGCCCTGGAGAGCTGCCAGGCAGCCAAGGTATTATTAGAAAAGCTGAGCAAATAGCTTGCAGGGGGAAGAGTTGTGAATTTAGAGCCATCAGGTACCGTCATATCACTGGATTTTAGGCTGATGGGTTGGTTTGGGATTTTTTTTGAGTTCAATAAAGCCATTTAAAAAAACCCAAACAACCCCAACAAACAGCATGGTGGTTTAAATGTGCAGGGTTTGGATTTGGTGTGTGGGTTTAAGGAGCAGTGGTACAGTTTTGGCATGAAACACAAGTGTTTTTCCAACAGAGGCAGATGCTTGTGAGGAGGTGGGTTACAGGGGGTTATTTTGGGGGAAATGCTCCCCTTGGTCTTTGGGATTTCAGGTGGACCAGAGGAAAGGTGTTCAGCCTGCAGAGCTGATAGACCCTGATAGTCTCCATGTGCCCCAAAATGGCCCAAAACAGAGGTCACAATGTCCAGAAGCACCAGGGGAAGATGTTTTCCCTTACCATTGCTCTAACAACCCTTGGATTCAGGCTGGGCAAAAGCAGCAGAGGAAACACCTTGTATTTTTGAGGGCAAACATGGAATAATTTTGCACAAACTAAAAAATTAATTAGTGGCACTCTGAGAATTCAGTGAGTAAAATAACTTGTGGTTTTGCTTTTTTGAGAGGGCAAGGGTTGGTTTCCCCACAGACCATTGTACGGTGCAAACGGAGTTTACCTGTCAATAGTCTTGCCTAATGAAAGGCGCTTGCTCGCCACTTGAGAAGTTAATATGTAGCAAAAAAAAATTCCTGTTTTCCCTTTGGGCTTCCATGCTCTTTTGGGATGGTATTGTACCTGCCAAACTTTTCTTAGTTGGTGCATTAATGTTCTGTAGCGAACACGCTGTGGGGTGTCAGGGAAATGAGATGAAATGGCACAGTGCAAATATTGGCCACTTGCTCTTTTCTCTGGTCCTGCCCTAGCTTTGCTCTGCAGGATCAGGGTAGGGGTCAGAAGGCTTTGGTTGTTACTTCTTATTGAAAAAGTCTGAGATTCGAGTGTGCATTGTCTCAAAACAAGAGTTAAACTTTAAAAAAAAAACATCCGGGACATTACTGTGTTGTGGGAATGCTGCATCACAAGCAAAAGGAGGGCTCTGTGCAGTCTCCTGTAAATACAGTTCTCATGGATTGGCTTCTTTTTAGTGCAAGAGACACATCTGTCAGGAAAAATACCCTCATTATATTAACAAACAAGCAATCAAACCCTCTAATATTTAAAAAAAAAAAAAAGAGAGAGAGAAGGGAGCGTAATGGTTTGTCATTGCTTTGCAAGTCAGGTTTTGGTCTATTCTTGTCATAGCTATCTGAAATGTGTTTGCATATAGTTTGCCTTTCTGGTATTTTGTACTTGCACGGACCTGATCTCCACCTATTTTGTGTCAACAGTTGCCGAGGTTGGTGTAGAGCGATTTAACTGTTGTGAACTGACACACCAACACGCGCAGAGAGGTGCCCTCGGAGACCCTCTCTTGCACTTACATCAGGCACTAGCTCAAGGCTGCACCTGCATAAAACAAACTGTGTGGTTAAAGAAAAAAAAAAATCAACCTGAAATGTTTTTTAAAAATGGGGCAAATGTTGCCTCCTTCTTGGCTAAAACAGTTTTCTCAAAAAATGAAACACAGCCAGAGGCGCAGGGCGAGGATGTACTTTCGAGGGTGTGCATTTTGCCCTGCCTGCCCTGAAAGGATGTTGGTGTAAATGATGTATGGCTGGCTCCACCAGCGTTGTGCTAACAGGGCTTCTGCTTTTTATTTTATTTTTGAAAAAGAAAAGAAACAGCAGCAGATGCTGCTGGAAAAAAAAAAATTACTTCCGCAGTTCTTCAGCGAAATCTAGGTCATGTAACAGTTTCATGGGTTATTATTTTTTTTTCCCCTGCCCAGGCACTCTGGGCCTTGTGGCTTTTTTGGCTAATGATGAAGTGCAATAGCTATCACTCCTTTTTAATTCAGATTTATCCCAGAGATAGCTGACTCCTCACCTGTTTTTTAAAGGTGGTGTGTACTGTCTGGGGGGCTGATCCCTAAGCTTTCTATATCCCATGGTCTCACAAGTTCTTTTTATCTTTTACATTCCTCTGACCTCCCTGTGTGTGTTTTGTTTGCGTTGTTTTCTGAGGATGTCTCTTCTCCTGCCCTGAATAAAACGCTGTCAGGAGTAGGATTATAACCAAAATGAATTACTTCACTTAATGGGAAATTATGTTTAGATAAAGTAGATTACAAAGTAGGCTATTAGTAGTGGTTAGAAAACAATGTTTTGAAGTAAGATGTCTTGGGGGAGAGTTCGTCCAGAAGTGTGGGCTTGTTTTTCAGGTTGGCTGTGACTCAGAGTTGTATCTTTTGTGGTTTCTAGGGGGACAGGGGAAAAAAAAAGGGAAAAAACCCCTCCAACCAGTTTTACAGATACCTGCATCACACGAAATACACTGATGTGCTCATGTTTTTTGACTCAGTAGTGGTGCAGAGGATCTGACCACAGGAATCACAGCTTCCCTCCTCTGCCCCGAGATGATGCCTCAGAGTAAAGACCAGAGTGATGTCAAAGAGCATTTCATGTACGAATTGCAAGTCCCTTATACAGGTTATGTTTTCCCCTAAAGACACTTGTCAGAGCTTTTAGTATGGCCACCCCGTGTTTATTCTTCCTCACCCTGCAGACTGGAGGGACTGGTGTGGGGTTTCTGGGTACAGAGTTACTCCATAATCCTTCAGTGGCCTTCTGTAGATGAGAAGGGTGAGGAGATCTGTCCTGGAGCATGGACAGAGTATTTCTCAGACAAAGCATTTATTATGTCCTTTAGTGAATGGGAACACTCTTAAACTAACAGCCAGATGTGGGAGCAGCCTCTCTGCTTTTGTTTGGGCTGGAGGACCAGGCATGGCTTCCAGTTCCCATGCCGTATGCATTACAGGTAGGAGTGGACGGGAAAAACTGTTCAGACAAGGCTCCCGACTTGATGTATGGAAAGAGCCTTGGACCTCAAAGGAGAGACCCCTGTGTTTAGAACACTTGTGTGGCAGCAGAAGGCTTGGAGGTCATGCAGACACCTCTCAGAAGGGCTGCATTCCCTTAAGAGGCTATGCTGAATCGACAGAGGACAAGGAAGCTGCTGGAAGAGAAAGGAGTGTTTTCAAAGTAGTAGCGAGTATTTTGTTATGGGTTCTCACCCACTCCCAGCATGATCCCTCCCATCAAACAAGACTTGGGTTGTTGAAGTGATCTGCCAAAGACAAGTTGCTTACGGCATCCAGATACGTGCTCCTGAAAGTTTGGATGGAAAGTTGAGAGTCAGAATCTCCTCTGACCTGGGAGAAAACCCCAAGGTGAGAGATGTGCATTGCAGCCTGGGTTGCTCTCAAAGCTTGCAGAGAACTTGTGCACCCTCCGCCACGAGCGTTTGGGAGGTCCTGGTGGCATCATCTGCACCTTGAAGCACACACATCTCTATCCCAGCAATAAGAGTGCACTGCATGGTGCTGAGATGAATTGCTCTCCAAATATGCAGTGGAACAGCTACTAGACAGCATCAGTCCATGGGCAGGATGAGTGTCTTTGTGGGAGGCAAGATTTTGGCTGGTAGCATGTTGCATATCCAACTGTACTGCTGTCCCAGGCAGGAGTTAGAGCAGCCTTAGTGCTGCTCTACTAGATGAATCTTTGCCATATTCCTTCAAGGCTAATTGTGGCACACGGAGATCAGCAGAGTACAGCTGCGCTGGGATTTGGGAGCAGGGAAGAGACAGGAGGTCAGCTCCACTGGCGCTTTGCCATGTAAAGATTTCCCCTTACATCATCTGGCTGCCGAGGGCGAGTTTACATCTGCTTTGTGCCCCGAGGGAATTGCGGTGTCAGGGAATGAGGTTGCTGTGAGTCCTCCCCGGCACAGCGAGACACACAGCTCTGGCTCCCTGGCATCGGTAGGGAGATGCCTCTATGCCGAACCTGGATTTTCACCAGAAACTTTCCATGGCAGCCGAGATTTTTGGAGTACTGAGTGGGATTTGTGGATGGGATGGGAGAAAGAATGAGATGAGCGTACCAGAAAGGCCAACAGCAGCTCATCTATGATATTGGAGAGCACTGGAGAAGGGCAGAGCAGGGATCATCTCAAGAGAACACTTTGGCCCACATTGGCTCTTCTCTCCTCTCTAGCAAGTCCCTCCCTTGTTTTTAATTCAGAACTAGCTAAATACAAGTAAGTTTTAACTCCATCTTACTGGGGAATAGGGAAGATTTGCAAGATGGGAAATATGTTTCCTGCCCAGCTTACTTCTAGAAAGATCCATTCAGCAGCCACAAGCCCTGTGCAGAGATGGGGCTGGGGGGGCATTTGGGCTAAGAGAAGAGCAAGGCCAGGAGCTCATGGGTCCTACTTTGATGGAAAGCCATCAGCCATCCCTTCTGTGCCAAGTGTGCCAGGCTCGATGCCACCCCGAGGCACTAGCAGCAGCTGTGTGGTGTCCCATGGGGCCAGTAGTGGGGTGCTTCCCCAAAACTACTCTGTTTATTTGCAGGCAGGATGTGTCCTGTGGCGATTTGAGAGGAAAGCAAACATGGGATGGAGCAGGAGGGGAAGCAGGACTTAAGGGCTTGGGAAGAGAGAGGCCAAAAGTAGAGCTGGTGCATGTTGAGCCATCCGAAAGCTGGGAGTGGTCGGCTCTCTTACAAGGAGCACATACCTGATCCCATCTCTCTGCTTTCTATTTTTGCTCTCAGTGTGCTCACTGCATTAGCAGAATTGGCTTGTGAGAGATTCAATACCACTCTTCCACTTTAAAGCAACTTTTTTGAATGCACAACGTGAATCCATCGGTGGGGTCACATAGTAATGCTTGAAGTCAGAAGCTATTTTTAAAACTAAATTGCAGAACCACACATGGCTTTCATTAGTGCTTTACATCAAATTTGTCAGCTAATTAGTGGTTTTTCATCACTAGTTTTTGCATAGTATTTTATTTGTTCGCTCTTCAGTATTGTCTGGTGATACCCCCAGCCATATATACAGTCTGGTGCTGCCAGCAGAAGAGAGAGAGGAAGAGGAGAGCTTTCAGGAGACCTTCCCGGTCCTACCAATGGATGGACCTGCTGCAATTGGAGTATATTCCAATATTAGGTGCCTGGAGTGGGCGGTTAGCAACCCGTGTACTCGCTTCCCTCCCTACCTCCATTTAGTGTTGTAAATGATGTATTACAGTCCTGAACCGTCTTCGGTTCGGAGGAGGAGGAGGAGAAACCCAGAAAAGTTGCCAAACATGACTTCATAAGGTTTGACTTTAAATTGAACAAAGTTTCTCGAGTGTCTTGGAGGTTGGGTTTTTTTCTTTACAAATAAAGGGAGTACAGAGAGCATGGATTGCTAATGACTGGTAGTTATGGGTCATTAAGCACACTAACTGACTTCAGGATCAGAACTTTCTAATAACGGCAGTAAGCACTTTTAACGTCTATTCCTCGTTTTAGGGATGGGGGGATGTGATTGCCATTCACAAGTCTGCAGTTATTTTTTTCTGTTCATAATTAGAGAGAGAGCTTGCTGGTTTTAAGGCTGTTTTTTAAATATTTGGGGAGAAAAAGCTTTTTCTTTTCTTTAACCGACTCCTTTAAAAAGCTCTGGAAAACAAATACACAGGGAAAAAAATGAAAATATGTTAAAATAAGGAATAAAGCAGTTACTGAAGTGTAATAATCCCGGTTTATAGCACACTTTCCATTTAAATTGTTTTTATTAGAGATAAACCTGTTAAGCGTTGAGGAATTAAGTGCTGAATGGAGAATGTTGTTTCGCTGCTGTATAAATGAAGGATCCCAGTATGCAGAAAAGACTGCGGCTGGTTTTACAAGTGAATTATGTGCCAGTTTGAAGTGCTCTGGTTACTTTGGCATCTGTTATAAAAATGATGATTTGTTTGTTGTCAGGAGGGATACTATTTTTTTCAGGACAAAAGGCATATTAGCAGTGGGGTTTGTAGGTACTGTGGGCTTTCTCATCATCCCCACGTCTGTTTTGCTAGAAGGAGCTTGAGGAGAAAAATGAGGCAGAGAGATTTTTGGGAATTTCTTTCTGTGTAGTGATACACAGTCTTTTGGTGCATGGCACTTTGGGACAATAATGAGAGCGAGCAGGCTGCAACTCCAAGTAGCAAAAGTTAGCAATGGTGTGAAACTCATCTCATTTGGGAGGGCTGGGGGAAGAGAAAAACTCAAACTACAGCTAAGTCTCAGCATCTCCTCTCAGGAAGCTGGTCCTGGAAAAGACCACATATTGGGAGCCACCCCCCTCCCCCGCCCCCCCAGTTGCTCTGTCGATTCTTGGGCAAAGGTGACTTTGGAAATTCGTGACAGCGGAGGAAGGTCTTGTTTTATTCACTCAACAGAAGCGAAATACAAGGGGAAGGGAGAAAGACCAGATCTGTGCGGAAAATGTCACTCGGGCTGTAACCTGAGCCTCAGCAAACTGTGCCTTTTGGAGGGTTTGGTGACCCTCCGAAAATCCTTGCTCTCTGGCTGCTATTATTGTAGCCAATTTCCAACTAAAATAAGTCTTTTGTCATCACCAGCCATGCCGCCCCTCGCTGAGAAGAAACAAAACTTGTGCGTGGCAGCGAGGGCGGCCAAGCTGAAGGTCAGAGTGCAGAGGCGGATTGCTGCATCCCCGGGGCCAGGGCTGGGTCTCACCCGTGGGACCGGGGATGCACCAACCGGGGAGACTGCCGGTGACCTCTGGAGACAGACCCCGGCTGAGAAGCCTAAGAGAAAACATCCTAGTAAAATGCAAATTGGAGGAAAAAAAGGATTTCCTACTCCTCTTTAGGGTTTTGCAGGTGGAATGGCTGGGGTGTTTTGGGTTTTGGGTCACAGCAGAGAGCAGAATCTCATGTGTCTGTAAGGGCAAGGAAAAGTTAACTTGAAAAAAAACAATAAATACTTTAAACTTCTGTGTTTGCCCAACTGTTCAAATGTTTCCTCCATGCCAGATTCTTCCCTTGCAAGGAAAAAAACCAAAACAAAGCATCTGAAAGTGTTGTTTTGCAGAGCTCTCGGTTCTCCTAGGGCAGGGAGATGGGTGCAACTTGTAAACTGAGGGATTTTACATTGTTTGCGTTGCTGTTGGTTCCGTTCTTTGCAGGGGAAAAACCCAAACAAACATAAAAAAACCTTTCCACATTGGGGTGAAGGTACCAATGTGTAGAGCACCAGTATGGGGAAAAATACCTAAAGCAAGTCTTGGAGCCTATGCAGGTCTTTACTCTCACGAGTAAGGTTATGTCGCTGTCTTAATGTTTAACTTAAGTTTTATGCTGAGTTGTATTTTGCAAATACTCAATTGGAGGAGCACTTAATACACAAGTACCTTTTTTTGGTCCTAATTCAACTGAACTTTTTAAAACTTGCAGTGATTTAGGGTTAGGTCGCAGTGGTTTCAGATAGGTGAAAGAAGATAGGGGCAGGAGGATTGTTCCTGTCAGCTTTTCTGTTCCATCAGTTTTGCTGCTGTTACATCAGCCTGGCGCTTTGGAAATTCAAAGGGCAATCAGAAGATTTTGGCCTTTCTATCAGAGAAAAAAACCCCCAAAACTCAAACCCAGAGAGTTTGGAGAAATTATCCCCATGCCTGTATATTTCTGCAGCAACAGCTAATTTGCAATTTTGCTTGCAGAGATTTCTCAGATGTGATTTATAAACATAACAGTACTGCATTATGCTCTCTCAAGGCAAGCCATATTAAATCGTTTTAATCTGATGGGTTCTTAAGAATTCCAGGTTTAGGATGCAGGAAGAAACTTGAAAGTGAATACTTTCTTCTTTTTTTTTTTTTTATAATGCATAGTGGTTTGGAGCCTACTATAATGCAAAGTAAAGCGTTCTTTTACAAAGGCAGGGAGGATGGGACAGAAGGTTAAAGGGCATCCTGGAAACAAACAGCTGGACCAGTTTATTTAAACAGATACAAGGATGGGGAGCTGACCTCCGTTTGACTTCTAGTGGGAGGAGCGAGAATGTCATTTTATTACTTTGCCCAGAAGGAAAATGTTCTTGCGTCTGAATTTCCCCCGAAGACATCCAAACACTGGGCTGTTTGGCAGAATTGCTTCTTATAGAAAATACTCATACGAATGCGTAGGAAGAGGATAACTGTTAAGTACCTGTGTGTAAAACGTTCTTAGAGCAGATATCCCAAGCGATAGCGTGGGGCAAGCAGGTGAGAATATACTTTGCTGTAGGTATAGCTTGTGGGTAATTAATGGTAAATTCTAGGTGTGAGGTTTATTATTATGAGACACTCCCCCCTCCCTCCTCCCCCTTCTCATTAAAAGCATTTGTAGTTTGGAGGAAAAGGAGGAGATGGTCAGTGTGTGTGTGCTTTATGTTGCTCAGGGTTTCTTTGGGGTAAAGGCTTTTGGCAAATGACGGTTTCGGTGACCAGCCGATCCCACAACTACCAAAAACCTGCCACGGTCCTGGCAGTCGGGCAGAAGGATGGAGTAAACACAGCAAGAGCCTGCCAGGCTTGCAGAAAGAAATGGCTGGGGCACTGGGGTTGTGTGTTGTTGTTTTACTTCGGAGAGTTACTGTGAAAATTGCTTTCTGCAAATGCAGATTACAGATATTAAACAATTTTCTAATTGGTCATGGAGCTAAGGCAGCTAATGGGGGAAAAAAAGCAGATTTTTTTTAATTGCTTATTTCACATGATGTTTGTGCTACACCTGTGCTTATAATGAGAAAGGAGAATTAGTCTAACCTTCTGCTCACATGATTCTAATTTTCATGGTTTGTACAAGATAATGATAAACTGATTTGCAACACCATTTGCTGGAGTTGAGAGTTGGTTTTTTTATTGGAAATGTGTACAAAAAATTGATCCAATGCTGTTCCTGACCACACATGACCTAGTTCAGATGTAAGGTTTCCAGATCTGATACCCAGAATCAGTACCTCTGAGCCCATTTTGTCAAGACGGGTTTGATTGGGACTCAGCATCTTGATTAATTTTTGTGGGAGTTTGGGTAATGGGAGTCAGTTGGGGATGGTAGATAGGAGGAAACCTAAATGCCTGTGGTTCTTTGATGACTGCAAAACAAACAGCACGGGGTGGTGGTTTGTGATTCTTCTCCCCGCCAGTGTGGGGAAATGGGTGGGCAGAGCTGATTCCCGCAGGAAGGTCCCGATGGGTTTATCTCTCCTGCTAAGCCACCCCAAGCAAAGGCAATGAAAACAAGCACCATGTAGCCCTTTGTGGACTTTCAGTTGCATTTTATAAGTGTGGTGGGGTTTTACCCATGCTCACAGTTCTTCCTTTACTAGTAACTATTGTGGCACACACGTTTTTATTGTTCTTTTTCTCTCTTGTAAAGAGTGTTAAGTCTGGTTATGAGGCTTTGCTGTGATTAAATCTCAATGGAGATGCTTTCCAAATGGTTTTTAGCTAAGCTTTCAGATGAGCAAAGCTGCAAGAGAAGTTCTTCTAAGGTGCCTCAGACAGGTTCCCAGCCATGGTTTTGAGCCTCCTGATTTTTAGTACCACGAGGCCTGCCTGCAGAGGAGACCGGGGCACTTGTAATCCCTCTCCTTCATCTGTTTTTCTCCAAATGATTTTAAATATTCCTTTCCCAAATAAGCAGAGCAAGACTGAGGCAAAGAGCCACAAAAACACAAGCAGTATGGTTGCGAGTGGCTATTTTTGAAAAATACTGTACCTTTTTTTTTTTTTCTTTTTTTTATTTCCAAAGATCTGCTTTTCATTGTTCAGGGGGAATTTTCAGTAGTCCAGTAATTACAGTTTAACAAGATGTTTGCTGTAAATGGTCAGGCCTAGCTGGAGAAAACAGGATTATAAATTCAATTACTGTAAAGCTATGACCTCGCCTTGACCCCTCAGACTTTGCATAAAGAGAGAGGGGGGGGAAAAAAAGCCCACCAAGAAATGGCTAGGAGGAATGCATGGCTCTGAAGTCCCCAGCAGTGTGACTTAGCGGTGATAAAACTCCAGACGTTCCCTCATTTGATGGGGTTCTGCCATCACAGTTCATTATCTTAATAGTGGGCATTAAAAGGGAATTAGGTTTGCAAGAGGTAGGGGCAGGTTTTGATAAAAAAAAAATTGGAAAAAAGAATTTGGAGGACATAAGGCAGAAATGGCACTAATGAGGGGGAGGTAGCAGATGCCCTCACGAGCATCTCGTCGGCTTCACCCTTTTGGGTTTTTTTTTTGTGTGTGCCCCGTTCTGAATTGAGAAGAGCGTTGCTGGTATTGTTTCCTGAAAACTCGGCTAATTCCCCCATGAAAAGATGAAATGGAAGTGTCCGACTGTGGTAAAAAGCAGGCAAACATAAATCAGCTTGGAAACCCCAAGCTCGTACTCTCAAAGGTCATTGGGGTTAGAGGTTTTGCAGTATTTGCATCCGCGCGCAGCCTGTCGGAGAGTGCCGTGGCAGGGTGAGAGGGCTCGGGGATGGGTGGAAGTCGTCCCTTCCATAACCGTTTGCTTTCCTCTTTTTTTTCTTGCAGGTTTATTAATGCCAGAAGAAGAATAGTTCAGCCCATGATAGACCAGTCCAATCGAGCAGGCAAGTCCCCAGTAGTAACTGTATTCAAGTCACGCAGGCGAGAACCATCCTCAAGCCATTCACCGGGAGGTCCATTACCTGGTAAATAAACGAGAAATGAACGCTGGGACTCATGGACAATTAAAATACAACCAGCTTTGTTTCATTACAACCCTAATCATTTTAACATTATTAAAATGTTTGGGGAAAAAAATCGTTGAAAATTTAAAAAAAAATAAATTTAAATTAAAATGATCCGCTCCATGACCAAACTTTCCCTACACAGTCAGAATTAACATTATTTCCCTTTTTTTTTTTTTTTGGTAGTTGTCTGAGTTTTCCTTCCCAGCTCTTCCAGCTCCTGTGACCACTCCCCGGTGCATGGCTTGGTGTGGAATTGCTGTAAACTTTATTACCTGTCAAAAGGGCAAAGGGGTCAGAATCGCTTGTGGGACTCAGTAAAGTTCAAAGACATTCAATGAGGTAGAGCTTTATGTGCTTTAATAACCCAAGGCAGCTTACTTCTGAAGCCAGCTTTTAATGTACAGTTAAAACCTCGAGTTCAGGTAGCGGTGCTTGTAGAGGGTCCTTTTGTCTGTTGGCTCTTCTTTTTAGTAGCTGTCTTTTGGGATTGCTGAGTGTTTGGGGTTTACTTTGGGGAAGGGGGGATTTATTTCTATATGTATATAATTTTTTTTTAAAATCTTAAGTTTTCTCATACTGGTTCTGCCTGGGGTCTTGGCTCCCAGCTCTCTGTGGGTATTTGCCATCGAGGGACAACCCCCGACTCTCAGTCGGTTTTGTTTTCTAAGTCTTGCTGCCAAGCTATCCGACCCCGTCACTGCACAAGATGCCTTTGGGCCACGCTTCCTCTTCGAGCACATTCGATTATTTTGTCATTAGGCGTAAATATCTGGCACAGTCATGTTCAGGTCCTGCTCTTAGAAAGGCATACGGGCGTAATTTAACACACTGCAATTTCAGTGTGACTATTCCAGCCATAAAATCCAGCTCCTATACAGGTCTTTGCATTGACGTCAGCAGCGGCAGCAGCTGGAGCCGGGGCTCCTCGTGTCTTGAGACTTCAGATCGCTAACTTCATTTCCAAATTCGCAGTAGGAAATTAAGCTAAAACTAAGCAAGCTTGTTTGCCTGGTGGCTAAGTTTGAGCAGTAGATTATTTTTTCGCCCTCTTTTTAGTGCTGGCATCGATAGCTGTCTCACGGAGACTATGGGGGTGAGGGGGTTGTCTCTTGACACCGTGAGGAGAGGTGACAACTTTTGGCTGTCGCTAAAAAGCAATGTTCTGCACTTTTCCAGTAAGTCAAGGAACACCCTATAACCCCGACGGGCAGCCAATGGGAGGTTTCGTGATGGACGGCCAGCAACACATGGGCATCCGAGCGCCAGGTAAGCCCCTGGGGGAGCACCACTCACCGATGGGGGACCTCGGTTGTACCACTGCAGGTAACCGCACCTCCGCACTCCGCCGTCGTCTCAGCTACCTGCCTTGCCTCGCCTGTCTTCTGCCTGCCTTCAGCTCCGCCGAGGGACACCAGGCATCTTCTCACTCAAGTGGTCCTGGACCCTCAGCCGTGCTGCATTTTGGAAAGGGGCTTTTGGCACTATCTGTTGACTTTGCTCATTCTCTGGCATCTTCTTGGATTTTTATCTCCCTCTAGGACCTATGAGTGGAATGGGCATGAATATGGGCATGGAGGGGCAGTGGCACTACATGTAACCTTCACCTAGGTAACCAATGGCAAAGCCAGGGGGAAGTAAGTACAAACGGGGTCTTTGTTCTCACTTTGTCCGAGGGATATTTGTCTCCTTGCATTTCCCCATGTTCTCCCTGCCCATAGCCTCATGCTTGTTCCTTCCTTTCCATCCATCCATCCTACGCCTGGGCTCCTTCGGGTTTCTCTCCCTTCGGTTCGGCACAAGCTTTCCAAGCTCCCAAACCCCCTGTGCGCGCGCGCGCCGTACATTGACGCTGCCGTACATTGACGCCGCCATACATTGATGCTATTATCCATCCCCGAGCACATGACAAAACAAGAAGCAGCCGGGGAGGTGGGGGAGCCCGTCGTCTTGGCAACAGACTGATTTGCAAAATGTAAGCGGTCTGCAGCAGCGCAGGGAGAGGAAAGAGCATGTCCCCAAAGTGTCATAAATCTGTCTAACCGCAGTTGATGCATGAGTTACATTTCTCCCGCTAACCTGCAAGACACCAAAAAAGCCAAACAGAGACTTCTCCTAGGTTTTAAATAAATAAATAAATAAATAGATGGCAGCTTCACTTAGTTGTGTTTTGGAAAGAGATGGGCGAAACTTTGATTTCTTTTTCTTTTTCTTTTTTTTTTCAAGTTTATTTCTCTTTGTCTGTCCGTCATAATGGGATTACGTGTGGCAAAGGAAAAAGAGAGAATACAAAATAGAGGTGTGCGCAGCAGGCTATGGAGCTTAGCCCAGGCTAATTGACTATATCCAAATTAAGTATGCCATCACTTGCAGTGTGACAAATGGATTTGACTTATTCAGTATACAAAAATAGAGATCATTAATGCAATCTTCAGTGGCAGGCCTTGCGAAGAAAGCCTAGAAAAACTGTCCCAGATTTTTTTTTTCCCCCCCTCTTGTCTTTTTATAGGGGAAAATACATTATACAAGATTTTGTCGTGGTTTGTTTTTTGGTTTGTTTTTTTTTAAATTAAAAATAGTAAAGAGGTTTGAAACAATGAGGCACTGGTACCATGTTTAAATGGTGCCTGATTCTGGTCCTCTCGCTCTCTTTCGGGAGTTATAAGCAGTTATTGCAACATTCTTCTTGTGCCCCAGCCTATACTAACACAGGGCTTGAAGTTACCCGGGCTGAGTGTGTTTCGTAGTCATCTTCTCGGGGCGCGAGTCAAAAACTAAGTTTTAACAATTAGCTGTGAAAACATTCCTCGGAGCTTGGGAATGCAACAGCCTTATTACCTCATCATGGAAATTTCTAGCTTAGTTAATTTAAATATTGTTTCTTAGTTTCTGGGTCAATTAAATTTAAATGATGTATTTTATGCTTCATGACCAATTAAATTAATAGGTTATTACAAAAAATATTATCATCTTTTTTGATTAAAGAGCTGTGAGTACAGTATATTTTATAAGCAATTTTCATTAGTTCAAAACTGTTCCTTTAGGCTAGATTAAGCAGCTATTCATTGCTAGAGCCTTGAGACCTGATTCCAAGGTGTTCAGCGCATTCACGGCGCGCTCTTACTTAGAACTAAAGCCAATTGAACCTACTTAGCAATAGCGTATGCCTTTCACCCTTGATGATTATGGAGCTTATAGCTCTCCGAAACAATACACCTGTCAGTTCCCATCAGCTACAGCAATCCAAGCAGAAGGCAGAGGCCCACGGAAAGCAGGAGGTTTTATTGTTTTAGGTCCAATTTTTTTCTTATTGTTCTCCCAAACCCACTGAAAGGTTGACTGGGTTGCACGTCTGATTTTTTCGGGTAGAAGTGAGCAACAGGGAAGAAATTATAACTGTTATTGATTTTTTTTTTATATATATATATATTTAATGTGTTTAAAAATACAGGTTTGGTTTAACAATTGTCCTTAGTAATCCTATCAATTTCGGCTTCGTATGAGGCCTTTGTTCAGCAATGTATGTGCTTGCTGTATAGCGTCTGTTTGAATGGCACAAATACTTGGGATGGATTCCAAGCGATTGGGCTCAAGAGCTAAATAAATAACTGTTGATAAACCTCAACGCTGATTTAACCCATCTCTCCTCCCAAGCCCCTCATTAACTGCTGCAGATTCCCTGCCTTGTATTCCCAACACACTTTTACAAGCAGGGAGATGAAGGCTGGTAGCTGGAGCAAGGCCACAGAGATGGAGCCCACCTGAGAGCTCTCACAGGGCTTCCCCAGCTTGGTGCCACTACACCGTGGTGACATTAGTCATCATCAGGCTGGCTCTGCTTCCAGCGTGGTTCCAGGTCGGAAGCATCTCCAATGCATACATTCCTACCGTAGAAAAGCAGAAAGTGGTTTTGTCTCCCAAAACTGCATTTGGAGGGGGGAGGAGGATATTCTTGGGGCAGGGGGGGGAGGTGAACCTGGGAATCATTGCCATTGCCAAAGTTGTGAGTCCGTATGTGGGCTTAGATCCCACAAAGGCAATGCCCATGATGCTGTGTCCCACTTTTGGCTCAAGCCTGGCCTTCCTGTGCCCAAGCGGAGGAGCTTCACAGCCTGATGGTGGTAGCTGGTCCCCACCACTCACTGCCACCTCTTTCTCTCCACAGGGCTGCAAAGTATGCCAGGGGATTATGTGTCTCGGGGTAGTCCAATGGGTATGAATATGGGACAGCCAAGCTATACCCCACCCCAGATGCCCCCCCATCCTGCTCAGCTGCGTCATGGCCCCCCCATGCATACCTACATTCCTGGACACCCTCACCACCCAGCGATGATGATGCATGGAGGACCACCCCACCCTGGAATGCCCATGTCAGCATCAAGCCCCACAATGCTTCATACCGGCGAGCCGGCAGTGAGCGGACAAGTGATGGACATTCATGCTCAGTAGCTTAAGGGAAATAACGCGTTGTCTGCAGCGACGGTAGATTTCAAACACTGTCTTTCTGCAATGACTATGGAGTTCTTGGCGTCAACTTTGGACCAAGGGACGTTCCGATTCTTCACAGGGACCCTGAAAAGCAGGAAAACACCAACCGAAGTCAACTTCTGGGGACATGATAAATACCTATATAAGACATTAAGAGAACAAAGAGTGAAATATTGTAAAATGCTATTATACTGTTATCCATATTACGTTGTTTCTTATAGATTTTTTAAAAAAAATGTGAAATTTTTCCACACTATGTGTGTTGTTTCCATAGCTCTTCACTTCCTCCAGAAGCCTCCTTACATTAAAAAAAGAAGCCTTACACTTATCCTGCAAATGACAGAAAGGGCTTATTTGCAGGATTTTTAGAGCATTAAAATAACTATGTCAGGCAGAAGAATCTTTCTTCTATCCTAGGATTTCAGCCATGCACACTCTCTCTCTCTCTCTCCTCTCCCCTCTCTCCGTCTGTCTTTCTTCCCTTTCTCTCCCTTTCTCCCCGTCGTCTCTCTCTCCCTCTCTCTCTTTCTAGCCTGGGGCGTGAATTTGCATGTCTAATTCATTTACTCACCATATTTGAATTGGCCTGAACAGATGTAAATCGGGAAGGATGGGAAAAACTGCAGTCATCAACAATGATTAATCAGCTGTTGCAGGCAGTGTCTTAAGGAGACTGGTAGGAGGAAGCATGGAAACGGAAAGGCAGTGTATTTGAAGCCTAATTGTCACATCAGAGCATCCTTGTCCCCATGCAGCAACCACCACCTTGTACATCACTTCCTGTTTTATGCAGCTCGAAACATGGACTGAAGATTTATTTTTAATATGTTGACTTTCTTTCTGGGCAAAACATCGGTCATGTGTGCATTTTTTTTTCCATAGTCCCATCATGGAGCATTTATGTATACATTGTAAATAAATTTTGTGCAAAAAGGACTGGAAAAATGATCTGTATTATTGCAATTTTTTGTAAAAGTAGCAGTTTGGTATGAGTTGGCATGCATACAGATTTACTAAGTGGGATAAGCTAATTATACTTTTGTTGTGGTTAAACAAATGCTTGTTGATAGCCTTTTTCTATCAAGAAACCAAGGAGCTAATTATTATTAATAATAATCATTGCACACTGAGTCTTAGAGTTTCTGATTGAAACAGTTTGGATTGTATAATAACTCAAAGCCCAGTTGTAGTAGTTTGAGTGCAGTAATGAAATCTGAATCTAAAATAAAAACAAATTATTTTTTGTCATGGTGACTCCACTGCTTGCAAAATTTGTTTCCTGCCCCCCCCTTCAGTATTTGTAGCCTTTCTATCCCGAATTGGGAGCCTAGCAGCTACAAAGCAGAGCTAGCTCCAGGGATGTAAGCATCACTTTCAGTTTAAATATTGGCTTCGTATTTAAAGAATGTAAAAGTAACGCTATGCTGCTGCACAGAGAAACTTCTTTGGAAGTTGGCGCTGTAAATTGTCAGGATGGGAACTGTTGCCTGTTAATAAACGTAATATCGTAGGGCATTATCGGACAGAAATTTGTAAATAGTATTTCCCCCCAAAAAAAAAAAACCACCCCAGATAATCAGGGTTCTAATGCGCAGCTCAGATTGTTTGAGCCACTGGCGCATTGCATTTCTTTCTGGAGTATGAAGGAAGGAGGAAAATAAAACGTGGAAAACATTGCTCGGGCAATGCATATTTGTAAGTAAATGACGTGCTGGCGCGGGGGGCTGCTGTGGGGGGCCGGGGCAGGCCGCCCTCTCCTCCCTAACCCGCTGCCTCGCGGGGCGGCAGTCCGCACCGCAGCCGGGAGTGGAGCAGCACCCCCAGCCCGAGCAGGCTGCCCTACCTCCCGCTGCCTTTAAATAAAATCCCAGCTGTATAAAAAAAAAAAAAAGAAAAGAAAAAAGTAAGAGTTTCCCAGGGGTAGGAAAAACACACGAATATTTTAATTAAGGCAAAATTAGCTAACAGCCCCCCACACCCCTCCCAGCCCGCAGGCACATCCCGGCGGGCCCGTGTGCCGGGGATGCTGCGGGGGCAGTGAGCCGGGGGGAAGGGGGGGTGAGAAGGGGGGCTCGCCGGCCGCCCCCCGCGTCCCCCCGCTTCCCCCGGGATCCAGCCCCTTGGGATGCAGCCCGCTGGCTGCGGCTGGGGCTGGGCAGGGAGCGGGGCAGGAGTGCAGGCAGGGCTGAGGCAGGATGCAGGCAGGGCTGGGCACGGTGCGGGCAGGGCAGCGCTGAGGGCAGGCAGAGCAAACCTTTCTGATCTAAGCAAGCCACCAAAGTGGGGTCCTCTCCGCCCCACATTGGATCTTTCCCCCCTCTTTTTTTGTTTTTTTTTGGTGGGGGTGGGGTGTGGTGTGGGTGTAACTCCTGAGTTTTCTTTTTTCCCCCTTTTTCCTTTGATTTTTGTTTTAGGGGCCGCAGTACGGCCAGGGAGGAGGCAGTACATCCCGGCTCCCTTTGTGAGCCCGGAATAATGACACTTTTCTGCCAAAACATGAATGAACGGAGCTCGGTTTTTTTTTTTTTCTTTTTTTCCCCCTTTTTTCTCCTTTTTGGGTTTCTTTTTTTTTTTTTTTTCGGTGTGTGTGTGTGTGTGTGTGTGTTGTGTTGTGGGTTCTCTCCCCCCCCACCCCAATGTTTCTTGAAGGACAAAAACAAACCGCCCTCTTGCAATGCGAGGGCACACGCGTCCCTTCCTTCTCGCAGCCGCAGAGAAGTGGGGCACAGACCTTCTTCCACCGGACCTTTTTTTTTGGGGGGGGAATGGGGGAGGGGCAGATTTCAAATTAAACCCACTATTATATCCCAAGACATTTAATCAGCTGTAATTATAACACATTCAAAATGAAGAATATGCCTTGACAGTATTTTTATTGTTATTGTTCATCGCATGATGTTAGACAGCTTCAGAGGCACAGGAAAGAGAAGTAAACGGGTTACAAATAGGGAATTATCCCTCGTTTAGCATTAAAATTCATTTAGATAAAATTGCCACAAACATTTAAATGGGGAGATTAGTTCCCCCTCACGCCTTATTGCACTCTCTCAATGGCTCCGTTAAGAACATTTTACACGTTGGAAATTCCGCCTTTTCGGGCCGCTCGCTGTTTCCTAGCTACCCTCCTTTCACCGCACCGGGGGAGGCTGCCGGGGGGTCGGGGGGGGGGGGCCGCCCGGCTGCGCCTCAGCTCCTCGCCTCGGCCCCGGGGACTGCGCGTCCCGCCGGAGCGAGCGCTGCGCTGCGCAGGGCTGCGCGGGGGGCGGGCGGCGGAGTTTGAGAGAGGGCGGCGGGTGGAGGGAGGCTGGCAGCCCCGCTGTCCTGCCGCTGCCTGCCGCGGAGGAGCAGGAGGAGGAGGAGGACGAGAAGGAGGAGGAGGAGGACGAGGAGGAGGAAAGCCAGCTTCGACTGCCATCTCTTGGGGGCTCGGGAGAGTGCCGCGGGGGGGGGGGTGTGTGTGGGGGGGAGTGGGGAGGGTGGGGGCTCCGCGTCCGTCCGCGCAGCGCCGTGGGCATTACGTGCCGCCGGGCCGAAGTTTGTGCAACCCCCGGAGAAGTTCTATACTCTCCACACACACCTTTCTTTGCTTGCTTTGCTTTCTTTCTTTCTTCTTTTTTGAGCAGCTCCGTTTCCCGCGTCCCTCTTTTCTTTCTATGCTCCTCCGCGTTCCGCGGAGCCGGGTGCGCGCAAGGACGGCGCAACGCTTCGTTCCCACCCTTTTTTGCGCCCCGGGACGCAGGGCGGGGCGACTGACCCTTCAGCGCGGTACTTGCGCTCATCGCTACGCGGGGCCTGCCCAGCGCCCGCGGTGGGCACCCGCACCCCACGAGGGTTTGTTTTTTTTTTGGGGGCCAGTAAATCCTAGGCAAGCTGAGCGGGGAGGACCTACCCCCCCCACGCCGGGCAGAGGTTGCCTGGCCCGGCGGCCCGGCCTCGCCTCCCGCAGCAGCCACAGGTACTTTTGGGATCAGAAGCGGCACTTTTTGGACACGAAGAGAAATAGTATTTCCATTCCTGGTGCTGACGTGCGGAAAATCCCCTCTGCCGTCCTGAACCCGCGTGGAAAACTGCGGAGTATTTAACCCCCTCTCCTGACCTCGCTACGCCGCCCAGGGCGATTAAAGTAATAATAATTATACATATATATATATATATATATACCCACGCATAAAAAGGAAAGGAACATTTTCCGAGGGCCGTGAGGAGGCGGCGGCCCCCGGCCCCCGTCCGCGGGCAGGGGCGGTCGGTGCGCGGCGCGGCGCGGAGGCGGTCACGCGTGGGGCGGGCGCTCCCGCTGCCGCCTGGAGGTGGCTGCTCGGCTCCGGGCCGGGCTGCTGCATTGTGTGTGACAGCCAGCAAACCTTCCCCGTCCCTTTAATGCGTGTGGAAATAACTGCATGCCTGTGTGGCAGCTGCTTCTAAAGCCCCGAGTAACTCTTTTGGAAGAGCAGGGGGAAAAGAGTGAAAGGCGAAAGAAAGACTGTTCATTTTTTTTCCTTTGGTGCCATTTTGGATGTCATCTGTTACCTTGGTGACTGTGCTCAGCCCCCAAAGCCCCTGGATTGTTAGGGGGAAAGAAAAAAAAAGCACAAAAAAAAAAAAAGCATGCTATTTCTGCACCGTCATTTATCACTGTCACCGCATAATGATTCCCCTCGCAGCTCCTTATTGATGTTTGTAATTGCATTATCTCATAAAGGGAGGGGGTGGCGGGCCGGGATGATCAATGGAGCCGCGCCGTGCATGCCGGGGTCAGGGGCTGCGGGAGGCGGCGGCCCCCACACCCCCCCCGGACCACCCCCCCCCCACCTCGCTCCCGGTCCCCGCCTGGCAGACAACAAGTCCCGGGCACCGCCCGGAGCGCGGCCCCGGCAGCCGGTGTGCAGGGCAAGGGCATCTCCCGGGCGGGGCCGTCCTTTCTGGGACCCCCCAATTTGGGGAGGGGGGGTGGAGTGGTGGAGGAAAGAAAAAAAAAAAAAAAGCCCTACCGAAGGAAAAATTAAAGTGGGCTTTAACAGGATTTGGGTGGGGAAAAACACTCGGTAAATTCTGTCCGTCCCTCCCGCCCCCATCCCCAAGTGTTTGGCCGGATACCTGCCTGGAAGACGGTGGGGTGGGGGGGTGTTGGGGTGTATGTGTGTGTGTGTCTGGGCTGGGGCTCCGCGGCCCCTCCGCGGGGGTCCTTCCCCCGGCAGCATCCCCGCTGCCCCGCGGAGCATCCGCGGGAGATGCGCAGAGGGGCGGCCGCCCCGCGGAAAGGCCCGGCGGCGGGGAGCGCTGCCGGGGGACACGGTGGGAGCTCGGCGGGAGGGGCAGCAGGACGGGGACGGGCCCCTTGGCGGGGAGGAGGAAGGCGCAGAGACACGGCTCGTTTCCCGCTTTTAGTTGGGGGTGTTGGAGGGGTTGGGGACGGAATTGTTGGGGGGTTTTACCGGTTTCTTTTCACCGCAGCGAAGCGACGCCGAGCGCTTTATAGAGAGGGCAGCGCTGCCGAACTCGCCCCCACCCCCCCAAACCTGAGCAGCCAACGGAGGTTCCCCCTACTCTCCCTTCTCTCTCCCTCCGCTCTATAAAGATTACCAACGAAGTAAAGATTAACTCCTTCTCAGCGCCCCCGCCTCCTCCTCGCTGCACAAAATGAACTCCATGTGCAGTGCCCAAAAGTTAAAAGAATTATTTCCCGTCTACTTTCCCGGAGGATGACCTAGAGCACCCCCAAACCCCGGGACTTGGGGGACCCAAAGCCGAGTCTGTGTGAGCTAAGGCAGAAAGATGCCGAGCTTGCCACAGCCATCCTAGGCGGCCCCGGAGCCCCCAGTTAACGCGCAGCGCTAAACCGAGGGGAGCCAGCAAGTCCTCTCCAGCTCTTTCCGGGCGCTGATCAACTTTCCCCCCCAGGTTTCCCCCCTTCTCATCCTTTCCCTCGGAAATTTAGCAATCCTTTAGTTTGGAAGTATTACGCCCACAGCCTAAGTGATATTGTTCTTTCCCCTATATATATATTTATTTATATATATATATATATATGTATTTATCTTTCCGTATTTCCTTGAGGAATGAGGGTTGGCGCTACCGTTAGCCTTGTAAAGAAACGCCGGTTGTCTGCTTTTACATAAACATTCACGTTTCCAAATAAACTTTATAAGGATTTCAATTGGAAAGCGAAGCAGGCGGCAGTGCGAAGCAGTGAGGCGAAGACATTGCACTTGAAATTTCAAATGTGAACTCATCCAACTTAGCTATTTTTTTTCCCCTTCTCTGGTCTGATAGTTTGCAATCTGGAGCTCCATACTTTAAAAAAAAAAAAAAAATTTAGTGCCATAGCCCACGGTTAAAATAGTGAAAAATTAGTCTCGTTTCAGAAATTATTTATTTATAGAACGAACATGATTAAAACATAAAAAACACACAAACTGCAGCTGCAACAAAAAAAACCCCACCGTGATTTACGATTATTAAATCTTTGATTGCCATGTTAATGTTTCTTTTTCTACCTTTCATTTGCATTTTAATCTATCGAATCTTTACAATTTTGCTGCCTCCTACTCGAATGATTGATTACACATCTGAAAGAGGAAAAAAAAAATACTCAGCTTTCCAGGCGAGCTTCTATTTTTCCTCCCCCCTTCCCTTCGCTGGTTAGCTTTCTGAAACCTTCCTCAACAATGTTAATGCAAGCAGGACAAATTAATTATGCTCTTTTAAATGTCAAAGGTATAAATAAAAATGCCCCCCCCCTCCCCTTTCCTCTCCTTTACCCCTCGCCCCAAATGGGAATATTTTTCCAAGCCGCTTGTTTTAAAGGCAAGAAGGAATCACCCTGGTGAAATACAATTAAAAGAAACATACGCGCAGCATCCTGACTGTAAATAAATATTATTGCATGGACATTTACCTATGGAGCTGGGGGTGGGGGGAGGAGGGGGCGGCAGTAGGGAGGCTGAGAGAGGCAAGGAACGGGGATGAGGGCTCTCTGGCGCAGCCGCGGCGTTTCCAAGCCTCAGTTTTGGGGAAGTGTCTCGTCTTCAGCACCCCCCCCCCCCACACACACACACACCCGCCAAAAAAAACAAAGGATGGGGGGGAAAGAGTGGTCAGGCAGCAGCCCCAGAACAGAGGGGCACACCCGTGGGCTCCCCCGTACCCCACGGACCGGGGGTGGGGGTGGGGTTGAAAGCCAGAGAGCGGCATATCAGCGGGGTGTGTGTTTGTGGGTGATCCCCCAAAGGGATCGGGTCCTACCTGCCGGGGGTGCGCCCCACGGGGTCCTGGGTGCTTAGGCGGGATGCCCATGGAGGGACACCCAAGTGGGGTCTGTCTACGGGGAAGACCCACCCGGGGGATACCCCATGGAGGAGACAGTGACCTAAAGGGGACACCCATCCAGGGGATGCCCACGCAGGAGGGACACCCCGAGGCTGCCCAGCCGGAGCAGGGGGCTGAAGGAAGCCCGTGGGCAGGGCTGGCACCTGCGGGGGCCGAGGGACGGTTTTTGGGGAGGGGAATCAGCGGGAAAGAGAGGGGGCAAGGCGGGAGGGGCATGGGCAGCGGCGCGGAGACTCCGCACCTGCGGACGGGTAGCGAGCGTGCGGGCCGGCGGGCAGACAGGGAAGATTTAGAGGGGAAGAGCTGGCAGATTGTTAAGAAAGTAATAGTAAGGTGTCCTATATAGTACAGTTTTATTGTGGGGTAGTAACTACCAGATTTATTTATTGCCGCGGCTATATAATAAAGATAATGACCGCAAACTCAGGATAAATGCTTACGCCCATAGATGGTCAATTCTTTTTTATTTAAGAGAGTGATCCGGAGAGGTGAAAGTCATCTTCTCCCGACCACAAATATCAGCCTCGGTTTCCACCAGGTTATAAACATGACATGCAAATAAAGGAGCCGGTGCCGGGCGCGGAGGGTTTGGGGTCGGTGTGTAAGTCGGTGCCCCCTCCCTTTGCTTTCTCCTTCGCCGGAGCACCCGTAGAGGGCACCGAGGTGAAAAACCGGGGATGGGGGAGGGAAGAGCCTTCCCACGGTGTGAAGGGGGAATAAATAATGAACACGCACCCCCTCCTCCCCCCCCCCCCCGAGCCCTTGGGGAAAAGCCCCTCGAGAGGGGAATCGGCCCGGGGAGCCCTCGTCCCCACTGCCCCCCCTTCATCCCTGGCCTCTGCGCAGGGCGATCGTGTGTCAGCCCCACAATAAGAACTTCTCCTGCGGGGCACTTTGATCCCTGCGCGGCCGGGGAAAAAAGCAACGCTAAAACCTGAAAAACACCTGACAGTGAGCTGCGACGGGGCGGGGGGAGGGGAAAACAGGGAGAGAGGGAGGGCGGGGAGGAAAAGAAAAGAAAACAACAACAAAAAAGAGGGAGCAGAGTCATACAATTTCGTGGTTTGCGCGCAGGGTAAAATTATAAGGTTGAAAAGTGCGAACAATCTCCCTCAACCTTTTACAGCATCAGCGCTGCTCTCAGCCTTGGCCAGAGCCTCTCCTCGCAGCCGGACGCGAGTTAGGATTTCCCCAGCCCGCAGCCGCGCTCCCCCGCAGGACGGGCACCGCTCGGGCAGTTCCCGGCTCCGCCAGCCGCGGCCGAGCGCTTCGCCCCCCCACCGCTCCGCGCCCGCGGCTGCGCCGGCCCCTGCGCGCCGCGCAACGAGCGGGCAGCGCCGCGCCTTCTCCTCCCAGCACGGCAACGCGTCTGTCGCACTTCAAAGGGTGATAACCTAATTGTTTCCAGAGTTTAAAAGTAATTAAGCTATATTAAAGGAACTTAAACGAAACCGGTTTGCGGCGCGCTGGCTCCCCTTCTCCTTCAGAGGGGAAAGAGGAGCCCCGTTTCTCTGAGGGCTGCGTTAAAAATTGTGCATTTATGCACCGTATGTGAAAAATGTAAACAGATTTCGTTTTTGAAAGGGTACGGGCAAAGTGGTGGTAATTATGTATAATTAATGCTGAAGGGAAAATGAACACATAATAGGTTCCAAAGATTAAACCATCTGTAACTATCAGGGGAACTTTTAAAGTTTTTCTTTTCCCCCCCCTCCTTTCCCCCCCCCCCCTTTTTAGATACATATATTTTCTCCTGCTAAAGATTTTAGGTGTAAAAATTTCTAACTAATATATGCTTCTGTGAAGTATTCTGATCCGAGAAACAAGCCCCTAAAAGGTTTCAGCGGTTCTCAGTCTACAACTTTGAAGATCATCCAATATAAAAAAAAAATTGAATGGTAATTTTAACCATTATTAATGTTTGCGGCACTTAATTTAGTTAGGTGCTGGCTTTCCATTTTTGATTACACCATAAGGAAGTTATTTTACTAAGAAATGTTAAGATAAAGTATAGGCATTCCCACACATTCTTTATATTTTTTCTGGCATGTATTTATTATAGTGTACTCAATCTATTTCAATTTCTAGGTAATACATAATCACTGGAGCCAATTTCTTTCTTTTTTTCTTTTTTTTCAAGCAACGTGTTTGCATGTGTAGAACCAGACTGTGAAGATGCAGGTCCTTCTTATCTGTATGTGACACTCAGTGCAAGTGGCCATACATTTAAATGTGTTTTTCCTGCTGTGTCGGATCGAGTTCACAGAAGTAAACCCAGTTTATTTAACATTTGCAAAGTTAGGAATGGATCTAAGCCTTAGCGATGCTAATAGATGTTGAGATGTTGGGCGAGCTGTGACTCCTGTCAGAGACCGTGCCTTTTGCTAACGATAATTCTTAGGGTGTGAAGGTAAAGTTGTTAAACCTCATGTGTCAACGGAGCAGTCTCCTGAACGGTGGTTTGCAGGACTGATGCCTAGAGAAAATAAATGCATTTGCGTAGAAAAAAACCAATTACGGTTAGCAGGAACGGAGGCTTTGGCTGCTTTAACTCTTGCATCCGATCAGGAGGTAAAAAGGAGTTTGCTCCTCTTAGTCCTAACTTCAGACCTGGTTCTGCTGCGGTTCTGGCTGTTTAGAATGTTTGGGGGATGTTTTCTTCTCCAGGAGGGAAGGATAGATAGCTCCTGCGGGGAATTCACCAGCTGGCAGTTCAAGACGAGCCTTAGGTTGTCACTCCCACTCCCCAATTATTGTGTCTAGCTTGGAGAAGCAAATATTTAAGTAACAAGACTGCTTTTTGAAATCCACCATGCTGCTGAGTTTTATAAGCAGCTTAACCCCTTCAACTTAATTCTCAAACTCTCTCCTTAGTGCAGAGACCAAGCAGATGGACTTCAGCTTGGCATTTCTGGCAAGCCCAGGTGAAGATGCTGAAGACCCTGGAGTGATAAAGGGGTTTGCCCTTCAGGGGCTAATCCAGTTTAACTCCTGGGGTAGGGCTCATGCTGCTTGTTCCTCAGCCTACCTGGAGGAGGATGAGCTCATGGCAGATCCCAGCTCAGTGACTCACCCAATAATTTTTCCATGTTGTGCAGAGATCAAAGTGAGTACTTGGGCAAATGTGCATATGGGAAGGGAGTGGAGGGGAACAAGGCTCAGATGGGGATTGCAATCTCAGAACTTTACTTTTTGGGGCTGAAAGTGACTGTGAGGCCCAATGTGAGGCAAATACTTGTAGGAACTGTAATGTCTCTTATTGCTGCAAGAATTGGTTTGCTACTGAAATGCTCAGCTATATGCTGGTGATGGCACATGGGCAGCCTGTGCAGGCAGGTGCAGTCATCCCTGGTGTTGGCCAGCGGTTTGCTGGGGTGGATTTAACTGGCTGCTATGTGGTTCCTGAAAACTCATGCAACACCAGAGACATAAGCTTCCACTGGAGGTTTTTTTCCCAAGCCTGGGAAATCCTTTGACAAGACTCCTGTGTAAAACCCCTTCCCCCAGCCACTGGTGTCCCGGATGGAGATGAAGGACAAAATGCCCCACAGTTTGTCGCAGTCTGTTACCAAAGTAAATTGACTTCCAGCCTGATGTAGCCACCGTACTCTTGTAGGGTATCTAATGTGTCAAAGCACAAGTTGAACCCAAAGTCTGTGGGATTTCAGCTTCCAAGGGCACCTTGAGGTGATGCAGAGCCAGGGGTGGGTGATGCTGTGCCTCAGTTTCCCCATTGATGGAAGATCCTTGGTGGCTTGATTTCTTGTCCCCCGACTTACTAAGGTGAGTTGCTGCCCAGGGTTTGAGTTGCCATGGCTGGCTGCTGGGAGCATTGAGCTGGTGATGAACAAGCATGTCTGTTTCTCCTAAAATGCTGCTCACAGAGTCTCTGTGAGTGGGATTTCCATCTCCCTTCCCAGCTGCTTCCTACAGGGTTTTGTGGGTTTCTTTTTGGTGATGTATGGCAATAAAACTGGCCCAGTGGAGGTCCCACACATCCTGGGGTCCTAGCATGGGAGTGAGACTCAGCATTTATTTGCTGTGAGCCCTATCCAAACTACAGCAGAGATGGAAATCATCACCTAAGTGCTCTTTCCTGGCTGGATTGCACACTTTTTTTTTCTTTTAATTTTTTCTTCCTTATCTTAAAATCCTTTTACCCACGGCAGAATTAATGCCAGGGCTTGTTAACAAAGGGATCAGCAACATCTTCCCTGATGGCATTAAAACCTCCTACCTGGCAAATTAGTCTTCCCGTTAACCTCCATCTCCTCCTACAAAACGTTTTCTTATTGGAACTTGTTAGTGGATTGTTACTGGCACTGATGCTCTCTGGCGGTAATTAGAGTGAATCTGAGGAGGCAGAGCCCAGGTTTGGACCCAGATTTAGTTTTCTGCTGGGTTTGAGGAGTTGCCTGGCCACTGAGTTGGAAGTGAGCGAGTGCTTGTTGTGGGGTTTTTACCAAAATGTGACCATCTCTTCTCACAAAACTGTGTCCCCACCTGTACCAGAAGGGTATATAAGCCAAAACTGAAAGGTGAGGGGTCTGCTCCATTTAGTGTCTGTCCTTGCACCTCTGCCCTGGCACCTCTGCCCTGGCACCCATGGCTTAAGAGGTGTCTGATCTTTCCTTTGCGGGCACCAGGCTCATCTAGCTAGTGGAGGGCACCATCCTACGGCAGCTGGAGGATGTAAGGAATCTCCTCACCTCACCTGGCTCAGGTAGCTGCTGCTGATGGTCTTTAGCTCAGGTTTGGAAGCATAGACAGGGAGTGACAAAACTGCACAGTTCAGGATTATGATCGGACAACCCTCTTTTTCTATCACTGCCATATATCTCCCACTTGCTGCAAGTCCAGGGACAGTGCTTTACCAAATCTCTCAGACAAGCAGAGCTGTGCAGCTGGTGTAGCCACCCAATGGTACAGGAGTCACCAGATCCCGTGCCTGCCAAGACTGAGGGTGTTCAGCAAGAGGCATCATTTATACTAGGAAACAGCAGATAGCTATGGCTCATTTTAGAGCAGAAAAAGGTCCCTCCAGACCCATGGAAGTGGTAGCTTAAGACTCTGCAACATACTTTTTGCAGGGAGCCATTGTCTGGACAAGTTGCTGGATGTGGTGGGACCAGCCAAGATGGAGAACTTTGTTCTGAGGAGGAAGAAGGAGCCCTTTTAACCTCCCTGTTCCCAAGCCCGGCAAGGATTGCTGTGCTGTGGCTCCCCTCCCAGCTTCCTTCCCTCTGCCCCGGCCACAAGCCCTGTGGTCTGGGCTGGAAGCACATCTTATCTTGTTTATATAATGCAAGTGCTGGAGGGTCGGCTCTTTTCCTTGGCAAAATGTTCTCACAGTGAGGGCACACCTCCTCTGCAGAGCCCGAGTGGTTACAGCTCAGGCTGGTCTCTTTTGGTGTGTGGGGGGAAGGAAAAACCGGCACAGAATGAAAGTGGGACTCGTGGAGGCTTGGTTCTAACTGGGAAGCATGGGCTATGTGTGCCAGGACAGCTCAGCAGCACTCTGTGGCTGGGGACTCTGGCCTTCCCTTGGGACTGGCACCCTGGCGTTTTCCCAGCACATGGGTGGGGAAACTGGTGCAATGAAGAATCTCTGCGGGCAGAGGGAGTGAAAAACTCCTGGGTGGTTTTCTGTTGGGTTGTTTGGGTTTTTTTTAGCAGCCCTTTCTCGGCATCCAAGCGAGGAGACATGTAGTCAGCCAAAGGACCTTCTGTATTAGAGCAGGGCGAGGTCCTTGGCCCTCGTCACCGGCCAAGCGATGCATCTGTTCACCTCTGACCAGAGAGGACTAGACACACTCCCATCAGCGCTAACGAACGTCTCCCTCAGAAAAGCCCTGGCCAGGCAGGCGAGACGGAGGAACGTGCTGTAAAACCACCTCCTCAGCGGCGCGGGCGGCAGCCGCGCGATGGACGTGACCCCAATCTGCTTCAAATGGACTTTTTATTGCCTTACATCACTGCAGCCTGCCCCACCTGCCTCCTTTCTCTCAGCCATGCTAGCCCCTAGGTAGGCAAATTGTGAGGCTGATGATCAATGATTTTTAGTGCGTTCATGGTTAAAACCACTGTGGCTTCTGTTTTATAAAAGTCCCAACTGCTCAGCGGATGCACGGTGTAAATATAGGTATGCATATTTTAGCCCATCTAACTGTGGGAATTCTCATTATCCATCTAAATGTCTGCTCTGGTTTGGAGACCTCCAAAGCTCTTCAAGTCTGTGTCACTAAATGATGTTACCATCTGAGCAAGGGAGGTGGGAGCTTTCAGCGCACAGATCTTAGGAGCTACTATTTGGGCAATTGTTCTTTGCCAGCCTCTAGGACTAAGTACCACTTAGTTGTTAGAAAAGCCCTTCGATGGTAACATTATTACTATTATTAATACATTTTCTTGCTTTTTCTGTCTTCAAACTATCTTTATGGACCAAGTTTTATGCAGGCAATAAGCAAATGTTATTCAGTATCAACAGGCAACATTTTTCTTCCCTGCAAAACTGGGAATACTGAAATAGAGAGCAGTGGAGCTGAGCTTTCAAGGGAAGGGCTCCGACCTTGCTCTTCATATTCTCCAGGTGTAGAAGCCCTTGAATCTGCTCAAATCCCAGTTTCAGAGACAATGAAAATGTAGCCTAAGGATTTTCAATGTGCATTTCAATCCAGGTTGAAATACCACTCTTCAAATTTTGGCTTGGGGAAGTCCACTTGGACCAGAGCAGAGAGGAATTTGGTGAAAGATTTGCTTTCTAAACCAGGTTGACCCTATGAGTGTATGAGAGGGTGAACTATGTGATTCAGAGTACAGAAATCTCATTAATTAGAGATCTCCAAGGCCTAAAATCCTTAATAAAAGGGGACTTAATCAAGACTCTGCTTTCTGCAGCTAAAAACTGGGGAATTTGTATTTTGACTGCTGTCCAGGGCCTATGGATGGTTGTTTATCACTGTTCAGAGGCAAATTCAGCAGGAATTTGAAGTGGTGCCCTGAAATAAAGGGGTAACCCCAAATTACTGCCTGTGCCGAGGAGAGGTTGGCTTGGTTTGTTCTTTCCATTTTCACATAGGCACGGTGGCTGCATGATGGATATGTGCAAATACAGATGGCACATAGTTACAGTAAGACATGAAGCATCTTCTATGAAAATTGCTTCCTTTTCTCCCCTCTCTTTCATATCCTTGGATGCTCTGTTGGAATGCTCTGTTATGGAAGTTTCTCTACTGGGGATGTAAAAACCCACAGAAAACTAGGAGATGTGTAAGAAACAACTTGTAACTGAAACTCCTCAGTCTCTTACTGTACACATAATCAAAGAAGGTTGGTATTAACTTTAAGGTTAGATGAAAAAAAAAGGCTTTTGAAGGAGTTGAATGGAGCTGTTTGTTTTTCCTTTCGGAGCCCTGTTCCTCCAAGGCATGCTGTCATGCTCACCGGACCTGAGTTTTATAGGTTGGACTGGAGCCTTTGACAAAACTGAATTTGCTTTAAATGACTGAAATTAGATACTTATAATCCAAAGTAACAGCCTAGGGGCTCTCTTGTGTATTATCCTTCACTCTTAGTCCTTTGCTTTGTAGTGTCAATGGAATAATTTGTTAAGAAAGTAGGAATATGAAGCAATAATTCTGAAACTGAGAAGGAGCATGGGCTAACCCTGTATTTTGCCAATATTTGTTATCTTCTTAACTAATATGACAGTGCTTCTCCCAGAGGTGGGCACTTCAGAGCATAGTTTTGTCAAATTTCTGCTTTTGAAATTATGATTCAAACAGTATTTTTTTCTCTGAGGTATTTAAGTGATGTCGTCTTCTCTCCCAGTGAAGCAAGACATCGGTGGCATGGATGGGCAGTCAGGTTGGAGAGCAGAAGAGAGGTTTCTTTCTACTCATGGTGAGTGCTTGGCTACCTACTTTCCAATCAATTTTTCAATGAAATTGAGGGAACTAGATCTCCTGTCAGGACTCCACCGCTGTTCCCAGCAATCTCATCACATGCTGTACTCTTCCAAAACTCTGGGTCAGATAAGTTACCCGGTCTAAATCATGGCAGTTCTCTTGGCTTCAGAACCACTTTATTATTAACTGAGGATATGGCATTTCTAATTTGGCAAGGTAAATAGTCTCCAAATCACCCAGCTTTTCCTTCTCTTGCTTGTAACATTAATTTGTGAATGCGTATGTCTGTAGATGAGGGAGAGTTTGTGCGGTTTTTTTCTCTATAGAACTGCATGCACACACACGCACACACTAAACTGCACACGAAATTTGTAGGGCTGAGTTGGTGCTGTAAAAATGGCAAGAAAAAATCTTTAAACATATGGAAAATATTGGGAATGGCTTTTTGACTGAGCTGTTCTCCTACTATGAAGGGAGCATTTACTTGGGCAACAATGTGCGTACACCTTGTGCCTGTTTCCCATCGATCGAAAGTAGAAAGTCCCACTAAGGTGCTCACTAAAACCACCAACGCTATTCACATGGCTCACAGAAACCCATTAAATTTATACCATGATTGGGTTTTGATGGATTTAGACTACTTAACAGCAATTCTCTGTCATCCTACACTTGAGTGATCCAGCCCAATTTATCATGTTTCCTGATGTGCTGCTTCAGGAAGCCCTGTCTGCATTTCTCTCTGTATCTCTACACAAGTATTTAAGGAATTTCATGAGGATTATTATTAACAGAGTGACTTTCACACTAGGACAAAGAAATGCCCGTAGGTTGGTTTACACACAAGCTGTGCTCCAGCCTGTAATCCGGGTTATGCACTTCACGCTGTTAAACAAATGGTTCTGCTGCAGAATGCAAAAACATGGGGCTGCACAGTTCGAGAGGGGAGTGTTGCCTTGAAACATGTCCCTTAGGGGGGGTGTTTGGGCTGTCGGTGTCTTGGCATATGATGGGGTGGCAGCTTTCCTATCAGTTTTGTAAGAGTGATGTCCTTTGTCTTATGAGACTCTGTTGTAGGCATGTGAAGAAGTTTAAAATGTTTTAAAGTAGTAGAGCTGAGAAGATCAGAAGTCTCCTTAGTACCTACACCGTCTGCAGCAGGACTTGTAATTGGCTTTTGTGAAGGGGAAAAAACAATGTACTGATTTACTGCCATCGCTGCACAGTGGGATTCGTGCATGCCTTACTGTTAATTGAAGATTATCACATCAGGGCTCTCCTATCGCTAATGGAAGAACCCCTGAATTACAAAATGTGTTGCAAGTTCAAAGTCCTCCTGCTCTTCGTGTTTGCATTGTGGAACTCTAGAATATAAAAACCTAAGGCTCAAACACTGACACTGAGGTGGGATGGATGATATGGCTAGAGATGAGTTGTCAAGTTATTGACACAGGGGAAGGAGGAAGAAAGTCCTGGTGGGATTAATCCTTCACCTTTTCACTTAATGCCCCTCATGAGAAAGCATGTGCTGGCTATGCATCCCACCAGCACTGGGGCAGCAGCTGCCTTTCCCTTGGAGCAGCATTTCTGCACTTTCCACCTCCTGGGGAGCTGAGGGAAGTCTGGCACATGGCTCTGCTCCTCCTGTTCATTCCATGATTTCCTGCATGGCACATTGCAGCCCTGTTTGCAGCCTCCCCAAAGGTGAGGAGGTGCAGGCACATCCCTGCCCCAGCTGCAGACATGAAGGGAGCATCCCTCGCCCTTGATGACTCATGGCTGGGTCCCAGAGCAGTGTCAGGATGTCGAGGTGCTGTGCTCTTTCATGTCATTTGCCCCAAAAAGGGACTCAACGCTATGGCAATGTGAGATTATTTACCTGCCCTTCCTGAGCTACCTGAAATATTTAGCGGCTAAGAAACTTCCTCTAAGTCTAGTTTTAAAACTTACACTTTTGTTAAAACACAGCTCCATAGGCCAAATTTAGCACTGAAGAGGGATCATATGGATCATATGGAAGGCTGGGAATAAAATTAATTAATGCATGGATTACAATGACCTATAAATGTCATTGTTTCATCTCAAAGATATATTGGTACTGTAATTTTTACTTAACTTTTTCAAAGGACCACATGTGAGCACCACTGAATGGATACGGAAATTATTTATACAGCATGTTAAGGGGACATTAAAGCATTTCATACCATGTGGTAGGCCTCTCAGCGAGGCGAAAGACACAGATCAGCTATCCAGCTGTGGTGTGCTGCTCTGGCTGTGCCAAAGCCACCAGATGATCCAGCTTGCCTGCCTGCCTGCCTCTAAAATAAATGTGAGCTGCATTCCCCAGGAAGGGGCTGGATGCGCAGTCCTGAGCGGCAGTGGATCCTCATCTTTAAATCCACAGAGGCCATGACAGCAGAGGTTTCATTTTTCAGCTATTTTACTGACTGTTTTGTGCCCTGGCTGTATTTTCTACCCCAGGGTTTGTGCTGTGTCAGGTAGCCACCAGTCTTTGCATGTCCACTGTGTATAGGCAATCCAGCATCCACCAGAGATGAAGGATTTGTGGCTGCTGCCAGATGCAGTCACTGTGGTAGATGGGAAACCCTTTGTAGCTGTGCCTCCTCTGCAAAATAGTAACAATAATAATGATAGCAAGCATCCATCCTGGATGGGCTTCATCTCCCTGGGGTGGTGGCCAGATCATCTGCCCTCATGCTGTGCTGCTTCCAGCCTGGGGTACCAGCCTTGCTTCCCCAGCTCATGCCTTGACAGTGAACATGGGCTGTGAATAGATTATATAGATACTTTATACATACACACGCACACGTAACAATTATATGTATGTATGCCATATGGATGCTAATATGATTTTTCATATATATGAGAAATGCATTTGCTACATACTAAATATATGTGTATATATATGCAAAAAATAATCTGTGTACACATGGAAAGCAGGATAATGTGGATAGGAGTCCTGCTGGGTTGTAGGTATGTATGCACCTCCTGTTGCAGAAAATAATGACCATGACCTATGGCAGCAACCTGGAGAAGCCTTCTGGTGACATCATAAACTAGCTGAGCTTTGCCCTCCAGGTTTATGATGATGTCATCAGAATGCCTTTGTAGAGAGTATCTTTAACCTCACAATTCATGCTTGGTCGTAATTTATTCAATAATCTATATGCTAGGTGAAACAGCTAACCGGTTTGTAGGCTGGATCCACGGTGGTGTGTCTGCTCCAGTGCTGCCTTCCCTTCCATGAAGCCTCAGCAGAGGCTGTAGAGCTGAGTCTTTATCTTTGGTATAAACGTGAGCCACATGTTTGGTTAAACATTTGGGCCAGCATGTAACTTCACTTGTGTCCAAATGGTTCAGGAGATGGTTTGTGGAGGGAAAGTAGAGTGATTTTTGGTGATACTGAGATATTGATGGACCAGGATGGACAGAGGTTATTGCAGTCCAGTTTTGGTCCTACCACTAAAACCCACTGAGGACTTAAAACCTAAGTGCAATTTCAGGTGCCTAAAAAATACCCCCCCCAAGATACAGCTGTAAGGTTATGGAGCCCATTGGTGGCTTTTGAAAACTTGTCTGTGGCTGCATTAGATCCCGGGACCCCAGTCACATCGGCCTTTTGGAAAAATCATATGCAATACATATTCCAGCCAGCCTGCACCGATGTTAAACCGCGTGCTCAGCATATAGTTGATCACAACCATGGTTAGAGGGGAAAAAGGCTTGCATAACATTTACCAGAACAGGCACTACGTGAGGTTGGTTAACATGTTCAGTAGGATTTAGGGGACAAAAAAAAAAAAAAAAAGACAGCTTTTATTCAATTTTAAGACAAAGAAGACAGTTTTTATTCAAGTTTAACTGTGTTTGACATTGTGATTTTCTTCTTTCGGATTTACGTCCTGGAGAAGATTGTAATGCAACAACATTGCTGCCGTGAGTACCCTTTGGCTGGCACCTTTGCTTTTAAAACCATGTGGTCAGGTTGATTTTTTGTTGCTGTTGTTGTTCAAGATTGCAAAAATTATAAACAAAGTGGAGACATGTGCAAAGTGATCTGACTCTCCTGATGGCAGCAGCAAACCAGAACTTGGGAGTCAGCACCGAGATTTCAAAACAAAGCAAGTTTTGAGTTGTCTACATAAGCAAGGAAAAAATTTAAATAATAATAATAGTAATAATAATAATAACAATAATAACAATAATAGCTATAAATACCTGGGAAATATAGGTTTCTCTCTTCAATTCCCATGTATGGGTAGGATATAAAAAGGTATTGGTTTCTGAAGTAACCATAACAACATGTTTTCATGAGTTCCCGTCGAGAAGCCAAAAACCTTTGTGAGCAATAAATCAACCAGTTTATATCTCTGAACTTAAATCTTTTATTGGTTACTGATTAACTTAACTGTGCTGCCTGACAAATCTTCATAATAAATAAGCTATCCGGCAAGCACTTAAAACCCCAGCTAACTTTGTTTAAAGGACTCTTGCTGAAACATGCTGCACGTTGCAATGAATTTGGCAGTCAGCATGTGGTCATGTGCGCGTTTCAACATGGATCTAAACCCCAGAAATCACAAGACGTGGAGTTATTGAAAAAAAAGAATCTTTCTGCAACTACTTTAAATAAATATATGTGCTGATATTTATCAGTGGTGATGCTGCAGGCAAAATGATTAGTAGCTATTAGTAACTACCAATTAGGGTAGCCCTTCTGAAGGGATATAGTGGGAAAATGTCTGTGGACTGTTGGTGCTGGGGTTGTCTGTGCTGAAGATGATGGGATAATGCACAGGTAAATTGCAGGATTTTACCTATTTATATTTGTATTGCCTTCCTGAGGTCAGGGTGTCGCTGGCTATATTTTAGGAGGCTTTTCTTCTTTCTTTTTTTTTTTTTTTTTTTTTTGGTGTGTGGAAGGCTTATGTGAGTTGTTGGCTTCCACAGTAAGTCTACATTTAAATTAATTAAACTGTTGACAGTTAAATTGTACTAAGTAGCTTCGATATAAAAGATGATTCCCAGATTTTTTTCCACGCAACTTAAAAAAATAAAAAGGAGGGAAAAAAAGAATCTGCGGAACTTCGTTCTAAACATCTGTCTGGGCAGATGTCAAAATGCAGAGTGTTACTGCATTATACTGTGTGAGTATATGACACCATATTATTACTCTTGGCTTAAATATTCACGATGGATTTTATGATCTATTTAAAAGGAACCTTTGATGAGAGTATAAACTTCCATCTTTTGTCATACAACAAGCACCTTTGTGGAACTAACGCCAGAGTAAATATTGAAAAATAACACAATGTTTTCTACATCTTATTTGCAGCATGTGAATATTTTATACAGGGAAGTACAGATCTGTGGAGATGGGAAAAATTTGGCAGATTTTCTTTGAAAATGAATTTTGGTGAATAAGCTCCTTTTGAAGTAAGATCGGATTGTTCCGAATTGCTCTGGATAAAATCATAACCTTCAAGCTGTACGTTAGCCAGCTGATTATAATCTAGTACAATAACCTGCATTTCTTCAAGAAATGAGAGACACACAGTGTCAAGGACATTACAAATACAATAGTAATTTAGGGAATTGAGCTAGAACGAGGCAATGCTTATAACACTAATATTCCAGAAACACGTTGTTTAATTTTTGTTTCCAGATTGCATATATTAACCCATTTTATTAACCTGTCTATAGCCTTGATTCAATAAACCATTCCTATTCAGCAGAGCTCTAAAGCATATGTTTGCCTTTAAACACATGCTTAAATCCCATTGACTTTTTAATGCTTAAAGTTAAGCATGTGCTTAGATGTTTTTACTTGGCTCTGTAAAATAAAAGAAAATTTTAAAAAGAATCCTAAAGAAACCCACCAGAAATAAAAGATGAATTTTTTAGAAGCTAAAGTAAGAAAATAACCCCCCAAACTGCTAATTTCCACACCCCCCCAAAGAACTCTCAAACCATTTTCAACTAAATACCTGAAACAAGCGGACAGAATTTTCATGCCTCTTTTTGGAGCGCTGAAGAGACAAACAATAGTGGGAATATCTCGCTGTTTGCTTAATGAGCAATGAATGGAAGTGTGAAGGTGAAAAGACAGATTCTGGGCTTGAGAGTGACAAGGTGAGACTGCTTCTTTATCACACCTTCCTCTGTTTTTTTTTTTTTTTTTAAATCCCAAGCATCATTTTCAAAGCACATAAAAATATTAAAATGAAAAAAAAAAAAGAAATAAAAAATCTGTGGCTGGGAATTGCTCCATAGCTTGCAGCCAACTGATTTGCGTTTACTCCCATTGCTTGCTTCATGGGAAATGTCAACTTGCTACAGAAAGTTTTAATTGGTTTATGAGTGATATATTCAAGCTGCTTATTTCCTAAAACATCTGTTTTTGTTTTAGATCCCCAATGTCAAATGGTTGGTGATATCCCAAGGTAGTACGCTGTTTCCAAGCCATATTTCCTGGGGTATCTATCAATAAAAAGCCCCTTAAATTGAGCATAATGAAATTAGTACAAGGTAGTCAAGAAGTCTCCAGAATCAAGATATCAAAAACGTCCCTATTCCCATTATTTTTTTTTTCCATATTGCTTGTGATTGACTGCTTTTGGGGCTTCTAGGAAGAAAGCCATGAGAGTTATGGCTTATTTCATGTTCCCTACAGCCCCCCTCCACCCCCCTCTCGCCCCTCCCTCGCCCCCCCTCCCACCTCTCCGATGGCCTTGAGCAAGTCTAATTTGTATTGTTATGGAAATTGGAATTAAGCCAGGGGAAGCACAAGCCTCGTGCTGCACCCGATGGCAAAATCCAGTCGTTTTTCTACTCAGTGGACAGGGAGACTACAATTTGTTTGAAGATCTGTCCGCTCCATGTGACAACAGGAGTCCTAACATAAACAAGCAATTGTGAGAGCTAAAAACGAGCAAAACATTCATAAGAGGTTTTCTTCTGCATACACACACACACAGAATCTTCAGTTTCCCACCATCCCGTGGCTAGGGCCAGAAAGGGAAAAAAGATTATTTTTTTTTTTTTAAAAAAAAAAGAGTACTTATCCCTCTCAATACCTAATGTATGTGGAGATGTATTCGGATCACAGGACAGAATAGATCTGCAGTATTTATCTACTCGATGACTCTACACCCAATTGGCTCCATTTTCACCCATTGTTTATCGTGAATTTTGTTTTTATACTTTTGGGGGAAAGAACATTTGAAGATTTTTTTCCTGAGTTAAAGTCAATTGGAGGCAGAGGTGGTCCAACTAAATTGGTCAAAACAAAGCCCACCTCAAGAGTAAACAGAGTAAGTGTTACTTATCAAAATAAGCCTAAAAGCAGAAAATGGGGGGAGGGGGGGAAATAAAATAAAAGTTTGCTGATTAACTTTCTTACCAAACTCATTTGCCATGGAACGAAATGAAGTTATAAGGATAAAATTCTCAGCAGATTTGCACAGCACAGTAATAGCCTTTATGCTTGGAAATTTATGGGCCATGGACAGTTTATAAGAAACGATGTAGTTCATCAGAGAAGCAGACTGATGGAGCACATGGGAGCATTCTGCGCAGGAAGTTGGGTTTTGGAATAATACTTACTTTGATAGAGTTGTTTTGTTAGCTAAGTAAAACAGTAGGGAAGCCAATGGCCACTTAGGCTTCAAACATAAATATATATTTATAAGTCACCCAGCTGCTTAATTGAGATCTCTAGTGTTTTCCCCAAGTATATCTTATCCAAAAAAACAGTAACACAGAAAATAACAAGAGCAGCAAAGACCTGCTGTAAGCTGAGGTTCATTTAATCAGTCAGTAGTAGTTAGGGGGAAAATGGAGCATTATTTTAGGGGCAGATTCGCTGAGGTTCCTGGAGGCTCTTCAGCCCAAGTAGCAGCTCAGATTGGGCTCAGATTGCTCTTCAGTGATTGCCTCCCCAAGAAGCAGCAGGGTAGATGCCCTTGCTGTACTTCTGACCTCTCTTGATGGCTTTTCCTCTAGAAGAAGAGTTCAGCATAACTTGTATCTGCGTAGCGTTACCAACTACTTGCAACCCAGTTTGGAAAGATAAACGCTGGGGTTCTTGCCAGATGCTGGCTGTGTTGGCTGTGGAGGGGGAGGGAAGTACATGGGGCTTCAAAATGTTCTCCAAGGGAGGTTACACAGGGGATGGTTCATTAAATTTGAGCAAAGAACTGGAAAATAAGATTTCACACTCCTAGGCTCAAACAGCCTGGGTGAATTTGGGATCCCTGGAAAATCTTGAGGATATTTGGCAAGTTCAGAGGAGCTTTAGGAAACACTCTGGAGGTTTTTCTGAGGGTGTTTTATTCTTGGAGCACACATTCAAGGCAGGGTACGTGGTAGAGCCTCCCACTCTGAGAACCCTGGGGTGTAGGCCAGCTTTCAAAAGCCATGTGTAGCTTTACTTGTGGAGTTTAAAATGGGTGGATATCAGGGTCTTAGGCTTGGATTCAGCAACCACACTGTCAGAGCTCTTGTATCTCTGGGAGCAATAGTCTTAATCCATGTCTCCTAATTTCCAGGTGAACATCGTAACTTGAAGGCTGTTGAATATTTAGACATATGGCTCTTGGTCATTCCTGATGCAATTGTTTCCCTTGTACAGGCAATTACTTATTGGTTGCAAAAGAGACTTGAAACCCAGACTTTGACCTCTCTTACATTTGAGTTTGTGTCTTGACATGAGTGAGACTTGAGGGTTAAGTTTTCTCTCCCCTTCTCTCTCCTCATCAGGTGATAGGGCTGAACTGGTTTAGGTGTGTATTCTGGTTCTTATGCATCTGTCCCTTCCCCTTATAGGGGTACCTGCATCCTCTGGTAAAGTCTAGTTTTAGGAAGGCATCTCTGCTAAACCAAGGCTTTAAGTACAAGCTGAGATATAAATGCTTGCTACAATGATTTACTTAATCAGGACCCAGGAAGCATTAGATGGCCTCACTAGCAAAAATGGACAGGTCTGTGAAGAAACACAATGGCTGAGTACTGTTAAGAATTACTTGCTAAGCACTAAAATACCACAGATATATTGAACCCTGCCAACTTCTGGGGAATCAGGGCTTGAGACCACCCCACACGTTCACCACAATGCCTGATGGCTGGAAACATGCTATCAGCTGCTAGTCTTTAGTTTCCCATTTTTCATCCCAGGTCTTAAGTGTATTTGTGTTCAAACCAGGGTTTGCTCCTTGTAGCACGTTTCTTCTTCCTGTTTTATAGGCAGTGAAATCTAAATGGTAAATTAGTGACATCATTATTATGGCAGTAGAGCGCAGTGCCATCGTAACGCTATTCCCTGTAGAGGCAAGCAGAAGGAGAAGCTAGGATGGAAGCGATAACAATAGTGTTCCAGTATAAATATCTGAAATGATAGCTAAGAACTGCTGTGCCACTCTCTGGCTCTAACTGTAGTTTTGTTTCACCAACTAAAAACATCTCGGAGAACATTTGCTCTCTTCAGTACCATCTTTCTTTCTTGAGATGCAGCTGAGCTATGAGTCCTGTAGCTGCTGAGCCACGTGGCTGGAAATAAACTAGTATTTCAGAGAGCTTGACTCACTGAGGGGATGGACTCAAGTTCTTCCACTGCTGTTCACACTTTCTTGGGAGAAATGCTGTCAGTAGAACTGCCTTGGCGCTTACCAGAGAGTAGGAGCCAGACGCTGTGGTGATTTGCTGCTCTCCCTTTCCTGTGTGAAGCAGGAGAAACCTTTCAACATAGGTTTGTTTATTTTGTTTGGTGGCACTTGCCCACAAAGGAGAGAGGGGGAATCTTAAATAATATCATGGTTTGGGCAGCTCAAAGGTGTTGAAGAGAGCTGTGTGAAACTGGTTTATAGCATTTTAAAATGTGGTTTTGGCAAAGCCAAACTGGCAGGTTCATTTCACATCACAGAGAGGTTGCTTCTGAGCTCTGAGTTTGTCCAGAACTTGAACCTTTCCTTGGATATCAGACAAATCCTGTCATTCCTGGGGTTAAACTGGGGAACTCAATCATTCTCCCCTCACTTCACCCCCATTCCTGACACTCACAGGCACGCCAGTGTAGCTCCTGAAATATGTGGTGAAGCCTGCCTGTGCTCTTGTGCTTTAAAGGGTTACCCATGCCATACTTAACCCTACTGGTAGTCTGGTCCTCCCGCTGAGGAACTGGGGGTTTAGCTTTGTTGCTTCTCGATGCACCACCAGCTACAAAAAGTCCTGTGCCTGAATTCAGAGGAATTTGCCCTTTGCACAGCTGGGGTCTCAGTTTGCTCTGGAACAGGTGACACTCTACGTTGTCCAACTGAAGGAATGAGTAATGGGAACTGGGTAGCATTGCTGATGTGCATTCCAGGGACCAGCACTACTATCTCCATACTCATAGCAGCAAACCCACATCAAGTATGTCCATGGAGAGCTGGCCCTTGGATGTGTCACACGCAGGCACCTACACCTGCAAACCAACAAATAAGGTAGAAAGAAAACAATTGGGCATTTATAAGGAAGGAAAACTTTGTGCCTACAGTGCATCATAGCACGGGAGTTTGCCTGGCTCACTCTGATCACAGTGCTGATGTGCCAGTCACCCAAAACCAGGAAGCAAAACTACCTGTATTTAAGCAAACCAGATGATAGTGCTACTGGTAGGTAGTGATATAATCTAACCTTTTACTTTTCTGTCCCAGGATGTCATTTTTAGGGGTGCTGCTCTTTGCTAGGTGGGAGTTGCAAAGGCATTGGGGGTCCTGGCATTCTCCTCCTGCAGCCCAGCTCCTGCAGTCAGACCTCCCCCTGAATTTCCCAAATCTTGTTCCTATTCCCCATGAATCAGTGACATGACGGAGGGTCTGGCAGTGGGACAGCTGGCATAGCTCAAAAGTACTGGAGTTGTTGAGACCACCATCTGACCCAAAGACGTGTTGCCTGGCTCTCTCTGCTGCTCTTGTGGCCTCCTGCTCTCCTTTCTCCTCATGTGGTATGTCCTCTTCAGTGTATTCATCCTGCCTTTAGTGTGTCATGGCAACTGTGTCAGATGTTTTATTAGTACTTTTTTTTTTTCTTTTACCCTGCAACTGAACCCAGTATCCTGGGAAATATGGGCTGAGCCCAAAAGACATTAACGTGCCTGCCAAAATGTCATTTTTTGAATCTATGGAGGAAAGGAAGAAAAAGAAAGGCAAAAAGAAGGATCATCCCATCCTAGGCTTGGCCATGTATTGTAACTTTCATAATGTTTATAAGGTGGATATTTCTCAAATGGTAGGAGCTACTGCAAAAGCAGTGTTGCAGAAGTCATCACAAGTGGCGTTGGAGGAGACTTTGTTAGGTCACCAGGTCCAGTTCTTCACCTACACAGAAACAGCCATAACTGCACTAGACCAAAAAAACCCCCCAGAGGACTGAAGGCTGGTTTGCATGGTCCTGTTTGGACTCTCTCTCTCTAAATTCGCTCAAATTCAAACACTGGAAAAAAATTGGGAAGGTTTAATGCATGGTGTGCTCTCCCCATAGTGTATCAATTTGAGTTATCCCTACCAAGCCAAATAAAAGATAAAATATCTAACTCTCATTTGCCATGGTCTTTCTCAGCTTTGAAGCCTGACACCCATGTCATGAAAACACCCAAGGCTGACCACTGCTTCAGCATTCAGGACAACCACATGTGTTCTCTGGGTGGTTTTAAACCACCCTGTCTGATTTCCCAATGGACTTGCTGGTTTATGTAGAAGCTACTCAGCGCGTTCCAATGATCTCCCACCAGTGAGCACCCATTCTGACCACCCAGGTAGCCAGAGCTTTGCAGGGATGGGAGGACAATTTTAAAATTTTCAATCTTTAAGATGCGTCAGCCTTGGGGGAAGCCCAGAGCTTGCTCACATCTCAGATCCCACAGCAGCATTCCAGGTGTCCCTGCTGAAGATGTGGGATATGACAAGCAGGAATGGAGAAATTTCAGATGAGTTAATGGATACCTAGCATCCACATGAATTTCCGGGTAGGTGTTCCTGGCCCATTGGGCATGGGAAACTGCAACCTTCAGGGTGATATCACGCAAGCTTTCCTCCTCTGTCAGGAGAGGTTGTTAAATGCCAGGTCGGGTTCTCAAAAAGCAGGAGAACAACAGGAACCAAAGTTCCCAGAGGCTGTTGTGGTTGACTGCTCCAGCAACAGCATAATGCACTGGAGGGGTTGGGGGCAACTAAAATACCGACAGGTTTTCCAGGGAATCTAATTGCACTGAATGGCAGCTGGAGTGGTCTTGCAGTGCATTTTGTGAGAGTTTACATAGTTCTGGATCCTCTACCACTTAGAATGGAAAAAAGAAAGCCAATCTGTTTGATCAGGCCTCTCCCACTCGATATGTGTATTGGATTCTACATTAAAGCTTTTAACAGTTACGTACACATCTGAGCTGGAGCTATTGTTAGCCCGTGTGATGGATTAAGATCAAGAATGTTAATGTTATCCAAAGGAACGCTTTTTAATGTATATTGCGATTGTATAAACAGGGTCACCAGAGCTAAATGGGATGTCAATGACCTATGAAGATCATAAAGTAAACAAAAGATCTTAAAATAAGCATGTAACCTGAACACGTCGGGGATTGTTGTATATCAAAGGCATTTGCTTATATAAAGTAAGGGAAAATTACTTACGGGTAATGTTGTTTGCCACAAGTCTACCTCTTGCCTGCTCTACAAAGGAAACCTACCCGGAGGGACTGTGGTATGTCTCCATCAACCAGGAAGCACCAAGCCTGCCGGCCCTGGCTGAGCAGAGCTGAGCTTTTGTACACACATAATAAACATATGCTTAAATCCCAGGGAGCAGCGATAAGGCATCGTTCCTGCTGAACAGCAAGGCTCCTCCTGCCCTCACCAGAGAGGGAGGGAGGACCACCCCACCAAACACCACTGGCAGACAGGTTTTGTAGCCCCGGTGGCACAGGGAAACCATGGCAGGTCCATGGAGCCAGGCAGCTGAGTGGGAATTAGCGTACAGCAGATGGTCGAAAACACTGGCAAGAGGCAAGGAGCTTTTTCCTTTTCCTTTATGGACATTAACATTTCCCTCCTGGCTTCAACACCATTGGGAATGAAGAGTCAGGCCTTTTTTGGTTCATTTTTTCCTACTTGGTAGCCCCTAAATTAATTCTCTGGCAGTGTGAAGCCCTTGTTCAAGATGCCCTAACCTGCAAGGGCTCATGGGATTTCCTGTGAGGTAGCAGGGTTTAAATCAGAGATGTGCTCCAGTAGAAGAGGATCTTGGGGTCTTCCTATCCTGTTCTTAGTGCAGTTGGGCATCCTGCTCAGGTAGAGAGCTTTTCATTTGCCCTCACTGAATTTCGGTGTGTCTTCTTCCTAGCTTTGAGTTCTAACCCTATCCTTACAGCCCCTCTCAGTCTGGTCCCCTTAGTTGGAGCACTCACAGAAATAGTGGCCAGGACTGGGAATTCTTTTCATCATCACAACCAAGAATCTTAGGGAGCACTTTTCTGCAAGTGGTTTTAAGAAATCATCTTACACTTAGCCCAGAATAGTTCTATCAAAAGCATGTTTTCCTGATTTGCTTACCAGAATGCCATAAGAAACAGTTTACTGAAGTTGTGGTATGTGATCCTTATTGTTCTTTCTGTTCAGGCTGTTAGCTGTTATGTTATCATAGGAGGAAATTCTGTTAGTCTGATAATATTTGCTCTTGGAAAAAGTCAGTACAGGCTAGGCCACATTTCCTTGTTATCTTCTTGGTTGTTTTCAGATTATTTACTTCTTTCAGATTTTTTTTCCTTTTAGCAGGTTAATTGCTGGTTTAGAGTACCCCAGGTCTTTAAAAGAAAAAAAAAAAAAAGACCCAGAAAGAAACAACACCTCAAAAGACCTTCACCTGTTCCCCATAAGGTTTCAGATTAGCCTTTGAGAGATGGACACAGCAAGCTCCTTAATTGCCATCAAGTGAAGTTCATCAAGCCCAGCTGAGCTGGAAGATTTAGTTTATTTAAGTTCTCTGTGAGATTTTTCTTCTGTGATTTCAGGCTGGGCACTTCTTTTGCTTCTGGAATTATTTGAATGGGGTCTTGAGTTATGGATGATACCAAAGAGGATTGATGCAAAGCAAACTGGAGAAAGTAGGGAATTAGTCAGTGATTATTCCTTCCTGCATGGTACTAATTTTCCTGGCTTTGTAGAAATCCTGGTGGACAGGGGAGCTCCAAGTGAGAAGGTGAGGATACAGCTTTATTTCATCCTTTAACCTCTGCTACTTTCTGCCTGAAACTATGATCCCAGGTAAATAAATGTTGTGCAGGATAGGTGCGTAGGTGAAATGAAACTTGGTGCCTGTGATATGGTGGGTCTAAGTGCTCTTCCTGCAATAGAAGGGCACTGGGACCAAGGAAGATGATGGCTTCCAGTTGCTTGCAATAAATGGTCCCTTGCCTGCAGCCCTGACCCTGATCCTTACCATATGTACCCTATCTTGCAATCCTGCTTGATCTCAGTGCACAAAGGCAACCCTAATACAGTGCAATGCTGCACTAAGGAGTAAGGGACTGTGGGGGTTCTGTTCCCTGTGGCTTGTTGCTTCTTCTCACATCCAGAAGATTGTTTCTGTGTGCTTTCTCTTTCCTCTCATTTGCGGTAGGAATCTGGGGTCTCAGTCCCCTAAGCTGGATAGGGAGGCCAATATCTAAGAGCTGTTTCCACCATCCAGCTGCCCCAAGACAGCCCCTACATGGCCTAAACCTTGTATGTGTCTGCTCTCCCAGTTGCACTGCCTTTCACAGAGGTAGGAAAGAGCATCCAAGGCAGAGGAGGACTAAGAATAAGGGTCTTTTCTGTGTTGTGGGCATAAACCTTCTAGTTCTTAGGAGAGCACTCCAGGAACGTTCTGACATCTAAAGCAGCTACTGTAGTTGCCAAGCTGCCCAGTAACATCCCTTATTGTTCCTGCGTTACCTCTGGGGATTTCTTGGTTTTGGTGTAATTTGGGGTGGGTTTGTGGTTTTTTTTTTTATTTTGGAGAAAGTTAATTTCCATTTACCTTTGGGGATTTTTCCATTTAGTTAAGTGAACTGGAACATTAGTGTTTCAGAAAGATGACATGGAGAAGTATGAGGTTGTCCCTTGGCTACTGGGGAAAAAAAAAAAAAAGAAAGGTTCACAACACTGATAGACCTTTGCTTTTGTACTTCCCATTAGGTGCGGGCATATAGTTTTGATTTCTTCCTGAGATATATGTACCAAGGCACCACAAAGGAATGTAAATCATCCATATACAAACTCATCCTTGCTACTTTAGCAAGCTCTTCATGGCATGCAAACATTCAGCTGTTCTCCATTACAGATATTACGATAGTAATCAGCAATTTAAAACTCTTTCAATAATTGTTAGCCCAAAAGGTTTTGTTTATTTGTTTACTAGCATGGAATGATGGTTATTATCAGCTTTGAATGACATTCAGCATTCATCTTGCAGCTCTGTCTGTTTTCAAATATTTGGGGATGTCCTTGTTAGAATGTTTTCAATGCAATTTCATTCACAGCAATTCCAAAGCACGCGCGCTGTATGTGATCAATTAATTACCACTTGTAATCAAAATTTTTCTTAACATGCGGAAACACAGACAGCAAATATGCCTTAAAATGTCTTTGTTTTGTCAGGAAACGACCTCCCAATGTGCTTTAAAATATGTAAATAGGCTTGTGCTCTATGATGAAGCATTACTGTGTGGTTTATCCCAAGAGAGACTCCTCTGTGGAAGGACCATAGTGAGTAGCACTCTGTATAAGTTGATGCTGGGGCTGGTGGCTTTGTGCTGTGACTTTGGTCCTCCTGGCTTCATGGATTCTGACAGCTGATATGAGAACTGCTGTTTTGGGTTTTCTGGTGGGTGTTTAAGGCTGGAAACACAGCAGGTGCTCAGGAGGAATTACAGGGTTACTGAAGGAGGGCAGACCAAGGAAAGCTTTCGGCTGGCTGAATTGCTTTCCTTGCTGGTAGAAATCAAATGCATTTTTTAAACTGGTCCAAGTGGCTTTGGAACAATGGTCATGTGTGAGTGGCAGTTAAGCATCAAACCTCTTCAGGTGTTTCTGTCTATCCCTGGCAGTTACCAGGTGTCAAATCCATTACATTTTGCATGATGTCCACACAGTAATTTCTCTTGAGAAAGTAACTGCTGCACTGGAATAAACCAGCTTAAAGCAGGACATGAGTTCTGGGGTTAAGGTGAAGAGCTGTTTGGGAGAGATTAGATTATCCCCTATCTGCCCATCATAGGGCTTTTCCTGTTTGTTTGTCTGCATCACCTTCCAAAACATCTGGTGCTGGCCTTTGTTGAGATAGCACAGTCTGCAGGTTAGATCCTGTGTGGTCTTGTCCCTCGGGAAGAAAGAGCATTCGGATAAGTTAAGTAGCTGGGAGTCACAGAAAGGGCTGGCCTTGAAAGGAGTTTTCAGCTGAAGATGGATGAGCTTCCCTGCTTTGTGGACCCGTTCCCCCTGTTACCTGATTTCTTTATGACATGTTGGCAGTCACTGTAGCTGGGCTCTCGCTGCGAGACAGTCAGCGCCACGCTTGCAGCACTGCAGGAAAAATAAACCCATTCAGACCCAGAAAAGTACTTGGAAAAACATGCAGATGTCTCCTTTATTTTGGTAGTGGATTTTTTTTTTTTGGTGGGTCCTGGGTTGTGCTTCCCATTAAAGCTTTGCATACAAAGACCTTTGTGTGAAGGTTGTCAGCCTTTGCACTAGATTTGGCAATTTTCTTCTGATGCCACTATCATTGAGGAGGAGAGAGGAAGGAGCTGATGAAACGAGACCATTAATTCAAACTAGGTACTGTTTTAGTTTTGGCCACTGTCTTGAAACTGTAGCAATAGCAAAATGCCTTGGTCACTCTCTCTTCTCCATCTGATTAGAATGAGAGGTCAGGTTCTTCCCTGAGCTGAACCACCATCTAAAGCATTGAAATAGGGGTCTTAAGAGATCTGGTGAGGCTTTCTGGGTTGTTCAGACAGATTGATACCATCTGGAAGTCTGGCTGGGGAGAGGATTTGAAATCTGGACCCTGATACTGGCTTTTTAGTCTTCCATTTTTCTAAGTAGCTTTTCAGTGGGAGTAAATGACTCTAATTGTATTGAAGGAGCTTGACTAATTCACACCAGCTGAGGGACTAGCCCCTGAGGTCTGGGCTGGCCTGTTCTTTCTGTGCCATTTTTGAAAAAAAGAAAAATCCAAATTTTTTTGATAGCAGAGTAGCAATGGAAGTACTTGACTGCTTTGCAGTCAGTTTGAGATGCAGCACCACCTTCTAGGAGGAGTCTGTTTTTCCATGGTGGCTCTAGTCAAAAAGATGCTTCCACTTATGGGAAGGGGCACTGTTTTCCCTCTTCCCCCTTTATGCAGGAAAGAGGTGATGAGGTGGTTGGTTAAATCTCTGGCAGCACGTGTCTGGTGGTCCTTAGTAGGAACAGAATGAGCAGGATGCAAAATATAGTCTCCCTTCTCACCCTCTGTGGTGGTTTTAAGATGCTGGTTTATGTTCTGCACCAATTTGATTGCATAGACTCTCTTTAGTGGGCATAAAAGGCCAAGATGGGGAGCTGAGATTGGGAAGTACCCCTGCCTCTCTGATATCCTAGCACGGTTTGGGCACAGTCTATGTGTTTCATAAGCTCACCTGAAATGGGCTTCTCTGTTCTAAGGTGTAGTGAAGTCCTGGGCTTCTGAGCCTGTAGTAGCCTTAAGCTTTCTGTCATTCAATTGAACAAACCATAGAAGTCCTTGGATACCTTTTCATGTAGCTGAATGTACAGTGCATCCTGTTTTAAGGCAACCAAAGGAAAGAATACTGCAGTTGAGGTATTAACATTGAGCTGCATATTTACTTTGGTCCTTTTTTTAAATTGTGTTTTAGCTGCAGAGCCCTTTAAAGGGGGATGGGGACAGGAATTTTGCGCTTGTCACACTCTCAGTATTAAATGACCTTGCTGTGAAAGGAGGAGCTAGTTCTAGGTAGCAGCTCTGCAGCTTTATTGTTAAAGTCCCATCTTGTTTGTCTTTAAGGCCAAAGGAATGAAAAATAACAATATGCACAAATAGGGAAGAAAGAGAGGAGAAAATGAAAAGGGCAAAAGATCAGGAAATGCAGCCTGTAGTGCTTCCAGCACACTTGCTGGAAAATCAGTTTGCAATATTTTTGCTTGTTGTGGGCTTTAAAGGAATCGGAGCAGATGCTCAGCACATGTAAATCTTGCTCCATTGTACCAACCCATACCTGGCCTGACATTTGCCTCTGATCAAGGACTTGCAAGACAGGACTCTCCCATGTCTGAGCGAGCCTCAACTTTATAGGAGGTTAAGAAAAAAGAAAATGGAAGACAGAAGACACAGACCTAGAGTCATTACTAAAAGGAACTGAGATTTACATTTCAGGTGTTGCTGAGGGATTCAGCTGAACCTGGTAAACCCTATATCCTTATCTGGAGCAGAGCTGCACTGACAGGCATACTACTTGTTTTCCTCCTTTCAGGTGGCTGGATTGGCATGTCATTTAATATCTGCAGGCAGTGTAATGAGGAAAGGCTGTGGACCAGCAGCAGAGATGGCTAGAATGCTCTGCAAAATTACTTGCCATCCACTGAAGCCTTTGAGTTACAAAGGGCCTCTTAGCAAAGCAGTCTGAAAACCTTGTTTCAGCAGAACTAGTTATCATAAGTGAATATCTGTTCATCCTAGGGGTGTGTGTGTTTGTGACTGTCTTTGTGCCAGCTTGTGCTGTGAGACTATGTTCTTATCTGGTGGTGAAGGTGCTTCCCATCACTGCCATTTTTATCTGTCTGCTCCTTGCTCATAAACAGGCAATCTCCCCCTTGTGAACACTGCCTTGAAGTGGCTAAGATGGTCCTCTGACTTCGCTGCACATTTCTCAACAACTGTGTTGTTTCCTCCATTTGAAACTCATCAAGTTGTCATTACTTACTTGGGTTTATTTTTGCAAGCCATTTTTACATAGGATGTATATGTGCTGAGGTGTCTGCCTGCCCCCTTTCACCTGCTTAGGACAAGGCAAGACGTCACTGTGAACTTCAGTACAGTGGTTCCTCTACATAAATATTTTATAAAGCTTGTAAAGGTCCTTTAGGGTTAAGAATGGCTTGTCCTGTCAATTCAAAATGTTACCTAATACCAATAAATGCTAATAAAGACCTTGTAGCTGGCATCGTATACCAAAGCACTATGCATTCATTAGGAATCACCTATGCAACTGCAAGGCCAGCCAAAATAATCTCCTAATCAGTTATAAAAAGTCTACCGTACTTGTCAGGAGCTCAGCATGGGGCAATAGCACTGAAAGTTGTGGTTTCTGGCTGAGGCACTGAATCTATTGCACATGGAGACAAGCCAGAGTAAGAAGGTCCTCACTGGGACCCAGTTTTTCCAAGGTTTGGGGTAAGAAAGGGCAGATTTGGATTAAGAACAGTTAGTCTTCAGATAGTGGTTGTTTTGGGTTTATCACCAATACAAAGAGAAGAGTGTATGTTGGAGGTCTACTGCTTCGTGGGGACACATCTGTGAGTGTTTTCCAAAATACCCATCTCCTCCAGGTATGTCAGAAGTCTTCCCGCATGTCACTTACGTGTATTCAATGGCATGTGTGACTTGGCATGCATGAGGGATGTCTCAGGGTGGCGTGTGTTTTTTCAAAGGTCTTCATATCATGCACGAGGTCTTCCCACGTGAGGAAAATCCTGACCTTGACTGTTGAAGTTACTTTATGGCTCCTGGCTGGTAGTACAAAGCTTTCACAAAGAGGAACAAGCCACTCTATCTTATGTTTTCCTCCTAAGTTAATATTAAAACTGTATTTGATGTGTCCAGTTATATAGGACTTTAAAGACCCCTTTGGCCTACCATTATTCATGAGTAACTATGTCATCTTTCTGTGTGTTGAAATGGAAAAAGAGTTGAAGTCTCTCCAAAGAATATATTTTTGACCGGAGCTGGAAAACTTAAATGGTGACTTTTGAGGCAGCTTTTAACAGGAAATATCAGAATACAGCTCCTGAAGTACATTCTGTAATCAAAAGGGAGCATACATTTTTTTCTAAACACTTAATTACTGAGCTTGCTATGATGATTAATTAATTGAGAAATCTCTTTGCTGAGGCTGTTCCTTCTTAGAGTGATAGATGGTTACTGGGGTCAAATCTGTACTGCACGGCTATATTTGCTACCAAAGGCAGCACAGAGGTCCATGCAATGTGGTGGGACTGCTAGTGAATGCTTGCCAGGCACCAGAGGAGAGTGGCTTGTGCTTCAGTGCCTCCAAAGCAATACTCCGCAGGGCCAGCAGAAGCCTTGACCTTTAGAACATGGGATGCCCATGTTTGTGTTCTGACCCAGAAGATCCATGTCTTGCAGCCATTTTCCACTGGTGGGGTTTTTTTTGTTTATTTTTTAAAAAAACCCTCTGGTTCCTCACATCCATGCTTGAGAGCTCTTGGGTAGGTAGGATTTGTTTACCTGACTTCAGCTTTCTGCCTAGTGCCCTGATGGCAAAGGTGCCATAGGATGCACGCTGGTGTTTCAGGTGCAAGCCAGTCATGTTAAGGGCGGTTTGGTTGAATATGCCAGGTGGCAAGAATGGTTGCACCCATCTGCTGCCAGCTTTCACACTGGCTTTGGCCAATCACACAGCTCTGCTACGTCTTGGAAAGACATGTGAGGTTGACTCACGTGCTAAACTGAGGTCCTGAAACTAAGTGTTTGGGCAGGTGAATTCTGTTGGTTTGGCATTTTTAAGCTGTATGCATGCCTGCCTGGCAGCTGAGGCCTGAATATTCAAGTTGTATCTGCTTTGGCTTTACTCTTTTATAAATATTCAATCATTGTGATTTTTTCCTTGGACCAACAGGCAGAGAAGTCTAAAACTGAGTTTTAAAAATATCATCTTCAGGAGAACAGTGCAATATTTATGGTATAGGCATTCCCACAAACTAGAATTGGTTGAAGTATGCTTACCCTCTGGTTTATGAGACCGAGGTCAAACGTGACACGTTTCCAGATGACAGATTGTCAAGGTTGCTTTGCCAAACCACATTACCAAAATTCTAGTTTTGTGCATCAGTACTGTAGTGTTTCGGGTTGCTGTTTGTAAGTGTTGGGATGAAACCTGCTGCATCTGCCTTTTTGCACGGTGAGTGTAGCAAAGCATGTGTTTGGTATGACTGGATGCTGGCTTTTGTGCAGCTCTTCATGTCGTGTCCGAATTTTCTTCAGTACTTAAACTTTCTTAGAGAAAGCAGCTTGAGATATTTGTGTAGGTGTTCGTGAGTGGCTGGCAGGAAAAGCACTTTGATCCTGGTTCTGTATTTAATGATGCATGGGTGGGCTCACTGCTCCAAAAGCCAACGGTTAAGTTGCAGATGCTGTGAATGCTTAAGATGCTCAGGTTTGGGCACATATACAATGTTCGATTATACATAGTTGTATTGAGCAAATTGTTCTGCACTTAAAATACCGGCAGAAATACTTTCTACACAGTAGATTCTGCAATGTGCTGTGGAAGTGCGCAGGTCCCTAACTGGTCAGTGTGAAATGAGGAGACATGACTGGAGTAGAAGAGGTTTTTGTGGTAATTTTCCATAGACTTTGTCACTATGTGCACATGGTGAGGTCTCACTCCCACCATACTAGTGATGCCTGTGTGATTTGGTTAATTCTGCAATGACAGTGCATGAGTTCATGGTCACTGAGTTACGGTTTTCCATGCTCTGCTAGCACTTCATTTCCAATAAGCATAAGGCTTCAAGTCCAACCAGGTATCTTAGTACCACAAAACTTCTTGATTTAATTGAAATCACTTTGCACAACCATCCAGAGTAAATACCCTAGACAACAGAACACGGTTGGTAATATGGAACATGTGATTTATCTTATTTTTTTAACAAACTGATCTGGGAAAATGTTTCCACACTGACAAAAACAGAACAAATGTAGGTCAGTGTCTGAAGGAGATGAAAGACGCCAAGTGTAATGAGAGCCTATTGTTTCATGCTGACATATGCAGGAAGCTTGTGGAGAATGAACATCAAACTAAAATGTGAGGGGAAAAAAGAATAGAAGGCATGAAAATCATCATACTCAAGAAAACAAAGAGATCAGAAAGTTAAGGGGCATGCTAAGAAATCTGTACTAAGAGGCTAAATAAATGAGTTTCACATTTCTTCCTCTTCCTTCGCTTCAGTTCCGTGTTTCTCTCTCCCATTAGTCTACTAGGTAGCAGACTCTTCCTCCTTCCAGGAATACTTTGATTTTTAGGGGTTTTTTTCTTCCCTTACTATCCTGCAGATGCCAGGCCCTAGAGAGATCCAGATGGCAAGCAGACCAGCAGAAAATGGCTCTTCACTATTTCACTTCTCATCTTCCTCTCAAGTTAAAGACATGAAAGATCTATTGAAAAGAACAGACAAGTCTTATTTACTTTTTAATAAGTAAATTTAGTTTACTTATTTAACAGAAGTTAATCCACTGTTCAAACAGCTGGAATAAATATGAAGAAACAATTTTGAGTTTAATTTTTTATTCGCGTTCACCAGTCTTACACTAATGTATTTTCTCAGACTTCAGAGGCATTTTCCTGACTTTGGCAATGGACATGAAAAATTGGACCTTTGTCCTAATTATTTCTGCCACCCATTGTCATCTGGAAACATCTTCCATGGCTTTGGACTGTGGTGCCTTCCTTAAAATTTCAGAGCAGTTCTAGGCAACTTAAATCTGGTCTTGGCTCTGTAGAGAAGACATGATAACTTAAATAACTATGCTGCACTAGAATAAAACTGCTGTGAGATGGGAGTGTTGTGCCCTGGACTTTTACAGATGAGGCACTGGTGCATTTTTCCTACCAACTATTTCCTTTTCATACAGCTTTTTCTACCTCCGGTAATAGAAAAATCTCTTGGTGGGAAAACTGTCTGCCGAAATCTTGTGATACCCTGTTGACTTTAGTTGTGTTGTCCTGGGGCTGACCCAAGAGGGACTGCTCTGGTGGCTGTGCGAGTGTTCCCAGGATTGTCCTTTCCCATACACTTCCTTAAACAAGCAGGATACCAAATTTCCACTCCGTCAGTGTAGCAGAGGGCTTCTATGACAGCCTGATGGATGCTTTGGGTCTGTTCCTTGTGAGCTCTGAATTCATGGCACCATGAAATACATTGTCTGATGAGAGGTGTTACTGGGCCATTGCTATTCCTTAAAAGTTCAATAGTTTCTGACAGTAAGATTGTAAGCCTTAGCAAAGAACAAAAAATCTCCTATCTGTCATCCTAACAACATATAAAAATGAAGCCCAGATTTTGGGGTTATTTTAGGGCACAAGGTGATGATGACTGTTTCAATGCACTTAGTGATACATTTAAATTGGTGATTTATGCAGCCTGACATTGACTTTAATTTAGCTCATGTTACAAGTAAAGTAATTCAGTCCTTAATGAAGTGTACTCCATATGACATATTGAACATGGGATCTGACAATTGGTGGTTGCAAACCAGTCTAGGTTACATTTTCTTTTGTCATTGAAAGTGGTCTGTCAGTTCATAAACTTAAACTGAGGCATGCTGACCTATCACTCTCTCTGAAGTATGGTGCTGAAGACTGAGACCTACATTAAAATAAACTTTTCCCATCCTTTGAAATGAAAAGGAGGGGGAAAAAACCTTATATGTGTGTTGTGAGAACATTATAATGTGCATGTGTGTGTATGTACACTTGCTTTTGGGCTATGTGAGGGTGTAGAAAAAGGGTTGTTAACAAAAGGATTCACTTCCTGACCTATGCAAACCTTTGGGTTGTGTAGTGCTGAAGAATTTAATATACATGATCCTGAACAAATGTGTCTAGGTCTGAAGAAGCATGAATTATGCTTACATCAGCTTTTAGAGGCATTCACAGTAAGGCTGTAGGGTAAGGGATGGGAAGTACAGTCTGTCTGGATTTGGGAGTGGTTCAGGGGGCTTGATGTGCCTGCATTTCAAAGGAATTAACAGAGCCGCTCTGAACTGTAAATATGCAAATCTTTTTAACATTTGTGTTAATAGATTTGTCCCTGTTTGCATATGGAGAAAGAAGTGAGAGTTTTGAGTGATTCCAGGCTGCAGCATTTAAAAATGAGAAAGTTTGCTGCAGTCTGGGTTAAGTCACAGCTGTATTGCTTCTCAGTGCAAAAAGCTGACTTAAAGTAGCATGGCAAGAGGGGATTTTTTTGTGTGCAAGGCTGGGTTGGACATCTCCATCATCTGCTTCTTTCCTTCTTCATTTTACAAAACTGTACAAGGATTCTTTTAGCATTTGAGCGTGGCACTTAGGGAAAAGGAATGGAAGCAAGTGGAGGGACATTGGCTTCTGAGCCAATTTGAAAATTAAATATTTTCCCTTTAAAAAAAAACCCCAAGCCCCCCCAAATTTGTCCTTTCACCCCTTTTATGTCCAAGAATCTTTTCTGGGAAGAGGAGGACAAATGAAAGGCCAGGAATAAGAAGTGGTGAGGGAGAACTTGTAGAACAGACGTGCTTTTGACTGACAAGGGAGGAGTGTGGGAAAGATAGTTGGGGTTAAAATAGCACTGTGACTGGACAGCCTGGGTTTTAACTCTAACATGCAATTATCCAAAACTCCCCCCCCAACTTGAACTCAAGATGCTTCTCCAAGTAATCTGTCCCCCCTTGCCAAAACTACCTTGATTTTATTTGTATTTTACCTGCCTGGCTTACAAACTAAATAGTTTTCAGTGTAACATATTTTAGGCCAGGGAAAGATGGGATTGCAGGTATGGTATCAGGAGGGGGTTTGCTTTAAACAGAGGGAGAGCAGAGGAATAAAACCACCTTTTCATGGTGAGGACCTGGTGCTGGTAGCCCAAGTGCTGAACTGCAGGTCCAAGCTCACCTGGTGCCCTAGGACAGGGGGTTCAGATTTAGGGACATGGATGCTGTGCACAAGAAAAAAAAGTGAATTTATTTAAAACTGGAAGGTCAGTGTTCATTTTTGTGCTTAGTCCAAGTTACCCTTGATTTTTATATTTTTGGGGGATGTTTCATGGCTAGAAAGGAAATAGGAATGCCACTGGGGAAAATGAGCAACAATTATCAGCTTGAAAATATTCAAGGAAAAAATGAATGATGAAAATATAAGAAAAACACAGTGAAGGATCCTCAATTTTCAGGGATATATAAATGCTTGTTGAATATGCATTTGATCTTTCACCTTAGGATGTACTTGAAGTATATCTGAAATCTTGCTCATTTTTTTCGTAACTCTCAGAAACCCAGCCCTGAGAGTGTGACATTTTATTCTAAAATTAGGCATGACTTGGATTTAGTTTTCCTTTCAAATGCACAAAATACAGTATTTTATGTTGGTACTAAAATGGAGAATAGTCTAATCACTAATAATTGAAGTAGTTGTACACTTCTAATCAAATAGCTGATTGATCAAGGGAGAGATGTTTGACTTTTTGGTGGAGGACGTGGTAATTAAGTAGAAACAAAATACTTCACACACAAAATAAAACAATCCCAGGAACAGACCGCATAATCAGAGGTTACAGCTCAGCCTGATGTGATACAGTTTCATATTTGATTTATTATGTTTTAGCCTGGGAGCTTCAAAAGTGTCTAAGAGTTTGATAGGCAAACCCCAATGAGATTCTCCTGGCTCCTTTGAAAATGACAGGAATTTTGTATTTACAGCATCACTAGTGATCAATGGAATTTTTGGGACAGTTCAAGAAATATTAAACAGGCTGAGTTTGCTCTTTATGAATTAGCCTGGTGTTTATTCAGCAGCTCATTTTTCATCGAAGCACAGTATTAAAATTTCACTTGTTTGTTATAGGGTTGTCAGAATGAAATCTATTTCCAAAAATATACATTTCCATCTTGTATGATTTTTTTTCCCTGCTGTAGCTAAGGTTATGTCAACACTCCCAATGTAAACCCCCTCATTTCAAAGATTAGTAATGCTGGCATCATCAGTCCAGGCTTGAGCATGGCAAAACCAGAAAATAACCTCTCTAGGAGCACATTTTGGAGCAATTGTTTTCAATGCCTTTGCCTCTTTTGTTAAGCGTCCTTCTGTACAGAATGCAGTTGTGTTCAGTCTCTGTTGCAGAGTTAGTTAAAAGAAGAAAAGTGTGCAGGCCTTCATATTGTCATTGTACTGGTAAAGCATTTGCATCTTAAAAGTTTAAGCTGGCTACCCTGCTAAGATTTAAGAATCAGGCCCTGCACAAGCTGAGTAACTTTTTCCGTAGCATTGTTTACCATGCATAACCATAGTAACATCACAAGGTTCCATGCCAGGGCTCTTGGCTCTTAGTCTTCTCACTTGTTGCCATCTTTTGGGTCCTCCTATAATATATACGTTTAAAACAAGTATTCAGCTGTATATTTGCTTAATCTGGAAACATTTTGGCATCTCGCATGGAAAAGTTAAGGCCAAACCCTGGATGAAGCTTAGGAATGCCAGCACGGTGCTGCAGAGATCATTGTTCAGGCCTCCTTCCATGTCTGCCTGGTTTCCCATCATTGGATCAGGCTGAGCTGGAACGAGATGATGATTGGCATTAGCTGTACTGGGTAAGTGCCTGAGAAAGCTCTCAAAGCATTGCAGAGCTGCTGCAGGGATCATCTACACAATGCACTGTTTATGTGTTCACATGTTTTTTGTAATCTGGAGAGCTCAAGACTGGGTTATCCAGCATGCCCTGAGGTTGCCTCCTGTTATAGGTGACAAAATAGGTTCATCACACAGCTTGGTTTGATTTATATGCAAGATTGCATCTTACTTTCCACATTCAACAGTAAAGCATCATCCTTCTGTTTCTGACAATGGTAACTTGTCCTATGGTCTGAAGGAGGTCTTCTACAGGTAGAGAAGAGCCTGGTGCTCCTGTGTTCTGCATGCAGCCAACTGGATTTTTCACAAAAATGGATGAAAAGAGGCTGGGAAGGTGGAAATAAATATGGCATGGTGACAAATACGTCAAAGATTTCTAATGCTTCTGTTGCCCTAATTAGCAATAAACAGGTGTCATACCATTAGGACAAGAGTTAGTGTAAGGAGCATCGGATACTGATACAGACCTTGACAGACACTGGAGCCAACACAGCAAACTTGTGGACCTCATAACCATGTTCAGTTATGGTATTAATGACTATGATACTGGGTCTTACCCCCTGGAGCCCTCAGCTGCCAGGCAATGGTAAAAGTGTAAGAGACTGAGTTAGTTAAAGACTGCTTCAAATTGGTTTTGAAGGAAGAACCAGCTGATAACAGAGTGTGGCCTCTGGTGTTGTCAGGAAGACTTGGAGAGGAGAGTAGTTCAGCAAAAATAGAACTTTGAATCTAGGGGTAGCTGGGACCACGAGGCAGTTGAGGTCTTGGATGCATCTGATCAATGATACTTGGAAAATTAGAGAAACTGCAGGTGAAAATTAGGTGAAATGCATCTGAAATCTCATCCTGAGAGTTGAGGAGCAAGGATGGGTGTTCCAAGGTGAAATGGAAACGTGTAGTTACGTAATTGTAAAAGCTAGTGCTGTAGGGAAATAAACCCTGGCTGAATACTTAGAGGCTCAGCAGGAAAAAGAAGAAAAAAAACACATCATAGGAGTTGGCAGTTCTGAATGTGATTATTTGGTGTGGGGCCTTTGGTCTACATGAAATTCCCTTTTAGATGGCTTGTCTCTCCAATCTGAGGAAAGACAGAGAGGGCAGAAGCAGCCACCTCTAATGAGATTTGCCACCAAGGAGCCAAGCAGGGTCAGACTTCGTGGTGATGTGGACCTGTCTCTATAGGCACCAGACTGACCCTGTCAGCTCATACAAATTGGCTTCCGAATGCCAGCTTGAAAACCAGTCTGGTTTTCAAATGCTCCTGTTTGCTCTCTTTTCTTTCATTATTATTGTTTTAAGTCGAGGATGCCGTTTCTAGATGTTCTTGACTGATGCACACCCAGTGTTTTGAACACTGTGTCTGGAGTCTGATTTTTGCATGACAGCAGGATTACGTTTATACAATTAATTAACGTTTGCTTGACCACTTTTATCCAATTTCTTTTTCCAGCACATAAAAGAGAACCTGACATAAATTCCTCTTTCAAAACAATTGACTTAGCAACTGCTGACCTTCTGTTCTGTCATTCTGAGGATTGATTGGATATTGTTGAATTGTTTCATTCTGCAGTAATTAAACATAAAATTAATTATGCTAGTAACCTATTATTTCTTTGAACCAAGGACTAAGTCATTTGTTTTTGCTTGGTTACTCTGCGGGCTCTAACATCAGACAGCAAAACCTTGCTGTTACAAACAAACTAAACAGTATAAAGGGAGCAATTTAATAACCAAAATATAATATAAAGACTTCTAATTTCCGTATGGCTGGCCTATTGCATTAGGTTAATATAATTTGATCTATAAATCTTTTAAACCTTATGATTTTGTAATTTAAACATTTCCTGGATGGCTAATCACGCAGGGAAAGAATAATAATAATAATAAACCCCCCCAACCTAAAACAAAACACGAGCCAAAAATATACCTTAAAAGTAGATTAAAAAGATTAGATAGGAGGAGCGCTTGTTGGACGCTCAGTGAGCCCTAGTATGGCTGAATATTTCTGGAGCTTGCTGCTTATACAAGTCTGTCTGCATCCAGTCTGGTGCTGATGCAGAATTTCCTTTGTTATGATGAAAGTGTTGTTAGATATGTTTACATTGCTAGTATTTGGTGTAGAAAGGAACATCAGAATGACAAGTTGCTATTATCAGAATGTATGTGCTCATGGACACCAAAATAGTATTTTGTGGTTTTCATTAGCACGGGCCATATTAATTTAATTAACATGATTGAAAGTTATATCGTATCACGAGGCAGATACTGAGCCCTGACTTATTACTCACCCATGGGCTATAAAATGCTACGGCTGACAAAAGGGGTACATGTTTGTGTGTTCCTGGTTACAAGTTCAACTATGTGCTTTGCCCTGAAGCTGGTGGGGATGGTGTGATGATAGCAGTGTGAAAGTTAGAATGGGGGAAGGGAAATAGAAACAGGCAACCAGCTGTGCTCCAGCAGAAGGTGGGCTTCTCTGAGGGCCAGGTTCAGAGGTCCCTGTGGGTGGTGGCTGTCCTCTTCTAGGCTCACTGGCCTCTTCCTGGGACTCTGTCCCTAGCAACAGCATTACCTGGGAGTTTTTGCGCTCTGAGTTGGAGCACTGCAAATAGAAATCACCTTTGTTTGTGGCCACTGGTGTGATTCCTGGAGGTGGCTTTGAAGGTTAGTGCTTTATATCCCTGACTCCAGTTGCCACCACTGTGGCCAGCATGGAGGGGGAAGGACACCTGGAGAAATGCTTCTGTGCTTTTGTCTCCCTTCTGTTTTTTGAGCTGGCTGTGATGGAGCTCTTGTAACATCTCCAGGTTGCTCTGTGTATGTATCTCTCTTCCCTTTTCCACCTTGGAGTGATCTTTGCTGGTAGCCATCTCTTCATGACACTCAAATCTCTCTGGTGTAGAGCTAAACTCTTCTGCTGTGACAAGGCATACGTCAAAGATGCGGGAATCTTGAGCATAAATGACTTTTTAATTATATGACTCCACATAGCCCCTTGCTGAAAGATGTGGGGGGCAAGAGAGAGCAATACTTTACAGACCAAGCACAGATACCGATATATGAGCCCTTTGTTCTCGTTCCCCTGCCTTAAGGCAAGTAATACACTCAGGTCAGTGGACACGGAGCCTAATTTGATCTTGCTTACCCCGGTGAAACTCTATCGACTTTAGTGGAGATGCTGCATTCTACTGATATAAATGAGAGCTAACTAGTTCTTCAGGCCAGTAGCTACTACTTCTTGGGTTAAGAGCAGCACACGGCAGAGACAGCTGCCTGTTCATTGCTGGCTGAGGAATGTCTGCTTTGTGGATAGGTCTTTCAAAGCTCATTTTTTCACAGTGGTGCGGAGGAATTTTGGCTAATGAGTTATGATTTGACTGTCTTATCATTTCTGCAGGAATGGTCTGATGAAGTCCTGCCATTATCTCATAGTTCAAGTGTGCTGTCTCATTGCCTGCAAGAGAAATGTGGAAATCTTTCTGGAGGATTCTGTTCCTGAATAATCCGTCTTTTTTCAAGACTTTGACCTGTACTTACACTGCGAGATCAGTCATTGCCATTCATACTAAATGGTCTTTGGTCCTCTGAGCTCTGTCATTTCCCATCCATTCCAGTCTCTGAGGTCCCTGTGTGCATGCATCTTGCTCTCTGATTTTTAACCTTAAAGCTTTATCTGCAGCCACCTCTTCACGGTAGCCTAAGAGATTATATTAGTCTGTAACTTCCCATTTGTGTGTGTTTGGGTTTTTGTGGGTTTGGTTGTTGTTTTTTTTTTGTGGAAAAGGCTGTCCTGGACTCTCTGTTTGCATGTAAAGTCACTGTTACAATCTAATTCAATAAAGTAGATTCTCAAAGTTTATCCTTGCTGAGAGAGGATTGCAGGGACCTTTTCTAGCATCTTTGGTAGATGTTGGAATCTATGTTTTCTTCTCAGAGGCTTTAGGTATGTTTTTAGCTTGCTGTCTCTTGTAAGTAGGAAAGCTGGAAGACTCTTGAGATGGTTTAAGCAGCGTTTTTTGGGGATGTGATAGGTGATGAATATATTCCTCAGCTTTTGCATCTCTAGTCTCAAGAGCCATCTCTTATGCCTAGGAAGCCTCTTACATGACCAAGCTTTGTGGTATGGGGCTGTGATGCTCTACATGTTCTTTGTCCCAAACACAGTAGCCTGGACAATGGTTTCTTGCTCTACTTGTAGCCTCTGGCCTTGAAGGGTATGACCCTGATGCTCTCTTCTGTTCTAACTCAAGCAATCAACCAGAAGGTTATATAGAAATTAATATTGCATATCCTTGTGTCCACCTGCCCTGCACACTCTGTTCCACACCAGTCTGCTCCAGATGCCCGTAAATTGCTTAGCAATGGGTTATACTTTCCAGCTGACTACTGCTGGTTATAAAGTTCAAGTTATTTTTCGTGGCCAGACCTTCTGAATGTGCTCTTGGTGTCTTTCTTGATGATGGGAGGATGAAAATGTGTTAGAAGTTTCCTCACAGGGAGTCAATTGCTGCTATTTATGGAGTCCTTATGGCTTTTAGGATAAAGCTCCTGACTGCTGCTGACCTGGCCCTGATTAGAGGGGCTACTCTGGATCCTCTGGAGCTCCTCCAGGAAGCAAAGCTTGAACAAAAGTATGCCTATTGCTTAGGTCAGAAATGGAGAAGAACACAGGCCACAAAATAATTTTTGACCAGTATAGATCAAAGTAGGACTAGGTAATAGTGTATACAACTTAATTCATGGCCCTCTACAGCTAAACTTCAAAGGAATTGATTGAAATCATCAAGAAGAAAAGGAATAAAGTCTACTAAAATGAAAACTACTTCTTGTTTTCACTGTCTTCTTGAGTTTTACATGGTGAACACCTGTGTCTTTCTCCTTAAGGTACTGGACAATTCTGCCCATATCTCATCTCCCACAGAGAGAGACTGGGACAATGCATGGGGGAAAAAAAATTGCTGCTCTTCCATGGCAAACCATATCTGATTACTGTTGGCCAGGCAGACCTTTGATCTTGCAGCCTTGGGGCTGTGTTTTTACCACTGACTAAAGTTTGGTTGGGGCAGATGAAACTGACACTAGCAGTAGAGTAGGAAAAGAAAATGGGAGGATAGCAGTAGTAATACTAGGAGGAGTGGTTGAAAAGTGAGTAAGTAATTTCTGTAACTTTTCTAGTAGAAATTGGGATTTGATATGTTGTTGTTGTCATCGATTGAATGATAACAAGAAAATACTAGCCATGATGAGAGTTATGTAAGAATATCTACAGATATGCATTGTGGTCAAGCCATCTGGTGTTGAGACTTTTTTATTCCACGAGGTTACAATAGTGCAATTCTCTTCAGATCAGGTGTTTTGTGTTCTTGATTTCTAGACCCAGTTTTCTTGGTTGTACTGATGGGACTGCGTGTTGCAGTTAACTAGAAGCTGCTGTCTCCTCTAGCTTGTCCTCTGGACCATGCAGTTGACTTGGCAGAAAGCTGCAAGGTCCCTCCTTCTGGCTCTCATAATGGAAAAGCTCACCTTATGTTTTACCCCCCATGTGTATGGAGGCAAAAAACTATGACCGTTCGTGCTCTTATTGCTTTGTATTTTGTTTCTCACTTGGAATGCAAGCATAAAGAAGAAAAATTACTTGGAGAAACCTGCTTTCAGAACAAAGCATCTAGGGTTTCCCTCTGATAACAGGCTGTTGCAGAAAAAGTTAGCTCCAAATCAAACATCGATGTCAATGTGTCTCTGTGGTGGACAAAAAGAGACCTCAGTGTTACCATGTGGCGTTGGTGTTTTCAGATTAAGATGGAGGATTAAGGTATTTTACTCAGCAATTTGAGATGCTTTGTTAAGAATGGAGGAGATTTGAGCTGCTTTGTTCTCAAACCACATGTTAGTGAAAAAGCAAACAGGCACTTAATCCTGACAGACAGCAGAATTTGACATCGGTTTGTCCCTGGAGAGGTGACCAGGAGTTCCATGTGCCTGGCTAAAATGGTTGTTGATTCTTTTTTAGGAACACAGTGCCAGTCCTCAAATGCACACCTACATGCACCATGCCTTACCACTGTGGGTCTCTAGGGGGGCTTTTTGTTCCCCAAGGACGGTTAGCATTTAAACACACCCACAAGGTGCCAAAAGAGTTACTGAACAGGGCTAAAATATATTCCAATTTAAGGTCATGCCTTTAGTCTTAACTAGGACCATGCCAAAAGAAAAAAAGAAGAGATAATTTTCATGTTTGAAACTTTGGCTGGTCTCCTGCAACAACAAAAAATATAGCAGTCGACATATAGACAGCTGAGTATATACATGCTTGTATACTGCCCTCTGACACAAACATTAATGTCTTATATAGATCTTTGAGGTTCTTTTAAACATCTAGTTACATTTTAAGGTCATGTCCTCAGAGGTCATTGATGTAAGTGTATTTGTAGAAAGAAACAAACAGCTCATTGAATTTGGTTTCCCATTTTAACATACATCAGTTAAATTAAATACGCAATGTTATAATGTCTGGCAACAAACCCATTTTCTGATGTATAAAATTTGACTTTTCCCCTCTGTGTTTATGTCATAGCTAATACACAAAGATAAAGTGCATATACTGTACTCTGCATATTTACTGAACTTTGGCAAGTCACTAAGAGCCAGTACTCAAATCAAATTAGAACCACACGATTTATAAAACACCCTTCTGAACTAATCTTATTATATTAAAAAGGAACTCTGGACTGATACAAAGCCAATCGATAACTCATGCTTCCCACTGTGGAGCAAATATCAACTATCCCTTTCTAATCTTCGTGTTTTGCCACCACCACAAACCTATTGTAATGCACTAGGGTAGCTTTTCACTTAAACAAACAGTGTAAAGCACCAAATAAGAATAATCGTAGTGTGTACTTATTTTCTCTGCAGGTGTTGAGTGTTGGGGGAGGGGGTGTCTTAGTTTTATAAAGGGATCTACTCCAGGTAGTATGATTGATCTTCCAATTTGTGTATATTCCATTTGCAGCAGGCATTAAATTTTCTTGGCATGATTCTGCAGTTGCCGAACCAAGCCATGTGCCCCAATTTCAGTGAAAGGATTACTTATATTGGGAAAGCAGGGTTGGCTTTTTCTCAAATGTTTATATTCTGAAATGATCTCCCATCTTCCTTCCAAAACTGTATTTGTTTGGGAGTAGTCCATAACCTGCACAAGGCTGATTAAAAAAATGCTTTTTGCTCTTTGAAGTTACCAGAAAGCAATAGAAAATTAGTTAAGTTTTGGGGACTGGGAGGCTCAAAGACCCCCCCCCCTTCCAACCATTAAAATTACATTATTATTAAAATTAAATTAATATGCAACGTCAAGAGTCTTATTGGTATCACTGTTTATTCCTTGTTAACAGCATGGGAAACCTGGTGATGGTGTAGTTGTTTCCAAATAAGAGAACAGCAATTTACTAATTCCCTTTTAAAGACTAACAGAGAGTTCCCAAACACGGCTTTGGCACAGTGTTTAATTCAGTTGCTCCATGCTTCTATGAAGGTTTATTGACTATATAAGGATCAAATAAGGGGTGAGCTGAAATCAGAAACACAGTATTCATTCATTTAGCTCTGCTATAGTAGAGCAAATTCAGGGTGACTCAAGGGACACAATGTCTTGTAAAACATATGTACTTAATATAAGGGTCATAAAACTTATTAAATTAAAAGCTAGGTTAAAAATAGGAAGAAAATTTATGCTGCTGTCTAAAATAGCAATAATTTCCCTTTGGCCTTTCCCTTTCCAACTAATACGGGTCCTAGTTTTTAGAAAAAATAGTCAACTGGTAAAATCTTCATTCTTCACGAGTGAATGCAAGTCACTCTCTACCAGGTGAATTGTATGACTAATATTACAGCACAATAAATAGAAAGGGGGGCTGCAGCCAGCTGGGAGGATATATTGCATCATTGTTGACCACACATGAAAACCTGTAGGCAGTTGTTTACTGCTTGGAAAGGAACGGTGGGTCACTCTTGGCCAACAGAGCACAATGGGAAGCCTTTAAGTGATGAACTGAAGCCGAAATGAGCAAAAATTCTTTCATCGCTCAGCAAAGCTGTCCCATTGCTGGTGGGATGCAAGCTAGGACCCTCTTTCCTTGCAACTCCATCACAGGGGTGTGTAAGAAGACACATCCATACAGTGCTTTCCCCCCCCCCCCCCATACCACTCCCTTCCCCCTGCCATGTTAGTGTTGAAGGGTTACTTGAGCAAGTGCTCCAGGGGCTGTGAGACACCAAGAATCCTCTGCTGTCCTTGACAGATGTATCAGCAAAACCTAAGAGCTTGGATGAAGTCAATGTAATTATCCTGCAGTCCTGCAGAATGACAGCAGAATTTAGCTCCTTCGATCAAGGCAACCATTTTCTATTAGAAATGTTGGGGGGGTGGGGTGGAAATGAAGTGTTGTGACCTAAATCCTCCTCTCTAACCTCTAAGAAATCAAACTGATGCTGGGCTATCCTTGACTTGTGACACTATCCAGACCATTTCTAGCTGAGAGCCCCATAATGTTTGCTCAATGGCATAAGCTGTTAAGGAAGGATTTGAAAAGCTTGTGTGTACTGGAATTGAATACTCTTTTTCAGTCCCTTCTGGTCCCTGAAACCACATCATCATGGTTTCTGTTGTTTTCAGAATTAAAAAGAAATAAATTCCAGAATGCTGAAATTGTTTACTTTTAGCTACTACTCTTTCTGTCTTGGCCAAGGTGAACATGTTCCTCCCCCATGCCCATCTGTTTTGATGTAGTTCCTCATTCCCTCTTGTCTTGCCTTTTGAGTGGGCATTTGTAAAGACAAAGACCACCCTTTTTGGGTGTATTTTGCATCATGGGATAACACAACCAGCCTTGATTCCCATTCCCTGTGCTCTATGAACACTTTTTTTTTTGCATGCTGTTTAAACAGTTCTGCACCCAAATCTGTCACCCGTGACCTCATTAAGTTGCATTTAATCACACAGGGATGCCCATCAGGCCTAACCCCACCATTTCCTGAGGAATTTTCCCCTGATTTACTTAATAGCCTTCAAGCACTAAGCAGGAGACCTCCGGGTGCTGTTCCCTGTGCATGTTGGGTTACTGGCATTTATACTGCGTTTTAAATAAACAGTGTTTTGCAGGCAAGCTTGTTTTGAAAAATAAACTTCTGGGCAGAAGGAGCTAGTTCACATCAGAGCCAGATTGGTAGCAATTTGGCTTTCCCCAGCAGATGGGAAGAGATCAGCCTTTTTATTTTTTTCTTCCTTTTTTTTTCTTTTTAAATATTTTCCCCTTCCCCAAATAACAGCTAGGATTTCATACCCTGTAGCAAGAAGAAAAGCCTGAAACCAAAGTGCTGGCTTCTCACAGGAGCACTTTGGGAAGGATATGATAGTATGCCTGCAATATGGTCCTGGAACACCTCAAAGGGTTTTCCGTGCTTACTAGGGTCTCTAGCTCCAGGGAGTGTGAGTGTGGCTTTGTCTTTTCCTCACCCCTGTCTTCTGCTGGGGATGTTTTTGCCCACCTTCATTCCCATGTTGACTTTCAGAGGGCTAAAAGCTCTTCCGTTTTCCTGCCCATCCTGCCAGCTCATTTGCCTACTCTGCTGCCCATGAAAACGTTTAACTTCTGGGGTGGGATTTATGAAAAGGCAGGGGAAGTTTCTGTCCTACATAAATTAACATAGAGCAATTAATTAATTTCCTAAATGTTTCCTCTTTTAACATGCTTATGTTAATTTCACAAGCTGCATGCTCTGCTACCAAACTTACTGTCTTTTGTGAAAGATCAAATGGAAAACAGGGGATAAAGCACTATGACACACCTGTGGCCCTAAAGGTAGGAGAACCTTCCCCTGCCACATTTTCATTCTCCCTAAATAGCAGCAAACCATTAGGGAAGCAGCATTAGGTAGATGAGATGAAACAGCCATGAATTGCCTACAGTGAAATTGATGTAGGGCAACAGTCTTCTGCATGGTTAAATTTTTTTCCCTCCCTAAACTGAGGGTGTTTTTAGAGAGGAGGAGGTAGAAAGGCTAATCTTGGGCATCCTCTGTTTCTTTCTAGGACTCCGTTTTCTATATGGTAATTGTAAATCATTAGACACTAGCAGTAATGAGGCCTCTTTGACTGCAAGCCCCATGATGAGCTAACCAAGGATGGACATGCGCAGTGGTTACAGTTTGATGGGGCAGCAGTGGGACAGATAACTTCATCAAGGTCATTGCTGTTTCCTTGATAATACTGTGCTGGATTGGGCTACCTGAGCAGGAGATGCTCTGCCAGAAGGAAAGCCTAAGATTAAAGCTGTAAAGAGGCATTTGCAAAATGGTTGTCTGAGAAGTATGAGGTGAAGATCCTTCCCACGACCAGGTATGTGTTTGGGCATATATAAAAAATTATATGCATGTATGTTTGTTGCCCAGTGGTTTGCTGCCATTTAAGGGGAGTGGTAAAGTGTGATGTATGAAGGTGGTTCTACTTCTAGGGTTGCTGTTGCCCCCTCACGCTGTATCAGCAGCTTGCTAGTCAATCTTCCATGAAACACAGTAACCTTGGTAGCAAAGCGTGCAGCCAGTGAAACCAATGTAGATGTTTTACAGAGGGAAGCATTTACCCCCTGCACTGACTTGCGCATTCCACTACCTTCCTCTGGGAGCTCAGCTTGATCTCCAGCCTCTGAGCAGCACCTTGTCCTGATATTTTCAAGAGGATGTATTTTAGACCTGACCTTTTAGTACTGCTGATAGTACAGCAATAGATTCATCTGCATCGTGTTCAGTGCTGTTTTGTTCTCTGTTCTCTTACGGAGCTGCACTGCTGTGATGGAGACAGGTCGCTGTCCTCTCTAAAACCATGGAGACAATTTATTAGGCAGATGAGATGAAACAACATCCAGTTGTTTCATTCTCTTTGGTCACTCTCAATAGTTGACATTGTCTAAAAATCGCTACTGAAATCATGCCTGCCCTGTGGTACCTTGGGAAGAGGGTTGCAATGGTGGTCATGGTGAAGCTGGGTGGGTGGTGTGGGTGCTTTCATGTTTATTGGATTAGAGGCGGTGTGACAAAACAAAGTATTCAAACTTCTGAGAAGATGGTCTTTTGAGAGCCCTTGGGCTGGGCTACAAAATGAACTGTTTGTCCATGGAAAGGGTCACCAATTAATTAGCAGTTTTATTAAAAAAAATAAAAATTAAACTGGCAGCCCTTCTGAAATTTAAGCACATTGTTCATGGTGTAATTATAGATGAAATATTAGAGAAGTGGACTAATTACACACAATGCACTTGAGCCCAATTAAAATAGCATCTGCAGTGAACGTAGGGGTATTCTCTTTTGCTAATAAGAAATACTTTCTTAACAACGGAAAATAAAATAGCTAAATTGGATATGCAGTTGAGATTATAAATATCCTATTAGCATATAAAATGAGGATTAACCTTATTTAATCACTGCTTGCTTGATCATAAAAAGTCATGTTTCACCTCTATAATGTAGCTGTATCCTCTCTGAAAAAAAAAAAGGCAGCATATTAATAAATTTAGCTAATTAGCTGTTTTTTCTCATCTGCTCAATGGTGGTGCAAACTGGCTGCCCCTAACCACTTGGCTCTTCACATCTGATGTGAAGTTTAAGCTTATTTTCAGGCAAGTCCTACTGATGAAGATGTAAGGCTTATTGTATAGATTCATATATGACATTCTGGTCCTTATGGATTGGCGGGGGCGATCATATCAAAGGGGACTTTGAGTTAAGTTGACGGCAAGGAGAAAAGAGATGAGGAAGAAGGAAAGTTTTTAAAATATGGATTTTATCCCTTGCAAAATAAAGCTGTGCCTAAATATCACCATGCAAGGGCCCATTTTAATTTCAGCCCTGTGACTCTGGGGGTCAGACTACCTTGGTTTACTGTAGGTCTCTCACCGCTGGTGTCCCTGAAAGCCAGCTGGCGCTCAGAGGATGCTGCGCTCCCAACACGGCGGGAAGAGGTGCTACCTGCCAGCTGGCGACCTGGCCGCAGTGGTGAATGGAACGGTCTGACCTCCAACCTTCTCTATAAATATTCAGCTGATCCGGTATGCACAAAAGAAGAGAGGCTCAAAGTAAGAAAAGGGCTTTGAATCGATCATTTTGGAATGTTTTTGGCTGAGCCTTGTGGTAGACTGCCTGCTATATTTGAGGATCGTTTGGCAGGCTTCAGAGCTGGTCTTATTTACAGAGCTGTTTTAGCTGTGGCTCCATCTCACTGCCCCTCTGCTGGGTCTCATGGCAGGAAATAGAGCAAAGCAGTGGTAGGGCAGGAGCAATCCTGCGAAATATGTGCACAGTTTGATCTACACTCATGCAGCTCCATTCCCTGGTTGTGTCCTGTTTCCATTAGCACCCGTGTGAGTTTTCCTGGCACGAGGGGCAGTGGTTGATAGCTTGCAGAAGCTGAGTTTTAAATGTCCCTGTTAAAGTATTCCCAGAGAAAAAGGCTTGAGCAATATCATCCTTGCTGGTCTGAAGCAGGGCCGTGCAGCACTGAACCCCTTAGCATCACCCAGGCCAGGGACCGCTTTGCCAGGGGCAAAACTTCAGCTTGTGTCCATGAGTGTGGCTCCTGCTATCAAAAAAACCCACCAAAACCCAACCCAAAATGAGCCCTAGTCCAGTGTCTCAAAATACTTGATACTGCAGTGCTTAAAATGAATAAAGTGGTCGTCTCAGCCATAGCAATTGTGCTAACTGGGATGGAGGCGCAGAAAGCCCGTGTTTATTTGTAGCTCTTCTTTGTGAATTGTCCCCACTGAACTACACTGAAGCATCAGCTGGCCTCTGTCCGGACACTGGGCTGAAGTGTGAATTTTCCCCTCGCTTCCACAAATGCTAGTCAAGTGCACCGAGGGATGGTGGTTTTATTTATCGTATTCAAGGAGCCACAATTGGATGTTTCGCAACAAACTGGGTTCAGCCTGTGATTTACAGTAATGGGGAAGAGCACTCTGCTGGCATGGCCCTGGCGTTGCCAAGTCTTGTGATGGTTGCAATGATTTTTCCTTACTGCTACAGTGCCTGGAGCAAAGTGTTCATAAGCATTTCAGCTTTTTTTTTGTTGGTAGTGGCAGTGGAGGGCTTTGTTTTCTTGTATTAAGAGCAGCTTTCCATCCCTTAGGGTAGAACAAAAGAGCTTGAAAGCATGTTCTCAGTGTCCCCACAAAGACTCAAAAGGCAGTAGGATTTTTTTTTTTAACTTTTTTTTTTAAAGGAACCCCCAATTTGTTTTCCCACAATTGGTTTAAGTCACTCTGGCATGAGTTCATTTCCTCTCTCGCCTGATTCATGGATGCTGAAGATGGGCAGGAGTACCAGAAGCTGCAGCAGCTACCTCCACACAGTTCCTGCTAAGCTCTGCAGGACAGAAGGTGGGGGGATCATACCGAATTTGGGTTGATGCAGTAGACATGTACCATTTGTCATGGTCATTCCTGTCTTTAAATCCCATTTGCTGCTTATGGTTTTAGCATTTAATATAATTTTTCTTTTACCTAGTAGAACGGGGTTAAGAGAACCAAAGTGCAAATGTAGCTTGGGATATTAAAATCAAGCTCAGAGTCATATTTCAGTTCTCTTCAGAACTCCCACTTCTAGTGACTCCTTGCAGTGGTATGGGCCACCTTCTCATTTGTGGCCTGCCACTTTCCCCCACCTTTGTTTTTGGTTGTAGGAATCACATTCAACTAAAACCTGCAGAGAAACACCAGAGGCAAATTGAAAGTGACTGGGAATAAAATAGACTTTGCCATGCAGAGGGATTTGAGGTGTTGTACTGTCAGGAGGGCTGTGGGTGAAGTGACTGAATCCAGAAACATATGGAGAATGGAAAGGTCTGAGGGTGATCATAACATCAAAAACATGAAGGAAAGTCAGCTGCCCAAAGTAGAAATGTAAGTTCAGGGACTCACTGCAAAGGAACTAAAGGAAATACAAAAGGAAATGTGAATAATTTTTCTGGCTTTCATGTCTATTCATACCACGAGAAATCTCTCTTTGGGCTCCAGTTTTAAATTGTTTATGTTTTATTTCATTGCTGCTATACCCTTAAATCATGGTATTATTCTGAGCATAGAACAGATAACATGGGGGACTCTAATTTCCGTGGCAAGAGAGTTAAACACTGCTTTCAGTGCAGCTGCAGCCAAAATCTTTCTTCCCACTGCCTTGTCACCCCCCTCCTCCTGAGTATCACTGCATTAGGCAAAGTCAATGGTAATAACAGCTTCTTGCCTCATCAAGTGGGCCAGAGAGTTAAACCAAAATGTTTCTGGCGATTGACTTTTATCCACTTACATCCAATTAGAGGAACTCTCAGCTCCTCACAAGTTTTTGTTCCCTGCAAAGAAAGAAAGTTTTGAAAATAAAAATCCCCGAGTGCCACAAAAATGGCAGCTCTCCCCTCAAAGAGTTTATTCATCTTGCTTCCCACTTAGCCTTCAAAAATGAAATGGCCACGTTTCCAGAAGCACTCAGCAGACAGCAGCTCCCTTTCACATCCTTTCTCCTGCGTGCTCAGAACCCAGGACAAGAAGAGCTGCTGCCCCTTCTGAGCTTTAGGGTGGGAGGAAATTTGATTGCCTCATTAGGATGCCTAAATCAGGCTTGGACTCATTTCCAAGCCTGGCCCTGGCCACCGTAGTTGGTGGTCACTGCTGATCACCCCCTCCAATTCTTCCAGGGAGGTTTACACAGCAATTTAGCTTCACCCTGGAGTTGCGACGTGATGTGTGAAGGGTCCTGTTGTGACACGGGGTCGTTTTTATGATAGTGGTGGGAAACAGAGATGCTTTGGTGGGGGAAGGAATAGGTCTTTCCTAAGAAGATCAAAGGAGCGGAGTGGACTGACTTTTGGCAAGAGGAGACCAGGGCTCATCTTGCTGCCCCTGCACTGTAATTCATGGTTTGTTTTCGAGACCTATCCAACGATTTCTTTCCTAACAGGGGGAGGACTTGGTTAAATTGTAAATGAGTATTCCTTCAAGCACTCTGAGGAAATACGTTCTTTCCCCATAGAGCCCATACATTATTTCCATGTAGTTACGGGGCCTCACATTTCCTGGAACTATCATCCAGACCTTAATTCTCCTCACATGACATCCCTTTAAAATTGTGAAGCTCTCTTAATCAACCTTTGTATCAGTGGCAAATTTGCAGTATGACCTAATTTGAAAGATGTCTCAAAGTGCTGACTCAAAGGATTGGTGAATAAAGGCCAGTCATTGCTGCTGTGACACTAATGCGATGCAAAACAAAATTGAGTTGCATCAGCTGAACGTTAGTTTGCAAAAAATATTAGTGATTGAAGCCACTTGCTGTTCATCTTTTATTTATACTTATGAGATTTATACTTTTTGGGGTCTGAAACGGCTCTAAAACCAACTTCTGGAGGAGAGACTCTTTAGTGGTGAAAAATCCCAGTCGGATCTATACATCTAAGCTGCATCATTTGCACTTCATAATCTCCTCTCTTTTATAGAGCAGGAGGCAGACACATTATTTTAGAACTTTTATTAAAATATTTATACAGCAACAGATGAAAATTCTCATCCTAATATGTCACTTTGCATTTTTCGGTTACGTTCCAAGTCTTTATCTTTTTTCCTTCTCTAATTGAAACACAGCCGATACTCCTTCATTCTCTGCATAAGTAACTGTCTTAAAATGACTAGAAATTACTTTGTGGCTCAAAGAAATAAAAAGGAAAAAGGGGATTTGGGTCAGAAAGTTTATGGGGGGAAAAAACAATCCCTGAAAAAGCAAAAAAAAACCCCCACCCCACGCCACCGTAGTCGTATTTAACTTCTCCAAAAAGAAAAAGCGAGTATAAATTTTGCAGGATTTTATGGGGGCATTGTTTGAGTTCTTTTTTCCTTTAGCTTCTCTTTTTTTGTGCTCTCTTAGGGGAACTTATTTGAGCTAGAAAAACCTGGCTTAAGATGAGCAGAGTACACTTCTTAGCCGGTTTGTCAAATATTGGCTGCAAATTAACACTCAGAGCAGTTACTTAAGAACCAGGGGTCTAGGGATGAACGAACTCAGCAGGAACTATTTTTTCCCTGTGCTTTTTAATATATTTTAAAAAATTTTTAAATTGAAATGTCAATAATGCAAATCATCTAATACGTGCTGATAAAATGTCTATGACTTTGCACTAAAGTGGTTGAAAACCAGACACACTCACACACACACACACACACACACAGAGCTAGGAGACAGGCCATTAATTTAAAATTTAGAGGACCAATAAGTTTTTGATAGCAATGGGTTACTGTGCTAATGATTATTTAACTCGCTTCATGTTGGGTTAAGTATGTATGGCTATGTAAAGTGTAATGCCTTATTGAAGTGTGACAATGAGACTTTTGCCTCTGAAATGTTATATTCAAAGTGCAGGCGGGAGGGGAAGGAGTGAGATTATAAAAAGCAGTTACTATACGATAGCACATTTCAAGCAGTTGTGAAGCAGAAGCTGCTACAGTTAAAAGAAGTAGATTTTGCTACTGCAGGAAAAAACCCCGTCACAGAACAAAAATACTTCTATGTTTCCCTTCCATCCGTTCTTTGCCTGTTATTTTAGCATAGCTGTATTTGTCGATGGTTGCGAGCACGGAGAGGGGAGCAAGGCTGGATGTTTTACTTGCTGGTTAGTCTTCTAATTATTTTTATTTTATTTCTTTTCATGAGGTGTGTATTTCCATGATAAGATACTGCAGGATTTGGGGTTTGTTTGTGTCATGTGAGCCTAAGGGACATTCAACAAATTCCTGATCATCCTTTTTTCAAGAAAAAGGCAACATCACTTCTAAGTGTAGAGAGCAAGGAAGAAAAAAAAGGAAAAAGAAAGAATACCCGTGAATGTTTGATTCCCTGTAAATGATTTGCAGAGGAGTTTTTTTAATCCATCATTCTTCAAGTACAGTACTGGGTTTTTTTTACTATATGTTTTATTTATTTCATCTTTCTAAAGAGATGGCACTTGCTAAACTCTCCATTGCAGGTTATTAGTGCTTTATGTGGCAGATTCCTTAGCAGTAGTATGTGTGTGCTGCCATTTGTGAGTATTTTGTGTCCTTCAGCCCTCTGAGGAAGGTGTAGGTAGGAATGCTCTAAACCTTGTAATAGTTGCCTATGGGGAGAAGATGGCAAAGTAATGGCTAATGATCTGGAAGCTAGCTGGAATTTGGAGACAAATACTAAATATAATCAATGTGTATATATATATAATTTTTTTTTTTCCTAAAAGAAGAACTAAAAAAAAAGCAATGAAAATTTATGACCTTAACATTCCTTCAGGGTCAAGCAATTTATCAAATTCTCTCACTTTCTGGTTTCAATTACACAGCTATTGTGGAAGGAACTTATTTTAGCAGGTTCATTTGCCTCAGTAGGGAATACAGGACTTTGGCCTAATGCTTCACCTTTAGTGCAGGCCATTTGAGCCTTAGAACAAATACCAATCATCACTCTTTGCGGGGGGAAAAAAAAAAATCTGCATCGGCATGGCCTATTGGAATGGGGTTTCTGTCAAGGTAAACGGTTGTCGGCAATGACTGTGGTAGAGTGGCGATAAATCCCATTTTATTGCTGAAAAATTCCAGCTTCTCTCCATGCCTGACAGCTCCCCACATTCTCGTACCCATTTGGGCAATTTCTGCACTATGTCCATCTGGTTCTTATTACCTCTCAACCTGCCAGTGTCTGATCCAGAAAAAGTGCAGGTCAAAAACAGGGGAAAGAAACCAAGGTGATGGACAAAACAGAAAGAGCATGATTGAGAGACTGAGTTGTGTTCCACTTTCCTCCCTCCCCAGACCAAAAAAAAAAAAAAAGATTTGGGGGGGAATAAACAAACTTAGGGGAGACTGTTGTCTTAATTATAAAGTTGCCAGCAATGTCCTTACAACAGAAAATTAAGTAAGTAATAATCCACACATTCCAAGCTTTGATAATGCCACTGCATGTTTGATATTTGCCTGGGACACTAGTGACATCTGCCTAAATAAAATCTTTCAGAAATGGGAAAAGTCAAGGCTCCAAGCCCTTGATTATAGGAGTCCTGTTATGCCCCCTCCTTTGGCTTTCAGGAGGGTGAGATTTGCTTCCAAAGGGTCACTCTGGGCAAATCATTGTGGGAGGTCAAAGAAAACACAATTAAAATTGTAATTTGAAAAAAAAAAACCAAATTGAGGCTGCTTCATGTAATAGAAAAGTGAAGAGAAGGAAAATCCTCATTTCCATGCAAGGTTTTTATATGCTACTCAATCCAGACCTCTTATAGGAAATTCGGTTTCTTCCCAAAATCCCCATATTAAGAAGAGGGGATATTTGGTCATGTTTTAAAAGTTTGAAAATGAATAAAATTTTCTCAGGACAACTGAACTGTTGAGTCAGGATAGAACCCAACCCAAAAAACACAAGCCGTCCTCTTTCCCTTTTGTCCCAGTAGAAACAATATTTTGTGCTATTTATGAAGGACCTACTACTGCTGTTGGGAGACATACCTTGATCCATCAACCCGACCCCCCCTTTAAGAGAGCCTGTTGAGCTTAATTGTGATTGCCATATTTATTCTACCCAAAATACCACATACTCCACCTGAAACACCACTTGCTGTATCTTTTTCCCCAGTAGAAGACCTTTGCTCTGAACCTGTGGTCTCATGTCTAGCTTTAAATAGCCTCTTCCTCCATTTCCTAAGATGCAAGGGAAATGAAGATCAACTTTTCAGATTTGTCTCCTATCCCAAAGATCTGTCTGAATTCCCAAAAGCAGGAAATTTGGAGCATGCCCTGCAGTCTGCTTTGGTGATCCGTGGTGAGCACAGTTCTTGAACATCACATGATAGACACCTCATCTACAGTAGGACATGCTGGTAGGTGTCATGATCTGATTGTGTTTGTGTTGATTGATCTGTTGGCTCCCAGAAGCTCGAGCTGGGGCTGCAGCAGTGAAGCAGCAAATGGGGGTACAGTTTCCAGTGGAGTTGCAGGAATTTGTTGGCATTGAACAAGAAGATAGAATAGATGATCTGTAAGAAAAAAAAGGGTGGGGAGAGTTCAAATCCTCACTCCAGAATGGGTCACCTAAAAATGCCACATGTAAATTTGACATCCACCTCTCCTGGCAACTTCTCCCTCCACTGTTGGTGCATCCATTTCAAATAAGAATTTGGGGTTGTTTTGCTTTGATGGGAAAAGTCTGCCTTCCTGTTACCTTTTGATGTCAGTAATGGCCCTGAGAAATCTGATCACCCACGATTAGTATTTGCTTGCATTTGCCATGCATTTATAGAATTAGATTTTTAAAGTATTATTTTACTCACGCCTTTATTTAATTGTAGATTTATATGCCAAGCTATAAAAGTGTGGTTTAAGATGCCTGCGAAAGCCTTTGCTGGATGAATGGCTCTCAACCTCCCTGTTCGATTTGCTCATGAAGCCACTGAAAACAAAAGAGGCTGACGACAGGGGAAGCCCCAACTTCGACAATAAAAATATGTCAGCATGAAAATGGTTAATGGTGAGTATTATAGCTTCAAAAGAGCCCATTGGCTACCCCTAAAGGATGCCCTGCAATTGTTAAACTCATCAGATGCAACTACCCCTCCTCAGCTAGCCTTCACATTTGTCTGGCTAACAGTAAAAAAATACTATAATAAATCGGTAACATATGTTGCCAGACAAGAATAAGTGATATAAATAAAGAGTCAAGAGACATAGCCCCTCAAGAACAATGTGTAAAGATTTAAACTTTCAATGTATTAGTTAAGCTAGAAACATTTTAGGAGTAACTTGAAAGCGGTGTACTGTTTGTTTATATCATTCCTTTTTTTTTTTCCTTTTCTTCTCTTCAGATTGCATTTTAAATCAAAATGTTCTCCATGACTGACTGCTTTGCAGCACTAGGGTAAGTCCTGTTTTTCCGCAGCTTAAACAAAAAATATGCCTAGGAAATCTATGCCAGAAAGGCATTTTGTTGGGTTTTCGTTTAGGAAATAAACATGATTGTTGTTTGGTGTAGACAGCCTCTTCTTTTTTCTTTTTTTTTTTTCTTTAAAAAAAATAAATCCAAATATCTGAAATTGTGCATTTGCAAACAGAGCTACTATCAAGAAAGCCAATTCCTCATGAAGACGACATCTCCAAACTTGTAATAAATTAGCAGCAGTAGCATTAAAAAAGAAAGTATTTACCAAAATTCGCTTTGAGACTTGACTGGATATTTTATTTATCTTTTTCTTTTATTGAGACATCCTTTGAAAAATGGCATAAAATAAATAGTTTTACAAAGCAACAATATAATCAATCTCTAAATGAGAAGATAAATCAAGGATTTCATTAACTGCTGGTAGCCAGTTTAAATTGTAGTCTTGTCCATAATGTCTATCTATCTATGTATGTCCAAGTTATATTAAAAACCTTTAAATGGCTTTGTAATATCAGCTACATCTAGCTATTATAATAATTAATGATACTGTTTTATAAATCAATATATGTATTCTTGATAAATTCATATCCAGTTAATGGTGTAATTTAAATAAAAAATTAATGTAATAAAGGACATACTGGAATAGGCAGGAAATCTTTAAAGGTTAAGAGGCAAATTTGTCTAAATTCTTTTCTTTGTACCTATTTTTTGAGAAAGCCTCCATTGAAATTCAGCTGATAGCAGGCTGGCTCTTCGGATTGCACTCTTGCCATTAGTTTTGTATTAACAGCACTCGGTGAGTTTTTGCAGCCACAGGAAAAAGGGGAAAGCTCCTTCAGCGAAATGAATACTTCCCTCCCTGGTTTCTCATCCTGCTGCAAAGCTGCAAAAAAACCCAAACCAAAACAAAAAACCGCCCTAAACCACCAACAACAAAAAAAATCACTCAGGATTTGGCCAGAAACTGAAATGGCAAAAAAAAAAAAGCCCTGCTATTTTTTTACCCTTCCCTATTGATCCCGTATCTGTATTATCACAAGGATATTTTGCTTGTTCTATACAGTGTCATAAAAACCAAGGTAAAATGTGAATATTTTGTTCCAGGCATGAAGTGCATTCAGAGGAGCGTGGAAACACTGCAGACTGTTCAGCGTAATAAAAAGCTGTTCTTTATCTCTTGTTTTAAATACAGTTAATCCCGTTTATTCAGCAAACACATCTAAGAGCAACTTGGAGGGGGGAAGGAAAAAAAAAAGGGAAAAAGCTGGAAATTGCCTTTTTATATTTGCAGTGGTGAGAAACCGTGGCTCTGTTCCTTTGCTTTTATTTATAGTCAGTAACCACAAAATGTATCTCTAACAATAACAGGGGATTTTAATAGGCAATATTAATTGTTCTTCCCCTAAGTTTTGATCTTAAATGTTTCAAACAAAAGCTCGCTGCCTGTTTATACACCAAATTTGTTTGAAGAATATCTTTTTGAAATGATGCAAAACATGACGCTTTGTCATCTGTACTGACATGGTACAGAAATGTCATTTTAATCCATTGAGAGATATTGTTTTGGGGAGGGTTTTCTATTTTCTTTTTTTTTTTTCCTCCCCAAACATTGCTCTGCCTTATTTAGAGCAGCAGCGATCTGCGCAGTTTCTTTTGACACTGATGGGTATTTCAAACCCCTTGCACTGAGGGGAGGGAGGGAGGGAAAGAAAGGAATTTGCTGCCAGTCATTCTGGCAATCCAGCTCCATAAGCCATCGCTTATTTACTAAAAGTTTACATTTTAAAATGAGCTTGAAATTTAAAGGTGGGTTATCTTGATGCTGAGGCTGCATTTAGGAACGGAGGGAGAAAATAGAGGGAGGACGATTACGGTGGCATGTTAAAGCCTGCTGGAGTGTTGGTAATATAGCCATTTAAAACGTATTTTGTTTTTCGATGCAGCTAGGAGCAGGATATACACAGCCATTCCTAGGAGGCTTAATTTAGGCTTTATAGGAAAAACATCAAATGGCAGCTTACAGTAACACGCCGAAATACATTACACGTTTTAAATATCTTCATTTGGAAACACGCGTTATTTCCACACCCCCTACCCCCACCGGGATCACTAACGTGCCTCTCCCCAGACAAAGCAAGGAACAAGCCCCATCCTTAAAAATTATCTGCCTTACAGATCGCATTCCCAGGCACGTTCCCTGCTTTTTATTACAGCGGATAACCTCTTAACGCTATCACAATTTTATACTTGTTAAGTGGACATCTTCCGTATATTTAACGGCAAACAAAGTGACTTCATTTCGGGGGGTGGGAGGAAGGAGAAATGCTTTGGGATGATTAGAAACATAAGTTTCTATCTTCTGTCACACCAGCCTATCAATTATTCAAAACCCTACTAAATTTAGATGTCTGCTCCTAAAACGTTGTTTGCGCTCGTTCCCTGGGAAGATGGAGGCAGCTGATAATTTGGCTAAATTATGCATTTGAGCCCAATGGTTACAAATGAAAGACTCAAATTCGGCAGATTTATTCGCCGCTGATGAAATTTCTCAGTGGCGATGATTCGGACCAACTCCTTCGGGGAGCAAATCAAGGGGCAAGGTGGTGCCCATAGGTATTTACGCAGACCAAACCGTATCGTTACAGCTAATAAAATGATACCTTGGTGACTCAGTGGGAGGCTTCGCTGATCGGATAGGGACAGGCTGACACTGTGTATGTGTGTGTGTGTGTGTGTGTGTGAAGGGCCTGAAACAGCCCTGAGGTGCTTCATGCCCCAGGTAGTCATTACCTGAGCGCAAAGACCAATAAAAGGGGAATTATTGCAATTATAAGATGAGATGAAAAGGATACGGTGTGGATGGCACTGGGCTGGGCAGGGTGTAACATGGTTGGCCCAAACCTGTGTTTCAAGCATCCCTGATACAGCCTGGCTGCTCCTACAGTGTAAAATATCCCTCTTTCTCAGCGGTGTCAGGGAGTCTTGGTTGAGTGTGGGTGTCCTCCCAGGCACACCAGTCGCAGGACATGAAGGGGGGGGATTGTAATTTTTTTTTTAAAATAGAAAGGCTATGACAAATAACACTGCTCCTTCACAAAACCTCGCTCACAACGGTCCTTTGCAGCAGCAACTGAATGTCCACTTGGTTTATCAGTGGCAGAACCTCTTTTCCTAGAGGAAAAAGTACTTTTGGTGAAGATAATTCGGCTAATATTGTAATAACTCAGGAAAGGGCAAAAGCCTGGGGAGCCTGTAGCAGGCAGAGAGGCAGAGGCATGCTGTCCTGTGCGTGGGGTATCACTGACTGCTGTGCTGGAGGGGGTTCACGGTACTGAGCACGAGAGCAAGAGAAGAGTTGAAAGAAAACATTGCCGACTATGAGAAACAAATAAATAAATAAAAAGAAAACCCACCCAAAAGAAACACCACCCTTTCTCTTGCAATGACAGTCAGTAATTGCTGAAACATAGCCAGCCTTCGGGTGGGGGGAGAGGGGGAAATAGGAAAAAAAAAGGAAGAAAATTATGTTTAGAAACCAAAACATTTCAGGCAAACAGAAAGCAAATTGCACAAGCTCTTGTGTTGTCATCGTTCCCCCCCACCCCTGTGCTGCCTCTGAAGTCGCGTCGCTAAGAAATGCGTTCCCATTTTTACAGCTCTGGCATAAAGGCAGGCAAGCAGGGCTGGGGAGGAAAAAAATAAAACCCCAAAAACCCAAAACAAAGGATGCGTGAGCGCTTTCATTTATTTTGATAATCCTCCTCCTGCTCCAGAGCGTTTTGCTGTCTTTGTCAAAGTGAATGACAACAATTTGGCCAACTCTCTCTGAGCTGCACTCAACAGTGACAGGCAAATTATCAGAGGCCCTGCACTCCTTATTATCAGAGGAGAAGTCATCAGGAGGACGTGCGGAGGATCCCTCTCCCCTGTCACTATTTGTCAGTGGGACAAGGGCCACTGCTATGGGTAGCTGACAGGTAATTTCAACAATAACAATTACTCCTATTACTGGTGTCATAAACAATTCGCCCAAGGCATGACAATAGCAAAGCTTTATAATTCAATGCCATATAAATAAATGCCAGCAGGTAACAAGTAATTTAGCTCCAATCAGTCCTTGGCCCTGGCATTAATATTGTTATTGCAAGAAAATGGAAAATTGAAAAAATTCAATATGTTAATGAATTAAGAGGAGTTCAAAGGCTAAGGGAGGGGAGGAGTGAGCAGCACATGGGGGTGGGTGGGGGGAGAAAAAACTCCAAAAGCAAGAGAGACAAAAATCATGCTTTCAGAAACAGCACAATACTTGTGTTCGTACAACCTCATAACTAGCTTTTGATATAAACTGTGGCTGTGCAATGCGGTCTTTGAGGTCAGGGCAAAACACACCCAGGAACCTGAATCCCACCCCTTGCCTCCAGATGCCACATCACAAATAACATGCATGAAAAAAAAGCCAAACACAAACTGAATTTATTGGCTTTGTTGTAAACAGAATCGGATTTGAAATGTTATGCGAGACATAGATGTAACAAAGGTTAAAGGTTTATTTGCAGCTCCTTTGCTTTACTGTCCACTTCTTGCATTCCTGTGATCTCTTCTAATCAAGACCTGTTAAATCATTGATTCTTATTTATCAGGATTTTATTGTACTTTTTCTCTCCCAAATGCACTTAATAAGCCACAACACCCCTGACCCTCCCATGAAAGCAAGGTTTGGCGGCAAACGAGTCCAAATCCAATATCCCCAAGTACAACTTCTTGATCAACCCAATTTGCAATTTTACTATTTGTCCAGCAAGACAATGTGGCATCAGGCTGACAGCAGTAAAAGAATTTGAAAATCTCTAATTAGGAGAGCTGCGGAGCAATTAACGCATGTCAAATTTCACTTCATCAAGTGCCACTCTAATTTTCCCACTAAAAATTAATGGACTTTTTTTTTCTTTTTTTTTTTTTTGGATGTGTGTGTCCCCTCAAGGCAATGTTGATTCAAATCTGCTCAAGATGCAGCGTTGCACAGCTAAGCATCTTCTTGATTACAACCCGCCACACTTCTAACTGCTTTCATTCTCACTGCCACAGATACTTTGTCAACAGTCAAATTACGCCATGCTGATAACAATGCATAATGGTCTTCCTCAAAGGAGGCTCCTGTCATGGATCAGCCTTTCATAAAAACCGACCTGTTTCTTCTCTGGGAAATAGATCAGGCTGAAAAAAATGAAGGGCTTTCTTTTGAGGTTTTAGCATTGGTTGTAATGTAATTTCTTGTTTGTTTGTCTTGGGGTTTTTTACCTCCCCCCCCCCCCCTTTTTTTCCCTTCCCTCTCTCCCTCTCCCCTGTGCTATAATTTATTTATTTTTGAGCTCATCTGAAATTACAGCAGGGAACTGTTTGAAGAGCTGTACAGAATGGAAAATATTTATAGTCACTGTTTGTACAGGCTTTGCTTAACCACTTTGCTCCGAGACATTTTCAAAGGCAACATCCTCCTTCCAATACCACTCATTTCTTTCTTTTCTTTCTCTCCGCCCCCCCCCCCCCCCCCCTTATTTTTTTTCTTTCCTTCTTTTAAGAAGGTGCAGGGCAACATCTTTGCATAAGCACAAGCCCCGCTGACGTCAATGGGAGTTTTGCCGGAGCGAGGGCCGCGCGCCTTGGCCCGCTGCTATAAACACGTTGGGACTTTCTCTTTTAATGGATGGTATTTAGATTCTGCGCAGGGCTTGTTTAACATGCACGTTTGCCAGAGTCCTCAAACATCGCAGGGCACGCAAGACAAATTGCCTTTTTGTCAGACCAGTGTAGAGGGCAGGAAAGAAGCACTGAACTACCCCAGCTAGTTTTTACCTTCCACTCCCTGCTCCCCTCTCACTTCTTTTCTGGGAGATCAATAACAGCAAAAGCCAGAGGGTCTCACGGGGCAGGATTTCCAACAAGTACAAGTGGAAATAATAAGAATAACTTCAGAGGTATTTTTTTTCCCTTAAGTTTCAGAGTTTACATATATTTCCTCACAAACTTGGGGAGAATGGGGGGTTAGCACACACAGCCCTGTCTATTACTGGACTACTGCTGCTAAGCACCCCAGTGATGCAGATAGAGCACACACGCCTTGGTGCCCGTGCATCTCTCAGTGCTATAACACAAAACCCAAACCCACATGTTACCTTTCATGTGAACCATCATTTTCCATCAATAACTTCTCTCTTGCCACAGATTAACGATGGATGCTGCGGCACCAGGTAACGCAGGCCCTGCTCCACCCAACACTTTCCTGTATCCTCCCCTGTTTATAGCCACCCCCTCCAGGCATTAACATTTTGCAATTAACTCTCTCTGGCATATTAAGAAATGTGAGATTTTGAGTATTTGGTTACTGAAGTCTGGCTGTTCCCGTCTTTGTGTCCTCCAGCTAGGAGAGAGAGAGAAACAAGTCTTCTTCTAAGGACAGCTGGTGCACGCACAGTCCTCAAGCATCCCCAGAGCAACCGCACGGCGGCCACCGGGCCTGCAGGTTAATACATGTGTAAGTCCACTTTTTTTTCCCCCCTTTTGTGCCCTTCCTGAAGCTTTAAAAATTACCAATCTGCTTTAAAACAAAGGTTATGTACTTTGCCTCACCACCCCCCACTTTTTTTTTTTTTTTTTTAAGAGGGGATGGGGGGAAGAGGGGGAGGTGGGAATACAAAAAACCACTGTCGTAAAAATAACAGGCAGGGCTGTAAATTAAAGAAAGAAAAAAAAAAATGATTATATAACGTATCCTGCAGTAATCAATTTTACCTCCAATATCTGCTTTTGTTTTCAAAATGCTAAATAAACAATACATAATGCATCCCTCATCAGCCAAAACCATGAGGGCTCTGTGCTCAAATAACAGGAAACATATTCAATTTTCCTAACAGAAGACAGTTCATTAAGCTGTGCCACATCAAATAAAACTTTAATTTCTCCAGCATCAGAGTCGCAATGAAAGCAATTGAGGAAGATGAGCCATATGGTACTTCTATCAGCAAACACATATTGCTCATTCCCCCAAAGTTTTCTAATTCTGCTCCCCAGACCTGTGTAATATAGATAATGTGCTCTGAGCGCAGCAACCATGAGCTATCTGGTGTACACTTCTAATACTGTATTTAATGGGAAATAATGAATCATAAAAGCCTGCAGAAGACGGCTTTTGCTAACCTAAATCTCAGCTGTAATTTCATTGTTCTGTGCCTAAGATGCTGTTTGCCCTTTTCAAACAACAGCAGTTGAACATAATTATGCTGCTACAAACCTGGGCTGCAAAAAGAAAGCCTTTCTAATACAACCAAGTTTTTATTAACTCTTGAAATCCTGAGCTGGGGACAACCACAGGCTGCCAGAGAGCTGCCTGTCAGGTTTTAGGGTTCATTAAAGCACATGTACGTGCACATACCGATTTCTAGTGCGGAGCCCCACAAATTAAATTGATGACTCCCACATCGGGCCAAAAATGCAACAGGAGAAGCCTATGAAAAATTAGGAAATCTGCTTGACATCGGGAAATCCGACACTTGTCTGCTCTAACATCTGTAAGTGCCAAAGCCATATAACCTAGTAAGAAGGAGATTTTTTTTTTTTTAAAGGTAAGTCTATTTTTCTTCTTCTTGCCAGATATAAAAATTGCGGTTAGTGCCTTGAGTAAAGGGCCCTCTAAACTTTATAGTGTTTATCCTCTGTTTATACATCCGTAATGATCTATTTAATGATATCATAAGGTTAAAAGTTAAACAGTACTGTATTTTCTCTGCCTTTTTCTTCCTCTGCCTCCTAGAAAGTAACCTGCGTGTCTCCGAGAGAGGATCGGGGATTGTTTTCAGAAGAAGCCTATGTAGGTAAAGAGATACCCATACATTCACACGGGAGGATTCACGAAGGCAGGGATGAGAATATAAAGGTACTGTTTTGACGTGACAAGCCCTGTTTGGAAAATATCTTCGATTCATCCAAAGTAAGCCTCTTTCTTTCCTCCTCCTCTCCACTCACCGCCGCATCCACTCCCCCCCCCCCCCCCAATACAGGGCTAATTTAAAACATTGTCTAGATATGCTACTTATACATATTGAAAACATATTTTAGTGGCTGTGTTTGTTTTGGCAATATATGAACCAAAAACCCCCCCCAATTAAATTAAAAAGAGCGACTTTTAAAAGTTAGAGATTGCCTTTTAAAAGCTTATTAAAATCAGCATGTTAGATGTCTGTCTTTTGAATTAGCTCAGAGGCTTGATTGCTTTCATTAAAGCTGCCTGTTTGGGTGCTGCTTGGTGAATGTTCAAGACTGTTCCCCCCCCACTCCCCGCCCCCCCAAGCTGTTTCTTGCTACTTGTCAACTTGGATTTTCCCTCCAAATTTTGAAAGCAAAACTGTTTGGTTTTTTTTTTTTAGAGATGCAACATCCACCCCCACTCCCCTTGCAAAACATCACGGCAAAAGTCACCGGCAACCCCAGCCAGAGAGAGACCAACAGGTAAAAAGGAAAAAAAATAATTAAAAGAAGTGAAAACCAAAAAAGACACCCGAAAACACCCACCCTGACCAAACCAACTCCCCCCCCCAAAAAACCCCCACCCCAAGCCACCGAAAAATCTAAGCCATTCCATTGCTCATAGCCCATGGATGCCTTAAAAACAAATGTTTAAACAGGTTTCTTTCTTTTTTTTCCTTTTTTTTTTTTTTGAAGCGGCAGCAGAAAACCTCTGCATGCTCCGATGGGTTACAATAACAATGCTCTATTGCAATGTAAAACAAGCTGGAGGAGAAAAAGGTGCTTTTTGTTACCATTTTATCAAAGCTGTTCATCTTCTAGCTGCAGGCAGCATTTTGCTGGAATTGCAGATATTTCTCTGTCCGGGCTCCTTTGTTTGTGCATCTCATTTGCATATATTTATCTCCAGCTGAGGGTGCTTTCAGCTCATTAAGGCCTCCCCTCACATTATTTCATAAGCCAGCTGCTAGGAGGGATTTCACCTGTGGTGACTGAGAAAAGAGGGGTGAAAAAAACCCAAATTCTTCATAAAAAAAACACCACCAACAAAAAAAACCCCAACAAAAAACCAACAACCAAGGAAATCTTCTGACTCTCTTCCCCTATAAATGGGCACCATTTGTGTTAAACAGCCTCTTGTCATGATAGATGCCTCCTGGGGTCAGGGGGGAAAGTTGATTTGAAGGTCAGCAGTAAAACAACAGACAAACCAGACGCCGAACTGGTTCCTTAGCTGTCGGTGGGAGCAGCGGTACAACCAGGTCTTGAACCTTTTTCAACCTCTAATAAAACAGGGGAAGAATCTGAAGTGGAGCAACCAGGCCCCGGAGGAGAAAAAGAAAGAAAACCAAACCAGTCCCACAAATAATATCAATATCGAGCAGCAACGGGAAACAACAGGGCAGCTCTCGGCATTACGGGCATGCCGCTATTGTTTCAAGAGCCAGGGAATTAATTCCACTTATTTATTTAAGGCGTGTCAACTCGCTGCCTAAACCTGTTTCGGTGTCAAGATGAATAAAACTTTTATGGCTCATAAAATAAAGCCATTCATCTCAATGGGCTTTGTGGTGCCTGGGTTGTTGTGTGTGGGTTTGTTTTTCCCCACCACCACCACCCCCCACCTCTCCTCCTGGCAGGCTCAGCTGGGCCAAAATCTCAGTGTCCCGGCACTACCAGCTCGCTCATAGGAGCAAAGAAAATTTGGAAGGGGCATCGTGAGCTAAACTTCTGGGTTTGATTACCAATGGTAAACACTAATTCATCATAATCACGTGCAAAAAATACCCAACCACCCTTCCTTTATCCCCATTCTAAAACCTACAATGAATTTACGTCATCTATACAGAGCTTTGGACCAACAGGTAATAAAATACAATAAAGCCCGCTTTTTATCAGAGAAAAAAAAAATCCCATTAATTATAGTTCATGACTACTCTAAACCAAATGTTCAAATAGTAGTTGGAAATGATGCATAAAATCTCAGCATGTTCTGATAGGTTATAGAGTCAGTGGTTTATTGCAATGTAAAACAAGCCACAGGAAGAGAGGGTGGTTTTGTTTACCATTTTCATCAAAGCTGTTCATCATGTTGATATACTTATGCTATATCGTGACCCCTACATACGTTGCATTTCATTTATTTATTTTCCAGGTTGTTGCCACTTTTGCTGCCTTTGCCTTGGAGAAGTTGAATAATTCTCTGGCCCTTTGAAATATGTCTCGCCTGCACCAAATTTCTGCCGACAAACCAACCGATAGATACGGATGTAAGAAATATTTATTATCGTTGAGTAAGGTTTTCTTTTTGCTTAATCTGAGGCAATTAGTACCTGAATAAACACAGACTAAGTAATCTACCTCCTCAAAAGGCAATTAGACTTGAAAAGGGCTGTTTGGCTCTACCCAAGGAAAGCGCAGCTTGATTAAACCGCTTGGGAGATTCACTTTCATCCCGGTTCCCTTTTGGCCCAGAAAAGCTTTTATAAAATCCCTATAACTTTTAATTTCTCCCCATGTCAAACCTAGGAGCCATTCTCGGCCGTTGCTGCCCTCTTTCTTTCCTCTTCCCCCACCTCCGCCCCCCCAAATATTTAACCCCGCTTCTCATTTTTCTTTGCCTCTAATCTAATCACTAATTCCTTGGCTTGGCCAAATAGTTAAAAATGTTAAGTGCTGCTCGCAATTCCTGCTGCCTCCCCCTCGTATCTGTCTCTGTTTATGGAACGGGCCCTGGTTTCCTCCTGCTCTTGTTCAGCTGTAGGTCTGCAGGTCAGGAGACTGTAAATACACACAGCGCTGCCCTAACCCATAAATCTGAGCAAAGGGCAGCCGTATATATTCAGATAAGAGATGCAAAAGGCGGAGGTGGGGGTGGGGGGGGGAAGAAAAGAGGAAAAAAAAGAACAAGCAGACTCTGTGGCGAAGCAGGAGCTTTGCTGGAGACCAGACCCAAGGTGCCCGCGGGTGCTGGGCTGAGGTAACCCCGGCAGGGCGGAGGGAGGGAAGATCCTGGTACCTTGCAGGGTGTGCCAGCAAGAGATGAATCTGAAGCATTTGCCCTTCTCCCACCCCTCCTTGTTGCTGTATAAATCATTGCAAAATACATTTTATTACCTTTGGGGCGACAAAATTAAACAAGGCACTTCGATGGCTTTCTCTCCTCCAGACCTTTGTTGGTCTGTCATCCCCCCCTGTGCCCCCCCCAATTTTATTTCCAACACCTCCAAAGCTTTCAAGGGAACCGTCCCCCCTGTTATTGCTTCTCAGTTCCAAGGTCTTAGAATAAATAACATTGTTATTACTCACTTCACCAATTTCCAAGAAGAAATATTGCTGCAGCAAATGCGAGCAGCACTAATATTTGCAAAGTGATAAATGGATTGTTACATACCTTCCCGTCTGTGTGGCCTCCAGCCATCCTCTGGCCGGCTACATCCCTCCTCTGAGTGAGACGGAGGGTGTCTTTGAACTTAGCGGGGTCCAGACACTTCGTGCCTTGCACAAGAGCCTGCCCCTGACCCCCTCCCTCACCCTCAGATGGAGAGATGATGGCAAGACCACGCCAGAGATGTGACCGGGACTGGGAAGAGCAGGAGCCACGTTAACAGCACCAAGCAGCCGAGTGAAGATGCTTTCAGCCATCCAGCTGCTCTGGGCACGATAATTTGGTGGGGTTTGTTTGTGTTGGGTGCTGCAGGGAGAGAGGCAAGAGGCCCAGCACATCCCTATGGAGCAGTGACTGCCCCACTGCCCCCTCCAGCCCCCTCGTGTGGCCACTTCAGTGTGGGGTACCATGTCCCCAGTGTCACAGCAAGAGCCACCTGCCCTTCTCTGGCTGCCGGTGGTGCAAAAAGTAGACAGAAAAGTTTGTGGAGGAGGAAAGTCATTATTCAAATTCCCCTCAAAATGCCCCCAGTGCCTGAATGGAAGCAGCAGCGAGTACCCAAGGTAACAGGGTATGGATGTTCAGTGGTGAAAAAACTAGAAAGATGTGTCCCCAGCTGCCACTTCTCTTGTTGGTCATTAAATCTCACTAATCATATTAAATCCTCAGCAAACTTTCGTAATGAAAGCTGAGTTTGGGGCCATGCAGAGTTGGGGAACAGTCTGTTGGCCTCACCCCAAACCTGGGGGCTCACCACATCTTTTCTGTGCTTGAAAAGAAGTGGCAATTGGAGAATTCACATTGAATAATTAATAAAGTTCTGTGTGGTGGGATTTGTTTGGTTTTTTTTAAACAGCAATTTTATCTAGCTCCAAGACATGGTTTGAGGTCCTCAATTCTATTTGAAACAAAATCTCCAAATCAAATTATTCCTGGGATGCGAGTCATGCTGAATAACACTCTGAATGTGTTATTAAAAAGAAAGCGAAACATTTTGTTTCAAGACTCACAGGGAGGAACCTGCTGACATTTCTTTGCCTGAGCCTATGGTGTTTCCAGGTTGTGGCCCACAGGTTAGGGGCTGAAAGGGTTTGGTTGAATGGTTTGAACTCCTTGGCCAGGGCTAGTGGTTATCCAGGTTGATGCTCTTCAGGCATGAGAGGTAATGTAAAGGTTTGCTCTTTCTGTACAGAGCAAAATTCAAACGGTCCAGGAGCATTTGCCCCATTTCTCTAGTGCAGCATCATCTGTGTGGCTGGGGTACCACCAGGAGAAGGAGCTAAAGAATTCTCCATCAGGCTGCCCTCCTTGGGTTTTTTCTGTCCATACAGTCCCAGAAATTATCAAAGCCCATATATATATATAAAAATATATAAAAATTATATATAATATATTAATATATATTATATACAATATATATTTTTATATATAAAATTTATATATTTGAGTGTTTTTTTCCTATGGGGTATCTTGATCCATTAAAGAACAGAGCACTAGGACAGGGTTGCAGAAAGAAAAACACCCTGAAACTATGGGCAGAAGTGTAAAAATGTCCTCCTCAAAAGAGGAGGTAAAACATATCTGGCAGTTTTTCCTCCTGACCAAGGTAAATATCAACTTTTATTATTTTTATAAAATTGGCAGAATCGAAAGGAAAGCTGTAAGTTACAAAGATAGAAAGTCCTTTGGGATGGGCTCTCCTACAAAATACATGCTGTTGAATAGTATAAATAAAAAGCAATAGTCTGTATTGGTTTCTAATCAGAGAATTAATATACAAACCATCCGTAATAATCCCATAAATATGTCTGCATGCATGTTTGTACTGCTGTAGACAGGCATGTGCATGTACATACACACACACACACACGTGTCTATGCCTATACAGAGCTGTGCAAATGTGCCCACATTAGTAGGCACACAGGAGTAGACATACACCCATGCATGCACACACATGTGTACAACATGTACATGCTTTACACACATGCACACCTACCTAAAGAAACCAGCTTGCCACAATGAAAAGTAACATGGTCTGGAAAATTATTTAAGAAAAAAGTGATGAAAGCAGGAGAGAGCTGGGTCAGTGGCATTGTGGGAGGCTATCCTCCTCTTTGGAAATGTCCAGAAATCTCCTTAAACATTTATCAGCACCTTTCCAAACTCCAGGAGCAGGGCTGGGTGTGCCTCAAGATCATGTTTTCTCAAGTGATTCCTTCCAGTCGAGAAGCCCTGCGAGAGCAGCGTTTCTTGTACTGCTCTGCTTACAGCCCAAGGAAGCACACAGGTAAGAAGGAAAAAAAAAATAAATTAATATATAAAAAACATCTACATATGTATTAACAGCAAGCTTTGAAAAGGGTGGGGTGGGAATCGGGTCTTCGTTTTTTTATTTCTTTTCCTCAAACCTCAACAAAAAAGTAAAAAAAAAAAAAAGTAAAAAAGAAAAAAATGTCAAGGCAGTTCTTATTTTATCCAGACCAGTTCATAAATCCCAAGTCATAAATCCACATGATATCCCGGGCTGCTGGATTTTGCATTTAGAGCTCTGAAAGACTGATAGCTGAAAGATTTATAAAATCCCAGGTAGCCGGAGTGCTCCCTATTGGCTCCACATCTGAGGGGTCCCCGTGTCCTGCTCAGCTCAGCGAGCTGGATGTATGGGATATATTGTACTCAGGCTGCAGCACCCTCCCCCCCCCCCCATCTTCCATTTCCATCAGTGGTGAGGGCTAAAATTTGGTCATTTGGGATGGACAAGACCTCTTTAGGGACTTTTCTGTGCAGGCATGGGGATAGCCATGATCTGGGGCTGCCTGCTGCGGCCTCCTGCAAAATCACATCTTGGGTTGCATCTTAGAGGCACATTTTAGCTTGTGTGGTAGATCCAACCATAAGCAGTCAGTTGTTTCAGTTGTACTGAATATACGTTTAATCTTGTTCCTTGCAGTGCCATTTAATATGAGTGACCAGTCAGTAAGAACGTGGTATCACTGCTGACATCAGAAAATACTTAGAGGAGCATCCCTTTAGGGAGAAAATTGTTTCCCTTGGTCAAAGCACATGATGCAAACGATTTAGCCAACAAAGCAGCACGTTCATATTCCCCAAAGAGAGCATTTTTCTTTTTTTAGGTTCAGTGGGTGTTGCACGTGAGTCTACGTGTACTGCGATAGAAGTTGCCCCAAACAAATCATCTGCAGAATGACATATACTATTTGCATCTGTAGGATGCTGGAAACACCCTTAAAGCCTTCCCTCCGTTACTTTCCTCTGTCTGTCCTGGGTGACCTTATTTGAGGCTAGTATTTTTCTCTGGACTTGCAATGACAGATATTTTTAATATGCTTGTGTTGCATTAATAAAAAGATACACACACACACACACACACACACACACACACACACACACACATCCCTCTTCTGCAGTTACAATAGTTCCTTTATAGCTGTATGGATATTGACTAACATCTTTGTTAGTGAGAAGCAAAATGATTTGCTTTATATTTCAGATATTCATATTCATGGTGCTGAATGCATTGAAGTCCATGTGGAAAATCCTCCTTTGCCTTCCTGGAGAAGGACAGTGGAATCAACTTGAGGTCAGCTCTGCCTGTTTGGTGTTTTATTAGAAGCACGTGGTCCAGCTAAATTTAGGTGATGGGTTTTTTTGTTTGTTTGTTTGTTTGTCTGCTTGTATCAGTGGAAATTAAAGCATTTCCAGCTTTTATGCTTCCTGCATGTTGCGACCATCTCTGCCTTTGACCAGCTACCTTAAGGAAGCTTGACTTGCACGCCATGGATAGCTGCCTGCCTCCAGCATGCCTTCAAAATCCCTGGTGTCATTAGAAACAGTTACTCATTTAAGAGGTCAAACTAAACCAGACGCAAACAGACTGAAGCATTTACATGAGGACTATGTCATATTCATGGCAGGAAAGTTTTTTTCCTGGTTATTCTTGAAATCTAAAGCTTTCCCAAGCCTGGTTGTGTCTCTCATGATGTATCCTTCCCTTTACCAAGCACAAAATATTTCTTTTAAAACCTCAAACTCCCATGGACTATGTTTACACCATATTTCATCTTGGTTTATTGTTGGTTTTTTGGTTGGTTTTTTTTTTTTTCCTAGGTCCTTACTCTTTATCCCTCTTCCAGACAGGTTTGAATCATCCTGAGCTCGTGACTGTGGAGGGTAATGCAGCATGGCTGGGGATGCCATTCAGAAGGGCTGCCTGGACAACTTGCTGCCCAGCCCGCCTGGGATATGGGCTGTGCCATTATTCAATCCAGCCCGGCTTTGCTGGATGGTTTGGACACACCAGGTAGCCCCTGCCCAGCTGCAGGAAGATGAATTTGCAATGCTTTGCCTCTTCAGCATTCCTAGCATCGTAGTTTTGGGAGCTTTGCTTTCCTGCACACGACCAGGTCCCTGGACTGTGTTGGTGCCATTCATCTTGAAATGCTAAGGTGGGCTTCGCTGGTTACTCATCAAGGAGATTGGGCTGAAATTAATCCCCTGGTGCAGAAGAGCTGCTGGGCCAGGGTGAAGGGCAAACACTCACATGTGTCTATCGATCAGCCCCTTCCTCCTGCCTTCCTGCTTGCAGTGCCTCTGGAAGCAGGAGATTTCTTTCTCTTTCCAAACAGAGATTTAGGATGTAGAATTTGAACAAACATTACTTTTTGCAATTTTAGGCATGCAAGTCCTCCTAAAGTTTCCTTTCATTAAAAGCCTCCACATAAGCTCGTGGATTCACCCCTTTTCCTCCTAATTCTGCTACCATTTCGCTAATTAAAAATGCTGTACAAAGACTAGTATTGAGCTACAGAAATGAAAGGTCAATACATGAACAACACTTCATTTGTAAATAATACGGCTCTGTAATCAATTATCTCATTTTCACAGAAGACATATTAATCTAAAAGCAAAGGATGGAGACATTTAGAGGATGTACAGAAGGGATCTTTAAATGTTAAACGTTCTTTAGCATGTGCTAAATAAAGGGTTTGGCAGAGTGAAAATGTAGTGCACAGCACTGACGCTCCAGGGAGAGTCTTTAGGTCAAGTGATTTGTACCTTCAAAATAGTTCTCCATAGCACTGTAAAGCCTCTCCGTCGGTTGCAGCGAGATGGGTTAGTGTTATTTAGGATGATAACTGTAGTAGGGAAAATACTGCAAAAAGGAAAAAAAAAAAGGTCATCCACAAAAAAAAAAAAGAAAAAAAAAGGTACTTTTTTAATAGGTGAATCAGTCCTTTTCACGCTGCTGTTTGCTTTCCATGAGCAGAGGGAAGTGGGGTTGGCTATCCCTCCTTCTTTATAAATCCAGGAGTTTCTTCTGGGCTGCAGGCTGGAGCTGAGACATACTCATGTGAGAAGATGTGTGGCCAAATGCCCTCGGTACCCAGGTCACAGGCTGGGAAAATCTGATGTTTCCTCGGTGTTATTTAATCCTGTGCATGGCTTAGAACCTTCGCTGGGGGGGTTTACAAGAAAACACATTCCCTGACCCCAAAACAGCTCAGGTTTTCATTGTGCTCCTGTCAAATGGTAAGGAAAGAAAGGCTCTTGCCAGCTCTGCTGGGAACGGGGTTACCTTGTATGCTTGTTTACCGAACTTGGCAACATAGAGATAGTAGGAAGTGGGGGATGAACGTAATTTCATTTTCATTTTTGCCTGTTTGCATTAGATTTGCTCTATGTCAGTCCTGCACTCACCCCATATTTCCAGCTTTAAAATTTCTATCAAACATATGTTTGGACTTAAGCAAAAAAACCCAACCCACCTCCCCAACTCTCCCCACTCCCAGTTCACGCCATTCAGTTGATTTCATTCCATCCCCTGCATTGTTCTTCTCTATCCATTGCTGGGTGGGAGGAGCGAGGAGCAGGGCTGATGGGGAGCGTCCCACCAATGTGAGCCCTTGCGCGAGGGGAGGGTCTTCCTCCCGCTTCCCTCTTCCCCAGTCCCCTCTCCCCTGCTCCCACACCTCCCGCTGGACAAATCCATTGCCTAGGCCAGGAGAAAGCTAAAAATAAAACCCCCAAAGTTAAAAAAAAAAAAAGAAAAAAAAAGAAAGAAAAGAAAAAAAAACACCCCAAAATGGGAATTGCTTTCAGCAGGAGTCACAAGCCGAACCAGCTCCAGGGGGGGCGAGAGAGTGCCCTCCCATGGAGGGAGCACGGGGAGAAGATGCCCTCCTTGGCACCAGTGGGGCTTAAAGGTCGGCTCCAGCATTCTGACTCACTCCCCTCCATAGTGTTCCTTTTCTTCACGAACAGAAATGCACCCTTGGCACAGGATGATTGAGCAAGACACCATCCCAGCTCCCTTCCAGCCAGCTGCGGGGACCCAAGCGAAGAGCCAAGACAGCCAGCGCCACCAGCACGAAGGAGACGAAGGCAAGTGAGGGTGTAGGGAGGCTTGATCACCCTCTCTCTGCTGGCTGCCACCATGGGTAAATTGCCTGCAATGGCAAAATCCTTGGGAAAACCTTTTTTTTGGCTCACGCGGCCGGAGAGCTGGTTATGGGATTGGCATTGCCGTAGGAATGGCGGGCTGGTGAGGCGGCGAGCCAGGAGCCCTGTCTGCACCACAGCGGATATTGCGGTAAAGCGTGAAGGTATCCACTTCTTCTTTAAAAACAAAACTTAGGTTAGGACGAAAGAAAGAAAAAGACCCCCAGAGTGATTCCCAAGGTAAACCTAAATATTTCCAGGTTTGCTCACCCCCCTCCCACCCCCCGGTTCAGTGTGCGCTGTAGCTGCTCGACCCACAGGACCTTTCAAAGCGCTCTGCAAGCCTCCGTGCCAAAATAAATGTTACTTTACCATCAAGTAGTCAGAAGAATGAAAGCCGTAAGATGTGTGAGTGAGAAAAAAAGAGCCCAAACAGGAAAACCCCTTTCTTCTGATTTTTAAAGTCCTGGATGATCAAGGCTGTTCTGCTCACTCTGATGTAATCAGTTTGCAGATACCCAAATACACGTCCAGCCATGGAAAGTGCTCTCCCTTTGATTTCAGCAAAATCCTTTCTAATTCTCTTTAAATGTTCCAGGGCTTTTTGAAATGATTGCTATCAATGCCAACCAAATGCTTTAGATCTCTCTTTTTTTTTTTTCCTTTCCCCTGTCTTTAACTACTTGCCTTATTTTTACGCAGCCCAGTTGTGCTGTACATGGAAAAAGTATCTAGAAAGGAGATCTGGTTTGCTTTAGCCTTTATACCATATAGACTTAGACACTTTAACCTTCTTTGTATTTACTTAGTTGCTTTAATATGACTTCTGTAACCCCTATATTTTCTTTTTTTTTCTATATAACTTATAAAATATTTACAATACAGTAGCCTTTACCCATCACATACGTCAGACTTTTATTACATTAGGCTCGCCACAGCTATCCAGTAAATCATATGCCGTGTTCCCCCTAAAAGTTAAAAAGCCGGGATTGTTCAGGCAAGCTTGGACCAAGTTTGTGATGGACCAGCTTAAAAAAGCCAAGTGAGCTAAAACAATAGACATAGACTTCTTTAAGCAGGAAATAATAGATCCCCTAAGGCAATAGATCTGTAGCCTTTACCACGGGTAGGAACACTGCCGAACGGTCTGTTAGTCTCTCCATGCTCTTCAGTTGCTCTGAGATAGGTACGTGACCATCATCCAGAGCATTTTTCCAGTGCAGCGATGCCTCTTCCAGGACAGCTTTTAAACAGGCCATGAGCAGGGATCTTCAGGAATCACAAAGCTCCCTCCAAATCCATGAGATTAAAGATGCAGGCCAGGTTTGGGGTATGTTATTCCTCTTTGCTTTTTGCAATTTTTAGGACTTTTTTTTCTTTCTGAACCATGACTCTCCTACGTTTTCCTGGAAACTGTTTTTCTCCATTTCAAGATGCCAAGAAAAAACGTGGACAAATGTGTGATCCCAAAGAAAGCCCCTATGCCTACCATGAAGTTGGCCATTTCACCTTGCAGTTAGCTGTAACATTTTACAGGTAAGTAAAACACTGAGCATGTGGGCTTTTTTCCCCCCACACATTTTATTTAATGCCTTTTGGATCTCACCAGTTTTTGTTGTGAGCCAGTGCTGATTCTTCATGCTGTACACTGAACAGATGATGCCCCAAGCAGGACTGAGGGGATGAAGACACCTCCATACCACCACTGTGCCTGTGTCTGGTACACGGACATGAGCAATATGACCAAGTGCAGCAGTCAAAAGCTGAGGGTGCTGGTGAACCAAGGCACTGTCAACAGCTCCTGCAGCCACAAGGATGGTACTGCTGCTTCTCCCATCGCCATTTCTCCATTTAGTCTGTCCGCTTGCACAGCCACAGTCATGCATGGTTCTCCCCATGCTTTGCTGCATCTCTGGTGCCACATGATCCACCCTGGCATGATGTGGGGAAAAAACCCCCTCCCCAGCTAAGTCCACCCCACCTTGGTGGGGCTGCCTCAAGTGAGGGCAGGATCTCCAATGCCTGTTCCCTTCTGTCCTTGGGCAGGTTTGCACAGATGTGCACCGGGTGGGTTCCCAGCCCCTGTGTCAAGTTTAGAAAGAAAAACCCTCTTCCAAGCTTCTTTCCCAACGGGATCACTTTTGCGGCTAATGCTCCTTCATGCACTATCTGTTATGCCGTTATTAAACCACAGCTTGCCAACAACTGGGAAAGAAATACACACCCCACACTGTGATGCTTCCTCTGCCCAGCTCAGGAGCAGGAACCAGGCAGCTGGGGCTGAGGGTGACTGCCTCTCGCCTGCCTTCCTCCAGATAAACTTTCCCTGTAGAATGAAAAATGGTCATTTGTGTTTCAGCAGACCATAAAATCCCTGTTTGAAAACTTTTCAAGCCTTTTCCAAGTTGGAACTGTCTTGAAAGACTTCAGACCACATTGACATATGGGTTGGTGGCATATGGTTTAATGCACGCTATGCTGCTGTTCCAGCACTGCCGCCACCACCCTCCCCCTCCAGGATGGGACCAGCAATGCTGCAGGGATTTATTCACTATAGGATTCTCCTAAATATCTCTTTGCACTTTCCCCAGCGCAATGGTGCAGCTTTCTCGAGTCATTCAGCCTTGCATTTTGTTTGTGGTTGCACTCCCAAGAAGCTGGTGGGTGCTGCCTGCATCTCTAGGGACAGGCAGCTCAATAAATACAGCACCAAGTGACCTCTCCCTTGAGCCAACGTGGACGCATCTTTTCTTCTTTGTCCATCACAGGAAGCTTTTCAAAGCAAACAAAAGCTATACTCTGTTTTAGCTGGAAAGTTTTACTTCATTTGTTTGTTGTGAACCAAAAGCTTTGGGCTTTTTTTTTTTTTGTTGTCTTTTCTCCTCTTTCTTCTTGCTCTCAACACCACTTGGAGTTCTGGAATGAGAGACAATCAAGTTTATTTGTTTGTTTTAATCTTTTTTATCTTTTAAACTCCTGTTCCTCTCCTTCCCCACTCTCCTCCTTTTCCTTAGCTCCCTTAATTTTACCCTGTCTTTCCTACTCTGGAAAAACTATATATGAAAGTATATAAAACGCTATAATTCCCTCTCTGTGTGGTTTCAAAAATAAAACCAAGACTAATTGAAAAAGATGATGAAACACTTTGTTTGGGAGGAAAGCGGGAGGAATTGTTTTTCCCCCTCTCACAAATTCTTGCTTGGCCGTAGGGTTGGGGTTTTTTGCTTCCCCGTTCAATTTTCAGCATTAATGCTGGTATTTAAAGGCATGGAGGTGTTTGTCCAAGGTGTGCCCCCTCTGGTTTCATGACAGTTTTCAATACATGGGATGTCCATCGCACTGAGGTCCTCCAGGATCATAGGTGGCACAAAAGGTCATGTGTTGACTGGGCAGCATGGAAGCAGCAGTATAGAGCATGGGTAAGCACAGACATAGACAAACTGTGTGTTAAATATCCCCATCTACCCTCATTTTCTGTGATTCATCTGCTGCAGGTATCAAAGCAGGGCTTGATGGGGGGGGGGGGGGGCATTTGAAGAGGAGGCGAGCAATAAACCCCTTCATAGATCTAGCCAGGTTTTTGCAAAGACAGGCACCAATGGCTTTTTCAGTCAGAAGTGCATGAAGACAAGACCATTCAGCAGTGGGGTCTAGCCCAAGGGGTGCCTTCCCTCTGCACCCCCCCCCAGTGGAGATACGGACAAAATGGGGCTGAAAAATAGATGATCTGGGGTCTTTTTAAGGGTTTCCTTATCTTCCAATAAGTTAGCCCTTTCTGTGGTTCACCTTTAGTGAAGATTTTTTGCTTAATTGGAATCACAAGTCTCTGCTGTTAAGATGGTTCTGGTGGAAAATTTATAGCCTGCACCTGGCAGCAGAGGTTGTCATCGGGTGAGCACCTGGGCAACGTGTCCTCTGATGCAAAAAGCCAAAAGAACGCTGAGGTCAGGACACAGTGCTGCTGGACTTGCTCTGTGCCATATCACACACCTTTCCCCAAACCGTGCCATGATATCCCGGAGCTCTCCCTCGCCACTTGTTATGAAGACATCTTTTTTTTGCACTCATATAAAACCAGTGCTTCAGCAGAAAACACGCACACACACACACACACACACACACACACACACTTAAGATAAAACTAATAAGAAGACATTAAAAAGAAAAAAAAAAAAAACCCAACAAAAAACCCTTTCAAAATTGTGTCTCACAGGTTAGGGACTTGTTGATACACTCATGTCCTACACACGAACCTTGTGGTGCATGTTTTGCACCTACATCCAAATGTGATTTGTGAAGCTCTCCTGCTGCTTTTCCTCCTCTCCTTCCCCTCCTCTATTTCTTAAATAATTTTGTTCAGTTTGGGGAAGAGGGAAGATGGGCAATCTCCCCTTTAGATCCCCGTTGACCATTGTGACGTATGGTCACAATAGCAGGCTCATGGCCCCATCAACTGTTCCAGGATTGAGAACAACAGGAACTTCTGGACCATATGTGCCTCCAGCTTTTTGCTGCAACAGGTCATCAGCATGTTACCCCTCTCGTGGGTAATATACAGCACTATGCTTGAACCTGGCTGGAGCACAGATTTTCATGGCATAACACACAAAGAATAAACAGGCCCTCTCTGTTTTCAAAACCTTTAGAAGCATCAGGTCCTATGGGCTGAATGTCTCTTTATTGTCCACACACAATCTCCCCTTGCTTTCAAGCTACTATTATACTTCCCTCTTCTATCTTATACAGCCCCCCCCAAAATGATAATGAGGAAAGGGTCTATATGGGTAACACATTAATCCTTTAAAATTTATCAGACCTGAGGGTAAAAAAAAGCATCTTTTTTTTTTCTCTACTAAAAGGGGATTTTTCTATCCAACGACACAAAGGTAGCACTCATTGCACTGTAGATTCAATCTCTCTCTCTTTTCTTTTTTTTTACCCAACAATGGTGAAAAGATGTGATTTTTACAAGCGAATAGGAAGAAAAAGCCTGAACACACCCTGGGAACATGTTTAAGAAGTTGATTTATGTTTCATGCTGAGCCTTACACCTGCAGTTCAAGCAAAACTCAACTTTGCCGCCCCACAGAGTCTAGTTTATTAGGTATCAAGGAGTCACAAGAAGCCATGTAATTAAAACTGTAATTAACTGGAAAAGGAAAGTGCCACCTGAGTTTTGAGAGGCTGTCAATTTTATTTCCATTACAGCTCTCCTTCTGCTTCTTTTGTCTATAGTGTGGGGTTTTTTCCCTCCATCTTGATAAGGAAAAACAAAATTGTATTTTTAAATTTTCATTAACTAAAGAAGCCACCAAATTCTCTCATGTCTTTACTCTTTGGGGAAAAAAAAATAAAATTAAGGCACTCAGTTTTGAGCTTGGGTGTGGGTTTCTTGCAGTGACATTTGCAGCCGTGTTTGACAACAGGTGTCAAGTGTGGTCCAGGCAGGAAAAAAGGAACCCCTGAAATGTCCTACCGGCAAAGGGTCAGCTGAGTTCAAAGCCCATTTTAACAAAACATAATCAATGCCCTTTAAAAAGGGGATTGGCGGCATCTTGTTAAAATGCATGACCTTGCTGCAGTGGGCTAGCTGAGCACCGGGTGTCCCCAGGTCCAGCACGTCCCTCCAAAGGTTGCCGGCTCCTGTCAGAGACCACCGTGGTATTTCTGCAGGCAGGATGAGGCCACAAGTGGCAAGACAAAAGCAGGTCTGGGAAAAAAAAAAGGAGGCAATGTGATGAACCTTGTCAACCAGAGAAATTAAAAGTGAAAAGGGGCCTGATCCCCTAGCCAAAAATATAAATTTCCCAAAGATTTGGGTCAGATGTGCTGCCTGCCCTGTCCTTCCTCAGCCTTGTGAATCCACCAGTAGCAAATTCCCAGGGTACCAGAAAGCAGTGCTAGAATAAAAAGACAGTTATTTAATAAAGTTTAAAGGAGAGAAGACTTAGGTAAACTTGACACAGGGAAGAAAGTTGTAGTAAAATATAGTTAAAGAGTAATTACCTAAAAGGGTAAAATGGTGAGAACAAAGACAGGATCTATCTCAGAGATCATTACAAGGGAGATTTATGAATATATATAATTTTTTGTAGAGGAGATGTTTGTCTTAGACTGGTGTATGAAAGGGGGGACTGACATTCTTCCTTCTTCATTTAACAGGTGACAAAAACCCAAGTGAAGTACCAGCCTTGAGAAGGGAAGTTACTATTGTAAAAAGCAATTTTCCTTTGGTGCCATTCTGATATGCTTGGGTGTTTGGTTTTTTTTCCCAAGCCTTAATCATTTGTAGCCTCTCCCCATCCCAGACAGCCCCAGCTTGCAGGGCAAGAGGTCTCAGGACCCTTCGGGTTTGAAGGCAGATCTTGATCAGTGCTAATTTGGGGAAGTGAGCTGGAGGTACCCGCAGCAGATGACACACAGGGCTCACCTTCTTATTCAGCTACAAGTCAGCAGGGGCACCCTCTGACCATCTGTGGTCTATAAATTACAGTAACACCGGCACACACTGCTTGTAAATCACCAATGAACAGGCTTTACCTTATGACACACTACATGAACCCTGTTGGATATTCCAATAAACTCCCATAAACCATTTGATATAAACTTTGGATTATGTTTCTTTGGGGGGTAGGAGAAAAAGCTGCGCTTTTCTTCACTTGCACAAACTTCTTATGGGTGAAATGAAGATGTGTCCTGAGCTGTATTGTGTCTTTGTCTGTCAGGTTTACTTATGAAAGGGATTTTACCCCATCGCCATCATTATTACCATATATATTTCACTTTCCACAAATACATTGGCCTTGAGGTAAACAGGGTCATTGGTCTCCTGAAACCTTCGCCCCTCATAATTTCAAAAGTGCAGTTTAACATGAGCCTACTTGGCCTGTCCTCCATCCAGGCTGATCACAGAATAGTCTCACCCTTGTTCTTTTAGTTGTGGAGGAGCGAGAAGATGCAACCCATGACTTGAAGCCAGCCACACCCTCTATAAAGTGAAAAATACACTACCATTTCTTACCACCATCCTGAGGGCTGAAGCTGAAGCTTGCCGTCTCTAGCAGGGTGAATCATCCCATAAGAGCTCCTCACTTGCTTCCTTCTCCCTGAAAAGTGGCTCTTGTACCCCATTCTGGTAACAGGGTGGAAGGGTCTGTGGTCCAACACACCATCAAATCCCCAGGACCTGCACAACCACCACCCAACTTGGTTTGGGTAGCTCTTACCTGTCATGAAGTTCCATGGAGGCCATGTGTGCGAGGAGGTGCTATCCCTTCCAAGTAGAAGTCTTGGCATGTGGGCATGTTCTCCTCTCTATGTGGCTGGTTGAGGCCACAGACGCCATTGAGAAACCTGGTATTTGCCTTCAAACTTTCTCCTGAGACCTGTCACAGGACCACTTTTGACAATTATAATAGCAAGCCCTGTGCCTAGCTTGTCATCTGAGAGAAAACACACAAACCATGTAAAATAAGTTATACAGATTTTTTGGGATATGCCAAGTAAACAATCTGATAAATGTTATTTGATCAACTTTTTTGCTGACCATGAACAAACGTGGGCTGTACCATACACAGCCGGCAATGGCTGTGTCACGACTCTTTGGCGAGTTCCTTAGTTGAACCTGAAATCCCGACCCCTCTCAGGAGGCAGTGGGAGCCTCACACTCATCTTACTCATGCACAGCATAAGCTTCCTAAGGCAACATTATTTTTATCTGGGTTTCTTAAGGCTATAGGAGCTGGCTTTCATCACGTTTTGCGTGGATGTCCGGGTGTGTGGGTGAGTGCCTCTGTCAACACATGCTTTTAAACCCACTGGGTGACTGCAGTCAGACTGGACAGATGTTCCTACCTCATGGAGATCAGGAACCAAGGCAACCATGGCTTCCTCCCACAATGACAATGGTTGTGGGACAAACTCAGATATCAGTAGACATCAGAGAATCCACAAGGGAAAAGACCCTCCACTGCTCTCTCTGCTCATGAGCATTCAGTTAATTAATGTTCATGAATACCACTCCATTCTATCACAGCGCAGCTTTCAGGCTCCAACTAAAGTTGATACTTCCTTGCCTAAGAGATACATACCAGAAAACATCTAGTCTAAGCAGAAAAAAGAGGTACAAGCAGTGAGAAACCAGGGTCACCAGTATTACATGATCCCACTGTTACCCAGCAAGCTGGCATTTGACTAAATCACTTTGAACAGCCTCAGCAGCAATTTTTAACTCACCAGAACTGCACATTCGAGTATTTATTGAATCTAGGTTGAGCCTGTCTAGTTGGTTTAGTTTCAGAAAAGAATATTGAATAAAATAAAGGTGATTTTAAAATCTATTTTACTCAGAAGAAAATCTCCCACCAACTATTTAAATGTTACTTTAAGTTTTCCTGGGGGTGGGGTGTGTGTGGGAAGAAGCTACTGTACAATTTAAATGTAACTAATGCACATCAGTTCAGATAAATGCCTTGTGCTTTTTGCCCAGGGAACTTTTGCTTCATAAACTTTTTAAACTGGTGGCAATGCACAAGCAGCATCCCTGCAGCACTTTTCCACCCAACAAGTGAAACAAACCCCCACATTTTTCACAGTGAGGCAGCAGGAAGCCCCACATCAGGTCTGGGCATTACGGCACAGAGGTTCTTCCAAGCTCAGCTATGAAGCCCTCCAACCTCTGAGGCATCCAGCCATCTCGTCTACCTTTCCACTTCCTTTTCCATCTTCTCCTTTCTCTGTACTCTGCCAAGAAGAAGTGATAGTGCTATTTCTGTTTTTTTAACAAGATTTGGAAAGCGTTCAAGTGCCTGACTAAGTGGTTGGAAACAAGGAAGCAGAAGGATGTTTTGGCATCCTGCAATGTGTGCATGAAGAGCATAGACACAAACACATTGAACGCACATACTGTAAAACAAGATTACAAGGGGAGTATGAACTAATAAAAGCCTATTAAAACATCATGGATGCTATTGCTGCTCGTGTGCATGCCTACGTATTAAAATAACAAATATTTCATGTGAACGTGCAGTTCAAACATGACTGATCAGAGCTATAACTTTCAACAACCTTTAAATACATAATGCCATCCTGTAATTAATGTAGCCTATCCTGAAATTTGAGGGATTTATTGATACTGTAAGAAACATTTGCAAATAACTTGGGGAAGTTCACGACATACCTTTTATCTCAAGGGATTTCATTCACTTTTTCCCTTTTTTTCCAGCTACCATCAATAAATTAATTCAGAGTCCTTACCACACAATGACAAGTGCAGTTGGAAATCCTCAACAGAAAGACTGAAGAAAGTATCAATACGTGGAGAAAGAGCCTCATATTGTGCTTTTATTTGTTTTGTTCTCTTTCACTTACAGCAAAATCTATATAGCTGTGGCTGAAGACATCGCTTTGGAGGTCTGCAGTGAAAAAACCCACAACAAAAGCAGACCATAGGCAAAGCAAAATGCTAAAGGGTTGTACCCAAAATTCGTCAGGCAAAAAAACATGGCCAAGCTTCCAGTGCTGAAATGTTACATATTGGTAGAGCCCAGCCCCACACATACAGAGAGGTTATGTCTTTTATAAGGCCAAGTAATGCAGCTTGGGAAAAAAAATGTCAACATACCTCTTTCCTGGAGCAATTAAGATGTCCAGCTTGGGAAAGGTGCTGGTTTGTTGGGTGACAAGGGAAGAAGAGACGAACCCCAGTGTTGCAACCCTTCACTTTCTACAGTCTACAATTACAAAACTTGGCCATGACTCCACAGGCACCCATTTAAAATTTCTGCACTAACGAGGACAAGAAATATCTCATCATTTTGCTAGGAGAGGGTTTCCATACCCAAGGTCTGTTTTGTGCCAGGACACAGTCGCAGCATCCAGAGCATCAGATGGCAGACTATTTTGCTGTTGCTGAGCATCATCTAAGTAGGTTAGTAGAGCAGACCAGCACCCTCACTTGATCTTCATGTTTCTGCACCTGAAGCCTGTGAAGCATGTCATAGCTGGGACTACAGTATCATCAGGAGGTACTTTTTTGTGCGAGTGCATGTATTTGTATGCACATGCATACAAAGGACTAAAGACAGGAAGAGAAAAGGGTAACATTTAGTTTAGAAATTAGTTCAATTTTTTAAAAAATTATTTTTTCCTTGCACTTTTCCCCAGTGTCTGAATTTGATGCACTGAGCTCACATGGCAAGTGATCAGTCATTTGTATAAAAAAGGCCAACAACACCTGATAAAATATCCCAAAATGTGCTTCACTGATTTGGACGTGTTGACTATGTTTCAAGCCCAATTTTTTTTCATTCATGCTATTTCTTTATTAAACAACCCCAGACCAGGAGGAGGCAGCTGTTGGCCTCCTGTAGTAGTCAAAAAAGCTTGTTGGCAGGGAGCAGGTAGGTGCTGGGTAGATGAAAAAGGGCACATTTTTCCCCTCTAAGAGACAGGTGGAAGGAGACATTGTACATCAGGAAGGCAGGTGCTACTCACTGACTATTGTCTAGCTTTGATGAGAATAGGGTGACTGACCGAAATGGGCATCCTTCTTCCTGTGAGCAGATGGAGGGTTCCTGGCTGCCCTGAGGGGAATGGGAAAGCTGTACTGATCACAAGAGGTTGTGGAAGGTTTATCCCACCAACGAGGAGTTCCTCCAAAAAATGAGGACAGGAAGATGCCAGAGAAAGCATCATGGGTCAAGACTGCCTACCTCTCAAGGGAAAAACGGGGTTTACCTTCTCACCTTCTCCCACTGTTTTTATTTCATGGAATCACAGAATCACCTGCTTTTATATATTTCAGTGCATTCATAGATAATGGTGAAAAAATACTTATGGTGTCATAACGCAATTCTTGAGCTTGTTTAGGTGCCCACCTTGAGGATGATGCCTTCAAGGTCAACCAGGGCGCCAGAGGTGTGAACCAAAGCTGCCATCTGAGGTACCTGCAGCGTGGGAAGCACCTGCTGTCCTCCCTTTCTACCACTTTCACATTAGAAAGGTGTTTTCCTTCCTGGAAGGGGCAAGGATAAAACTGATGCTGATGCAGGGAAGAGGAAAAAAAAAAAAACCCAAGAAAAAAAAAAAAGCACAACCAGAGGAACAAAACTGGCAATGGGCATTTTGTTGCAGGAAAACCCAAAGTGTTGCCCATGAGGCACTGAAGCTGCATGGAGTTCCCTCCTCCAGGCCAACTTTCCTCCAGCCTTGGTCCCAGGAGAGCCTGAGAGAGCTGTGCTGGGATCCTGAAACCCCCCAGGAGCAGCATGAGGAGCCTGTCATGCTGCTGCCGGAGGACCGAAGTTGTCAGCTGCAAGGATGAAGAATTTGAGGTTGGCTGCTGGAGCGCTCCAAGCTCAGGAGGGGTTTGGAGGAATGCAAGCTGGGGTTACATAAAACACTGACTCATGCTGAGAAATCACGAGTTTTGAAAGATTCAGCTGAGGAACAAGCAAAAACTCAAGCTTCACGTTGCTTACAAGTCAACAGGAACCAGGGAATGCTGGGGACCTCAGAAAAGCAGGCCTTGGAGCAGGGCCTTTTTGAAGTCCTGCCACCACTCCCAGGAGGCACCAAGAGCCATGTACATCTGTCAGAAGAGGAAATCTGGCCCCTTTTCATATCAAGGGACATTGGTGTGGGCATTTCAGCTTTACCCATTGGAAAGAACTGCCTGAGATGGATTAAATAAAGCTCAATATTTTTCCCCCCTCTTTTTTTGTGCTACTGTGCACAATATTTATGTCATGCAGAATATTTACTTTTTGTTGGGATATCTGAGCATGCAAATGTTTGTGGTTTCATTTGCTGGGCAAAACCGTTTGTGGATTTTGGCAGCCTGAGCTGGTCTATGATTTCTATGAACGCCTGGATATGGTTCTTCCCGAGGCTTTATGAGTTATTCAAATCACATCCCATTATATAGGTAATTAGTGTGCCATGAACATGGCATGCATGAGACCTACGTATGCAGGAGTACAAGACCCAGGACTACCCGCCATGCATTAGAAAAACTGACCAAAACCATTTGCACTTTGATATTTAAATCAGCCTTCTAAGATCCATGCTCAGAGACATATGCAAGTAGTTGATTTTTGGCTGCCTTACAACTTTCTATCTATCTCCTCTTTTTTTTAACAGTAGGTACTCAGCATCTCGCACACACACAAAAAATCATTTAAATTATTCAAGTGCTTAAATAAAGATAGGGTTGCTTGCCTATGTTTGTCCAAATTTGAAAAAAAACCACGTTGCTAGCTTTTAAGATTTATTTCTTCTCCCCTCAATCACAGTCTCTCTCGCCCACAAACACCCTGATGGAAAAATGAAGATGTACAGATGGGCTGTTCAATTTCAGTCAGGTTGCTGTGTAAATATGGCATCAGGAAAAGAAGAGTGTTAGAAACACAGATGTACGCAAGGCATCCCAACCATCACGTTTGGGCTGCCTCTGCATCACTCAAGTATGCATCCTCCAGCCCAAGCAGAGCCGTATGAGGCCAGAGGGAAATGTAGCTAACAGAGAACAAACTATTGGTAAAGCACATGCTTTTCAACCTTGCACAACGGGATAAAATAAATATGGATTAGTGCCGGGGTCAAAGTTTTTGTTATGTGAAGTACTAAATATGCAAGTGCTTGAGCATCTGAAGTTAAAAAAAAATGTACTAACCATATAAATACACACATACAGATACATATATATATATACATATATATATATACACACAAAATTTATATATATATATATATACACACACACACACACATATATTTGGGCTTTTTCATTTTGCAAATCTCCCTTCAACATGGTCCCAGCTAATTTTTCAGCCTCTGCGCTGTAATTGCTAACAATTTAATCACCTTATAAACTTCTGCAGTGACTAACGCCACATCTATGCTTTTGGCACACTACAGACAGAAGTTGTTTTAGCAACAGCGGTATGTAAAGCAGACGCACTATTTGGGAGGCTCAGAGCCCTTAAAAATCATTCCTTTCTCTCTGGGCTATCGACATTCCTGAGCACTCACGATGCAGCTGCCGAGCTGCTGGACAGCCCACATATGGCCGTGCACTGAACAATAGCGACTCGCTGTTGTTCTTGTTATATGCATCACCATATGTGTTTATTAGAAACAGCAATAAAACTATGACGGGCTTCTTCAGCTATCCCTGCTGCTTGGGGAAAAGAAGAGTGAGGGAGTAAGCGGGATGAAATCAGAGTTCTCCCCAGCTTTGGGGGAGATGGATGATGGGGCAGTGTAGTCCCACTCTTTAGGGGCTGTTTATTTAGTGGTAATATTGCCAAATTAATACTGCTTCTGTAAATGGACATCAAGCCTTAGTCTCCTATCATTCCTCTTTATTACGGAATTGCTGGAACCCTGCAAAAAAATTAATCCTAAAGGTGTTGGCCTCCAAAACGCTGTTCTACCAGGTCTCACCCATGTGCATGCCCTGAGCCATTCAGAAGAAACCTCGTAATTATTTCAAAGAACTGTAGATTGGGACCACACTTGGTGTGTATGTTCCATCATGAGCACAACCAGCTAGTGTGGGATTGCCTTTAGCATTGGGCTGTCATGAAGCAACTTTCAAGTTGCTGAAATCTGGGCTGGGGACTGGGTGGTTTTTAGATGGGGGTTGAGCCTAAAAGAAATGCAGAAATGGTTTAAGGCTGTTTTGCCATCGATGTAAAGAATAGGGACAAAGAAGTCCCAAGGCAGAGGAAGAGGAAGGGATATGCAAAGTAAAAAGAGGAGATGAACTAAGACAGTTTACCTGAATGTCTGAACCTACACATGCTTCAAACTCTGTATCATTTCCCACCAGTTCCACTGTTCTCTATATTTTAAAACAAAAAGAGGGAAAAACAAACTTTGGAAGTAAAACTAGCAGAGTTAGGAATACAATGTATCTAACTATGTAACATAAAGTAACCTTGGTATCCTTGAATGTTACAATATATCTTCAGACACATGAAAATGAATGGGAGTATTAGATCCACAGCCATCCCAAGCCTCTGCATAAATGATTCATATTTTTTCATGCTCAAATCTTGATTTTTCTTGATAATAAACTTTCCATGTTGCTGTCTTTTGTGAACAAAATAACAAACTTCAGCCACTGTAAAAAAAACCCCAAACAAACCAAAACACAACCAAAATAAGTTTTAAAAGTGAATTTGCAAAGTTGAGTTGTATCAGTTGTACTGCGATCTTCCAATTGTGGTGAGAATGCCATTTCCACTCTCACTTCACTTCTTTTTTACTTCCTACCCATAAAAACAAACAATTCAAGACAATGTTTTACATCCTTGAAAAGTTCCCAAAACAGGATTTTCCACTGAGGCTTCAACTTCCTTTGCTTGCATTTTCTCCTTTCCTTTTCCCTTTCCTTTTCTCTAGCAAAAATCAATTTGGTGACTACAACGCTGAATTTTGTTATCTTAAACTACATTTCTAAACAGAAGCGATCATGTAGCTGCTTAAAGTAAGTTTGTGCTTTCAGGACATGGCTGATGCCCCAGCAAAGTGCTGGGGTATTGTCTTCTCCCCACAAAAAATCCAATTTTAATTTTTTTTTTCTTTTAATTAACCCATGCACTACTTCCTCACTTACCAGTTTGGAAATGTTTCTGTATTGGTTTCACACAGTTTGATAACATAATGTTGAATGGATCTTTGTCTTGGCTTACTTTGTCAGAAGAAGGTATTTTTCAACAAGTCCTTTCAATTCTGTTTCCTTTCAGTTGTTGTCTCCTGAAATATCAGCACATTGGTTAAAAATAACCTGTTTACACCTTTAGGAGAGCAAGAGTGGATCAGGCCACTCATTGTACTATTTATTTATTATCGGTAATCCCCATCCTGCACCCACAAAAGACAATCAGGGCTTTGCCATTGAGTGAAATAAAAGCAGGAGGAGACCATATGGTTCTTGTTAAACGAGCCTCATCTTCCTATTGTTAATGCTTATCTCCAAAATAAAGTATTTCTGCAGAAAGCATATTCCCATAGCATGTTCTCTTTCCAATGACCAGCTGGTTGCCAGTTTGTTATTTGCACTGCAGTAGACCACTTTCATCTATTTCTATTCCAGTCCAAGAACACCATTTGTACATTGTCCAACTTGGAAATGTTAATCTGACACCATTGGTCACGGGCCTTTTAACTTCAAGTGGCAAACTTCCAGCGAGCTGCCAGTTGAGTATTTACACTGGAATCTTTCTTAGCCCAGAAATAAACTATTTGTTCGCCATAAACATCAGCAACATGCCAATAATTTCTGCAACACACATGTAGGAAGGCACAGCCCACCGCACTTTGCTGTTGGCTTCTCAATAACATCCTAAGTAGCTCCTAGGGGAGATGCTGCTTGTCTTGAGCCAAGATAAATGCATCCATTTCCTCCTCCATGCATGTACATAACTTTTATTTACATCCATGGGAATTACACATGCATATTGAAAGGCAAGAAGAGGGACCAAAATTAGGATGGTTGGGCAGGACTCTGACAGCTTCTCCTGAGACCCAGGACTGGCTGTAAGGGCCAAAACACCAGGAAAACCTTAATGCAAAAGGATCCGGTTGCTTTGGCATCGATGGTCCACAGCTCCCCATGTGCAACCACAAGTGCAGCGCACGGGAAGCCCACTGGGAAAGAGGCAATACTGGATGTACTTGAATGCAGCTTTTCAGAAAGCAGAGTGGCGTGAGTCCTAGGGGATTTTGCTTAGGAGATTGCTATTACTTCCAGCAATACGATTTATGCTTCTTGAAAGAATATTATACTTTGGGCTCTTTTCAATGAAATAAAAGACTGAGGAGGGAAGGAAAAAAAAAAAAAAAAGAAGTTACACTGGGTTCTGTGATTTAACTTAAGGAATGTTATGCAGTGGCAAGGGTGTGTTTCATCTATTTTGTTCAACTCTGCTAAAATAAAACATTTCCTTTTTACATATTCCTGTGGTGACCTGCGGATGGGAGAGGCCAAAAAAAGACTTAAGTGAGTTCAAAATGTAAACTTCAGGAATGGAACCCCCCTCTTTCAAGATGCCCTGTTCTCCCCTTCACTTTTCCTATTCAGCCAGATAACATACCTGTCACCCTTTTCCTTACCTTGGTTGCTCGAAGTGAAAAAAATGTAAAAAAAAGTATCAGGTTAGAGGAAAACTGACCCTACAGAAGTATTTCAGCAAAAATCACAGCAGACCATTTGATCACCAGCTGATCTTCCTATATTTATGGTCTCTTTAGCACCCACCTGTGCATTCAGCTCAGCATCTCATAACTTCATAACCGCCTGCACCTCATAACCACAAATAAAATGCAGTTCAGAATGCAAATATTGGCCAGCATGAACGCCTGCACATTATATGAGCTAGGAGGGCATCCCACGTCAGGCTGGACACTGGGATTTGAGGAGTTCTCCAACCAAACAAGGACTATGTCCAGGCACGAACTGTGAAGAACAGCAGCTCACAGCCTTAAGGACAGCAATTCTCAAGCAAAGCCCAGCAACTTAATTTGTAGGTTTAAACCCTCTGGCTTTGCACTGGAGGAAAGCATCTCTAGCAAGCGAGCCACCTGAGTTTTGGGAGCTGTTGTGGGCCTGTCTGGGCAATGAAGTGCCCAAACAGCAGCTGCACATGCTCCCTCCAGCCCTCCCGGATTCTCCTTTAGAATCCAACTTGCAACAGGGAATGTTTTCAGTATTAAGTATACGACTTAATAGGGGGGAATTTGGGATCTTAAAGGCTCAGATGCTTAAAAACACTCCCCTTTGCTTGCAGAGTCATGTAAAAAAAAAGCGCATTTCCTGTTGCCCTACAGTGACCGTCAGAAGGATGATAAGAGGCTCGCTGCTGCCAGATACTCCAGTACCTTGGGCGGAAAGCAGCTGTACTGTGCAGCCTCAAAGACGACTTCTGATGCGGCAGCTCACTTGCTCTTGCAGTCAATGGGATTTCTATATGAGACACATCAATTTTAATTATGACCTTTGCTAACTTCCCAAGGCTTGATTCTTTTTGCACCCTCAGCGTTCCTTCAATTTGGGAGTATGAAATATATACAAACATGTAACAATCTACTGCGCACCGAAATTTTGATAAACATACATTTTTCTTACCTCACCCAAGGCTCCTTTTGCAATCAAGTGAAGGCAAACAAAATATTTTGACATCTCGAAATACATTCTCTTTTCCAGGAGGGCAAATAAATAGACCTGACATAAAATAATGTCATAACAATCAGCAACTACAACTCGATTCTCGCTGCTGTAACTTGAAACTCATAAGAAAAGGTTAAAGTAACTTAGGTTTGAATTCCTGGCTGCTGAAAAAGCATCCGCTACTTTTGTGTTGAGTTTTCCTAGGATTGCTATTTGGGGCAAACTCTGAGCTAGGTAAAATAGCAAAGTGTTTCCCCAAAATGCTTAAGGAAATGTGACAGTTGGAAACGGGCCTCATTGACTACAGCCCAGCAGTAAGAAATGGAGACAGGCAGAACTGCAGACCAAGGAAGGGCACTTGGACTCCAAGGGAAGAAGAAAATATAGCCCCTTTTGGAAGAAATCCAGTTACTAGGGGAAAAACTAGGAGTCTGCAAAAGGGTAACAGGCCTGAGAAGAGTGATGGGGAGACTGGGGAGGAACCCCAGGCTGTCAGAGAAAAAAGTTGAGCAGTTGACGAAAGGCTTGGAGAACTTAAAAAGAGAGGCCCAGGGCTAATCTTTCCACTGTTTTATTTTTTCCCAGTTTGTTTATTTGCTACAAGTCAGATTTTGGAGCAATTAGTAAAATATCATGCAAATATTCCCTGTGTGACTACACATGAATAACTTTAAATTCGCTAAACATTTGTCTCGTTGTTCCGAAATACATCTGCTGTTCGCATTAAGATAATCTGCTGAAATATTGGGAAGTGAATTACAGTTTTTATAAGATATTTATGAAACAACCTCTTATTTGTATATTAAATATCTCCGTCTATCATGGCCTGGCTTTTTGGCTGACGTCTGCCTTCCCCAGGAGCATCCATGCCCTGTTTCAATTACAGACTGGGCTGAACACCATCTTGTGGAAAAGCTCCAACTGGCTGGGAATGGCCCAACATACACGTGTAACAGGCCGAGGGAATAGCACCAGATCTGCCAGCAGTCTATGACAAAAAAACCCCAAAACAACCCCAAAACAAAATACAAGGTTGCACATCTGCAGAAATGGTGTGATATTTACAGAAATTCTGGCATGGCACCACAGGCATGTGTGTCGATCCACATGGGTGCTTCAATAGTTGCCCATATGGAGATGCAATAAGAAGGCTTGGAGGCTGCTCCCAATCCCAGCTTGGTGATCCCACACCATATCAGTAAATAAAAGTATTTTTGACACTCTACTTCATCCTCCCAGGGTTGTCCCATTATCTTGACATGGAGAGAAGACCTAATGGGCTGGGCAAAGATGTGTTGGTTAGTATTGCTGTAGCCCAGATAAGCTCATGTGTAGCCCTGTTTTCATCTTTTCCAAGGAGATGTGGAAAATCAAATAATTTTTCATCTTCCAGCACAGATATTTAGGGCAGGACCAGTAATGATAACTCTAAGGACTGTACCCCATTGGGGAGGGGATAAGGAAGGTGGAGGATGGAAAGCAAACAGATCTTTGCTGGAGGATCTGGAAGATGTTGCTGCTATAAGTTTGGGGACGTATCTGCACTAGGCAGTTAGAGCTGTGGGAGCTCCGGATGGGCAATGCAACCCTCCTGAGATGCAGGTAAACCCTAGATCACTGCCAGAGCTTCTTCTAGATGGAATCTACATTGCTTGTAGCACCCAAACACTTCAATTAAAGTTACCTTTTGTGTAGCTGTACCATTAATGGTTGTGCCTACTTCCTTTGTAAAACTCAGCCTGGAGTGCTCAGGAGGTGCCACGACCCCACAAAGTTTATTATATTTTTACAGCCTTCTCTGTCTGGGACTCTGTCCTCTTGGGGAGAGGCACTGGCTGCAGCTTTCTTGTCCGGACATGCAGTTTGTCAGGCGTGGGGGGGGTTTGAGGGTTCAGTTCAGAGATGCTGGCCGTGGAGTCTGGGTGTGCAAATGACGGATTTGTGAGCTGCTTCTGAGCTACCTTGCTCAGAGTGCCACCATCACAGTTAGCACCACTGTGCATTACCTCCCCGGCAAAGCTGCTCCATCTCTAGGCCACAGGTTAAAACTGAATGCCCACTTTAAAAGTAAATGTGGTGAAGTGAGAAGCAGAGGGAAGAAGAAGGCATCAGGGTTTGCATTTAGATGATCTAAATTCTGGATGAAGTCTGGAAAAGAGACAAGGAGACAGAAACACTTTAATACCACTTAATATCTTAACATACAAATCCCCCTCTGGTTTGGTGTTAACATTACCTGCATGGAGTCCAGCTTAAAAAAATTAGCTGGCTCACCCTCCTCTTGCTTGTGCCCTATGCAGTGCCCACACTGCTGCTGGTGCAGCCACATGCCCTTGGCTCAGGGAAACCCAAACTCATGCAACAGGGTGGGGAAGCAAGGAGGTGAGGGCACATTTTGGCACGGATCAGTCCCAGGGTGCTCACAGCAAAACAATAACAGCCTGGGGCTAGATGGCCAGTTTTAGAGCCACCTCGCCAAGGTCTGCCAGTGCCCCTGCACCGTGCTGAGCCCTGCCTGCTGCACTGGCTTCACGGAGCCAAGGGCTCTGGCAGGGACCACACCGGCAATTGTGCAACCCTGCTTGGCCACAGATTTCCTCTGGCATTGGCAGCACAATAGCGGGCCTGTTGGTAAACAGGAATTGCTTCCCTGCCACAATAGGGCTCCAGATGAAATCATTCCCCAATACCAGGCAGCCGCGACGTGCCTCCTTCGCTCCCCACCCCGGTTTAGATGGTAGCGCCTTCCTGCTCCCTGTGGGCCTCGAGTCCCTCATAAAACGGCAGCACAATAAAACAAAATAATAATCGAATCCATATAAGGCTTGATGTCTTCATCGCTCCTTAGAAAAAGTGTCAAGGGAGCTTTGCTTGAATACAGGCAGCAGGTTCCCAGCGTCAGTAAGGATTTTTTAAGAGGAGGAAAGGACATTTTTCAAGCTCAGGATGCCACTATCCTTCTCACCCACCCTCAGCTGTACACCTCCTGCAGAAAGAAACAGGTAGTTATAGGAGATGAATCCCCGTGTCTGGCAGATATATATGGAGTTAAGCTCACCTTAACATCTCAGGGCTGCGTGGGAATGGAGATGACTGCTGACAGCTCCTCCAGGGAGGCTTTGGCCAGGGCTGGCCTGCTCCTGGTCCCCCCCTTCCCAGCGGCATTGGGGACCATCAGGCTGTCGCAGAACATTTTGCAGTCAGGGTAATTGCATTGTGTTGTCTTAAAACTGCCAAGGTGTGGCCCTAAACAAAACCAGACCCCCCAGCCCCATTCCAAGCCCCCCAGCTCCCTGTGCACATGGTCTGACGGACGGCCCCATCCAGCCCCCCTGCCCTTTCAGGCATATGGTTATTAATGTATTTGTAATGGCATTTGGGAAAAAAGATAAACATATGATTCAGGGCAAATACATATATGTCATGAATACACACACATTCCCCCCACACCCCCACACACTCCGTCCTTCTCATATCTCTATATATTTTTGGTTGGTGGTGTCTTAGAACCCAAATGCACCATTTAATTATTTGTGCTTGGAGTGCCAAAGGAACCTACCATTTATTTATGCAGTTAAATCAGCTGCAGATGTGTGTGTGCTTTTTCCTTCGTTCGCTCTTTCTTTCCTTCAGCGCTGGCATTTCTGACATGTCCAGTTTCTCCCCCTGCTTCTCATTCAATGAGGGCATCTGAAAAGCACCGGAAAATGGCCTGCTGCTCCCTCACCCCCCCAGCCCCACGCTCCCCCCTGCTCCGGTCCTGTCCACAGGGGTAGACATCCCACATCATTCTCACAGGGCTGTGCTTTCCTCCCGCCCCAATGAAAGGGTTTGATGAATTAAGACCTCAAACACCAGGGACTGAGGGGAAAAGAACTCTCCTGCACCACACAGGCCCAGGAGAACTCCTCTGGTGAAAGAAGCATGGCAGCTGAGACCCAGAGCTCATCACACCCATGGGCACACACTATAGGAGTCAAGTACCACAGCGTATCATGCTGTTTCCCAAGAAGCCCTGCACAGTTTTGGTGCCTGTTAACAAGACAAAGCATATGAACAGCAGCACCAGCTTTCCCTCTCCATTCCTTTGAGACCATAAAAAGCAACTTCTGCTTTTCATTTTTTGGGGCAGAGAGAGCACAGAGCATCACACTGAGTCAGGCTTGGGCAAAACCTGCTGCCTTGGAGAGCTCTGACTTGCTTGCATCGGTTTAATTTGGTGATTTGGGTTTATCCCCGTGAAAACTAGGCTCAGTGTTAGCTTTCAGCACGAGGCAGGTGACACAGTTGAAGTCAGAGATGCCCATTTGAATTCCAGCAGCACTATCAATTTTCTCGTGATTTTTTCCCCATTATCATGTTTCTTTTCTCAAGTGAAATCCAGAGGAATAGGGCACCAGCCGCTCCAAGCAGCATGCCAAGGACTGCCAGCAGAAATCAGGACAGATATTGCTCTACCCCTTTTGGCAGAGGAAGCGAGCTCTTTCTGCTTTACCTGGAAGAGAGTCATCAAGGCTTAGCAGCCGCAGGAAGCAACTTAATGCTGCAGCCAGAAAGTGCACTTCAGATTCTTTTGGCAGGAGACTGATGTTTCCTAATATCACTCTGGATGCTTAAATGATGTGATAATAAGCATATTAGAAGCATTTAGGAGATGGGACTATTAGCAAATGATTCATTTTTAAACTTCCAAATGTACCTAAATCTGATGTTCACATGTTGAAACCCTGCTTGCTGTCAGACAACTGTCAGGTGAGTGATGCTGGGGAATGTCAGGAGCTGGCTGCTCCCAACAGCCCCTTCCACCCTGCTGAGGAAGCCTGGCCACTTTAAAAAGTGGCCAAAGACCATCACTCCAAGGGTATTTCCTAGCACCACTTGCAGAAATCCTCTTGAGGAAGCTGGTCACGCCACCACTGAGTGATTTTTTAAAAATTCACCCATATACGAGGAGGATAACTCACTTTGTAGCAATCATCCACTATGAACATTATATAATGTCCACATAATAATATGTTCAAACAAGACTATTATCTGAAAAGATATTATTTCATATATAATTTATATTTTATATGTTTATACTTATAAACCAATTTTATATATACATTTGTATAGCTGCAAAACCTTGAGATGCACTTAAATATGTATAGTTATATTTTTAATGTATCTATATTACATAGGGTTTTTTTCTATCTGTTTAATGATTTGTTTATCCCGTAAAAATGTATAGGAGCCTAAGCATATATATGTGTACGTACACAGATAGAGCATGTATATTCAATAATATGCAGCATGCCTGCAAATATATACCTATGCATAGATGTATAACCAGATTTATACACTCGTGTGTGCATGCGTACCTATCTACACCTATGGGCACAAGCTGGGTACATAAAGATGAACGACTAGCAGAACACAGTTCCAAGCCACACCGAGTCCCACACTACAGGCTATGGGACTTCACAACAGCTGCCAGGCAAGCCCGCTTAGGCATTGCAGCATCCTCCCTCTTACATGTTATAAGCTGCTTTCATTAACATTCGATGCTTCTTTTAAGAGGCTTTTCCTGCACTTGCTACTCACAGCCCCGGTTCCCCTCAGTATAAAGGCATCTTCCTCTCTGCAGGGCTGCCGACTAACTCCTCCCAGGCAGCATAACCAAGCTGGATTTGGTTAGTTGGTATAAAGCACTGATCACTCACCTTACTGCCACTGAGCTGGCATAGCCACAACACCCAAAATATTTTAAAATTACCTCTAAAGTGACTTTTTAATGTCTTATTCTCTAACAGGCACATTGCAAACAGCAGGCGGAACCCCAGCAGTTCAGTGAGCCAACTAAACTATGCATTTTGAGTTTTCAATGTATAAAACAGCTCATCTGATGGCTGATGATGGCCTTGCTCTGCTGTCCTTTGGCACCTCCCCGGCACGGTGGCTCTCGCTGGAGGGCCATGCTCCGGCCACATGCCTTGCTGCTGGGAAAAGTGCCGAAGGCTTTTGGGGAAATGGGCCTGGGCCATAGTGCCACGAGGCACAGCAGTGCCATTCTGAATCAAAATATTTATTCCTGACATTTTCACAGAATCACAGAATCACAGAATCTTAGGGGTTGGAAGGGACCTCAAGAGATCTTCGGGTCCAACCCCCCTGCCAAAGCAGGCTCCCTATCTCATATTACATAGATAGGCATCCAGACGAGACTTGAATATCTCCAGAGAAGGAGACTCCACCACCTCCCTGGGCAGCCTATTCCACTGCTCTGTCACCCTCACTGTGAAAAAGTTCTTCCGCATGTTGGTGCGGAACTTCCTGTGCTCCAGCTTACAGCCATTGCCCCTAGTCCTGTCCCCACTGACCACTGAAAAGGGGCTGGCCAATTCCCCCTGCCACCCATGTCTAAGATACTTGTAAACACTAATTAGGTCCCCCCTAAGTCTTCTTTTTTCCAGGCTGAACAGACCCAGCTCACTCAACCTTTCCTCATAGGGGAGATGTTCCAGACCCCTAATCATCTTTGTCGCCCTTCTCTGGACTCTCTCCAGAAGGTCCCTGTCTTTTCTATACCAGGGAGCCCAGAACTGGACACAGTATTCCAGGTGGGGCCTGACCAATGCAGAGTAGAGGGGGAGGATCACCTCCTTCGACCTGCTGGACACACTCTTCCTGATGCATCCCAGGATCCCATTGGCTCTCTTGGCCACCAGGGCACACTGCTGGCTCATAGCCAACCTGTCATCAACCAGGACCCCTAGGTCCTTCTCCATAGAGCTCTTCTCCAACAGGTCATCCCCCAGCCTGTACTGATACAGTCGGTTATTCCTCCCCAGGTGCAAGACTTTACACTTGCTTTTGTTGAATTTCATTAGATTTCTCCCTGCCCAGCTCTCCAGTCTGTCCAGGTCTCGCTGGATGGCAGCGCAGTGTTCCTGCGTGTCAGCCACTCCTCCCAGTTTTGTATCATCGGCAGATGATAGAGGGCAGATGATAGAGGGGCAGATGATAGAGGGGAAGGGGATGAGAGAGGGGAAGGGAAAAAGTAAAAAAAGAAGGAAAAAAAAAAAGAGCAAAAGCTGGCTGTAATTCAAAGTCTCTGCAAAGTCACTGGGAATCTTCCAAAAGGCTTCAGTGAGAGCAGGACTAGCTCCTCCATATATACATAAAATTTGTTGTCTTTTGCATATCAAAGTGGTGAAGCCTCTGTTCTCTTTAGCTATTGCTTTTCAGCATGCTATAAACAGAACCTTATCTGCCCAGAGAAAAAAAAAAAAAAAAAGGCTTTGACAAGGAAGACTAGCTCAGATGCTGAGACAAACTTGGCCACATTCCTACAGCGAGAGCAATGCCAATAAAGATGTGGGCTGGTCTCTAGATGCTGTCGATAACGTGATTTGGACAGTTGTTCGAAAACTCTCGCTATGTCCCTGTTGTTGTTTACACTTATAAACCCTTCATCATCCCCTCCTCTCCACCCTTGCCTGCCCTCCCACACACGCAGTGATGCCATATCACAGCCAGGGTGCAACTGGCTGAAACGGCACTGTATTTCTCCCAGACACAGAAGCAGACACTGAAGAATCCACCAAAGTGAGAAAAATTATGTTGGTGAAAGGAAAACTTCCCAGCCTGTGGTGCTTGTTGAACTGGGCAGCTTCACTCAGCTCCCCTTATTCAAGTTTCACCCTCAGCTCCCTCCTGTTCTCCTTCCTGTAAACCAGATAGGACTCCACCTGCTATGCAATTTCTGTGGTTTCTTTCTGCAGCCCTACTCTCTTCTGGAAAGCTGCTCTCTGGTACCTGTCTATTCCATTAATACATTAAATCAACTAAAAATTCAGTTGATAATTAGGCTGATGAGACAACCTATTAAAAGGATCTGAGTGTAGCCAGTTCATCCACTGCACCATGAGCCTCTCATGACCTGCAAGAGCAGAAGTGATAAAAGCCAATGACCCCCATCTCCCAGATTCCCTTTTCTCAGCAATTTGAGCATACCTTGCTCCAAGTACGTGCAAGGAACCCATACACTCTGTCAGAAAAAGACGCATTTATGAAGTGGGGGTTTAGGATAGGATTGAACCAAAGAGTCAGTGCTGGAGGGGGAGAGGCTGCAGAGGTCTCACTGGTCTGGCCACATCCAGGCTGCACAGTGGATATCAACAGTGGTGAAGTCAGAGCAGAGGATGTGTCCCACAAAATGTCACACATATATTCACATATACGTGAACACACACACACAAATAAAAACCCCTCTGTGAATCTGCAGAAATCCTAAGGATGTGCATGGGCTGGTCTTCATTAGCATTCGGACAGGAAAAAAACCCCTGCTTCCTCATTTTGTTTCTGGACACTGAAAAACATCAGCGCTTTTTTGCAACCTCTTGAAATATTTTCAGCATGTGCTGGCCCAACTTTCCCCTGCATCCAGGGAATTATGGAAATACCAAAGACTGATGGAGCTGCCGGCAAAAGCGGTGGCATGGTTATGCCCAGACCAGAGAACAGAGGAACGTTTCCAGTTTAATGTTGAAAATTCAGATTCTGTCCAAGTCTTTGGAGAGCAGATGTCAATTATGAATCACATGATTACTCTGCCGTATTTTTCCTGGTTATGCTCATTGACTTAGATAAGGTATCATTTTTCACCTACAAAATATGTTGCATATACAATAAATAATATGCACAGTGCCATAATAAATATTCAGTATATATGGTGTGTGCATTATAGTGGTCCTGGTAGAGTTATAGCAGAGCAGTCAAGGCTGAATTGGCATTTTCATTATAAAGGCTGATAATTCAAGATCAGTAGCAAAAGACAATGAAATACCATCTGCTTGCATGCAAACAGCTTTTATGGAGGGGGTTTAAGGTCTTGATGCGAGCAGTTCTGCATAGAGGGCAAAAACGAGAGAGCTCCTGAGACGCTGTCTCTCTCAACGTCAAAACTCCTCACCTGATTTTGTTCCTACTTAGATGGTAGCTGAGGCTTTTCCTAAATCTCTAGCTTCTGCTGCCAGAAGATATTGTCAACATCAGTGTTCTCATAGGAGACACAAAGGAGTATTGTCTAGACACTGTGATGCAATTTGTGAATACAAACTGCAACCCAACAACCTGAATACCACACTTGGACTCCTTGACACTGAGAAAGAACACCACCCACTCAGCACTCATTGCAGGCTGGGCTGGGGCCAGTGCTGACCTCTCCTAGCAGTAACAAGTTCAGTAACCATCATCAGGTCTGTATCTGCTCCCTCACAGTGGCCTCAGCGCTAGTTCAGATCCAGTGATCTGGCCTTTTTACACCAAAAATTACTGTCTCTCTAAGCACAGCATTCTGCATTCTGTTGCTTGTATGCGATGGCTTGACCAAAAGTCAATGAAACATTCCTGATCCAGCCACATAATTGGCTTATATAAAGTCTTCACAGTGTTTCTGTTAGCCTCAGACCAACCTTTATATCCCTGTTAGGCTCCTTTCTGATGGCTGCAGCCCATCAAGTGGAGGTTTGTACAGGAACATCCTAATTTCAGCAAGAGATTTTTTGAGCACCGTCTGGAGGAGCTTGGAATGGAGCTGGCTGGTCCCAGGAGAGCAGTCTTGCTGATGGCCCCAGGACGAGAAGGTGTTTTCCAGCAGAGGGTGTTAAAGAACTAGCAGGAGGTCTGGTGGTAGGTGGCAACCTCTTCTTTCAGCTGCTCACAGAGGGCATGTCTGTTTACACCTTGAACTAATCACAGTGACAACCAGCAGTGAAAACCTGGATGTGGGGAAATCCATGGGAATTTTGCCCAGACTTTTCCCTTGAGCTGTCACACTCATGGTTCAGATGTGTTTCTGTCAGTTTGTGGTACCTTTCTGTCCAATGAAATTCATGCAGAATTTGTAGCTCGTACGCAGCAGGCACCTAAGCATCCTCACGGTTCTAGTGCAATGAAAGGACAACAGCGTTGCATGGGGTACATACAGGTAAGCAGAAAGACCCACCTCTGTAACATCTTGCTGCCTATCCTGGTGGGGTCGCCTCAACTTTGCAATTCTCCCCTTTGCCGGCTGGCTCTGTATTGATAATAAGTATTTGCACATCATCGCAGCCTCAGTTCGGCAGCTCTTCAAGCCTGTTTCCAAAAGAAGCTGTCACAGACAATAAACACCAAAGTAACCCCACTTTCCATTTAATTGTTTTCTCAAAATATCACTGGCAATTAGACTATATTAGCAACAGATTGTTTGCAGTAGCTTATTCTCCGAGTCAAAACTGGTTTCTTTCTCTTTTACAATCACAGAAAGCATCTGAAACTAGAAAGTACCTAGGGTTTGGGGCTGTTTTCTTTTTTTTTCAGAGTCAGAATCGAGTAAACAACTAATGTTACTTCTACAAAAGGCAAAGTGCCTGGAAAATGCAGGAGAAAAATATGGGATGGCTAGAATTTTTTTTTATGTTTGCAAATTTATTGTTAAAGTTTTAAGAAAATACAGTGACAGCATTGCCCACAGTACAGTGGGGAATGACAGTCAATAAATAAAGGTAAAGGACTGTGCAATAAATAAATACAGGACTAATATAATAGGTTTGTAGCAGGCCGATCAGTTTTAAATCCTCTGCCTAAGGCTGAACATTACAATAAACAAAACCACGCCTGTGTGCTCTGCTCCATCAGTGCTCAGTGGGCTCACCTTCTGCCCCCACATGCACTTTTTGACCATCTCAGTTTTTCCCTGGCAAAAAAATAAATAAATAAAGTAAAAATCCAAGCAGAATTGAGCACTGCCCAGAGGTAAGGTACACCTACTCTCCTACTGATACGGCATCTGGGCACTGGGTCAGTGGAGCAGCACTGCGTGTTCACCCGCACTGACAGCGGCTGGCCCCTTCGTTATTTCATATACGTGCCCTTTGCTGAAGTAAGCTGTGCTCTGCATGTCAAAATGCCTCCCACCACATCCCCGGGGATTGTTTTCTGAGGCCAGGTTAGCCAAGTGACCACACATCTTCTTATTACCTTCGGTGGAAAACGCTAACCCTTTCTTTTGAGCAGCGCTGCACGGTCGAGGGGGCTCGGAGGGCTCCAGACAAGCGTCTGCAAAACTATCTCTGGCTCAGTGGCTGTGATCACGGGCTAGGTAATTTGTTTGATTAGAGCATCCGTCTAAGACAAAGAAAGTGTAGTGGAGTGAGTCGGGCTCTGGTCTCATTTACAGGTCTGCAGATGCATGGAGAAGCTATTACAAGTGACCTGTGACCTGGCCCACCCTCAGGTGAAACGGCTTTGCCCAGTCACCTCCTGTTAGCCTCAGCCAAATGATAGGCTTCGGGGAGCCCGGGACACGGCGACGGTTCATCAGACAGACAATATCAGACCCAGGGGCCCAGCCCCAAGCTATGCAGATGCAAAAGCAGATGAATTTTTTTTTAAACAAAAGAATAAAAAAAAAAAAAAGGTTTTTCAAACTTATTATGGTGATAGTGTTACTTACAACAAATCTGTCTGCAGTTTTGGGGCTGCAGAGATAAAAGCCCTCAGGAAAAATGTCAGTGGCTTGAGTTTATTTATATGTAAGGTAACCATGAAAAATGTCGGCGTACCACTAATTGTAGGGCATATTTATTCTGCACAAGTTGTTTTCCACATTAGCACAGTTGTTAAAATGCAGTTTTGCCTCAGGAATATTATAACTTTATCTTCTGTAATTATAAATGTGGATGTTGCTGGGGTACTATATACATTGAAGAAGAAACGTAAGAAATGGGCACTGCAAGGAGGAAAACAAACATAATTAAAAATGTAAGGTAGTAATTATATGAAACATACTCAGGAAGCGGAGACCCACAGATAAGCTAGCAAAGCAGCTACGGTGCGTTAGATCCTGGGTTTAGATTTGTATGCCTTCTCACTTCAAATTTCTCCCATGGTTTTCCACTCAAACCAACTAACAAGGACCAGTTGGCAAGGCAAGCATTTCTGTGCAGCAGCATGTTATTCTGTGCCGTGCAGTCATTATAGTGTAAGAGCAATTTTACTATGGGAAACTAAACCCAAAAATCTGGAGTGCAACAGCACATCATAGTTATCACCCAACAAATGTTTGATGAAAAACAGTGTAAGAGCATCTTCTGATATGGTAGGGTATATTTTAATCAGATATCCAGTATTATGCAAAATGCCTAACGGCGTTGATAAAATCGTAACTCCATGTGCAGGAAGCACATGGTAAGGGTGGCTGACCTTCTGGGCATTACAGGTAACACACAAGGTGTACAGACACCAATTTCCTCAAGAAACACCTGGTAGACAAAGCTTGAAGTCTTCCTTGTGGTGCTAAGAGGCAAAATTCAGACATGATTTGCTTGTCTGGAGTAAATGCCCAGCTTGCCTGAGCGTCAAGTTTTTCTGAAGAAGGTTATCACTGAGAGTGGGACAGCAGTGGTGGCTGTGGCCAAGAGCAGAGGGTGAGTGTCTGCACCTCATCGCTTCCACTTTGGGTTAGGTGCAGCCGAAGCATGCAAAACACACAAACAATGGATGTCCACTTACACATATCCATATGTTGGGACCAAGAATCTGTTTCTTTCCCAGGGAGGGGCCATTTCCAGGTAGCACATGGAGGCCCTTCAAGGTTTTTAGGTATTATTTTACTGATTCTCTTACTTTTATACCAAACTATGGATCATGCCATCCTGAGTTAAAAAGACAGGTAACACCAAACTTCCATGAGCACCTGGACAGGGGGTGAGCAGAAACATTAGCAAAGGCTCCATAGCAGGAGCATCATCAGAAAGCAGTCAGGTATAAACAAGACTGGTCTAGAGGTTTGTTAATCAAAATCTTGGAGCATTTCTTCCCAGCTCCCCCTTGAACACCTCGCCCCATCTCTCACCTACCACAGGCTTTTCTCCCACCCCCCCTCTCTTTTTGTCCCCTCCAAGGACTCTTACTGCCCTCTAAAGGCTCCTCATACTTCAGTATCTTTTCTCTCCCGGTAGTGTTTCTCCCAAATGCCCAACCCATTTTACCCCTCCTCTAGGTTTTGGCAATCTCCTGTTCTGCTGAGTGGTGCAACTTTAATGCTTCAACCTCTCCCACTTTGTCACCCGGGGATATCTGTGGTCAGCCAGAAAGCTGAGCACTGGTGTACCCTGAGAGTCTGTCACAACAATGAGGAGAGGGTCCACTGAAGAACTTGGACTTCATTCTGCCCAGTTTGACTAAATTATTTTTTCCTGAAACAAGGTATGCTAGTTCCTATTCATGCTCCTGCTACCTTCCTCCAAGCCCTTTCAGAACTCCAGCCCGACAGTTAGCTGCTCCCCAGACCTAACAATGTGGAGCCCCTATCGCAGATGATAACCAGTAACAGGCACAACACCCAGTTAATTCGCATAGCAGACCACCCCAAAGTGCATTTCCCCAGAGTCCTCACCTCAAAGGGCTAGAGGGGATTTTCAGAGGTCACGAGTCCCTTCCCAGCCCCATGGCACCTGTGTCATTCCTGACAGATGTTTATCTCTGGGGTTTTAAGGCCTTCAGTGCTGGAGACGATGCCACCTCCCCAGGCAGTGTCTTGCAGACCATCACCATCCTTATCACAAGGTTGTAACCTGAATCTTTCTTACTGCAATTTAAGCCCATTACTTTTTGTCCTATCTGCAAGAGACATGGACAACTGATTATTCCTTTCCTTTCTGTAGCAGCCCTTCACATTTTTGAAGATTGCTTTGTTGACACGGACACTTCTCTGCACCAAAAACATAGTCTGAGGGGAGGTTTATCTCTCCATCACTGAAACGGGCATATTTTGGCTATAGTGTCAACTGGTGGCATTTCTATTGTAAATTCACTTTACAGAATGAACTGAAAACTCAAATGAAACCTCACCAAAAAGCTCATGTTAAGGCGGGAATTTAGAGTTAGGGAAATTTATTCTGTTTTACTGTCCATTACAAACAAGTCTATTTTTGACATATGTGTATTTGAAGTAAAAATATGCAGATGCAGCTTTGCCCAACACAGGTCCTGAATACTCATCATTTAGGCCCCCAGAAACTATCACCTGGGCTTAAAATTAATAAAATTCTAGTGATTCACATGAAGCTCTTCATAACTGCCATCTGGGCTAGGTTCTCCGAGACCCTGACTTGGGCTTCTTCTACTCACCTCAGTCAACTATTCATACAGTAGAAAATTAGATGTCTTGTCCATCTACCATAGGCTAATGGGTATGAAAAAGCCAACACATCTATTTAAAGTGGCATAAATGACTCCCTGGAAACATCTTTCCTTCCCCTAAGAGGGTGACTAGGCATTAAAGGCTTTTGGAACAATAAATCATAATGAGGCAGGTTGTATTTTCATAGACTTTCTCCCCAGTGAGGCAGCATCCTCTCTGTTGGTACATTTGCTTGATTCAGACAAAAGCCAAGATCCTTACATCATTTCACATCTCCAAGGCCTTCAATAAAGGTGGCCAACATCAAAATACCCATTACAAATTCACCAGTACGTTAAGAATGTCTATAGGAAGATGTATTTGATTACTTTAGAGTGATTCAGACTAAAAAACCCCAGTCTATGTTCACCTCCAACAGGGCTGTAACAACATTGCAGATGTTGCTGACTCAGGGACATGTTCCTGTTGAGGAGCAGCCTGACCAGTAGTTTTTGGTTTCTACAGGCATCTTCTTTTTATTTCAGAGTTTTAGAAACTACAACTTTTCTAAGTTGAAGCTGCCTACATGTCAGAAGAGAATAGGCTGCTTGATTGATGCCCAACCTTTTGGTGGACTTCTGGGATCTAGCCTTTCTTCATGAAGGACTGAGTTAACATATGCTGCCTGCTCCCAAGTGTGGTGGGCAAGCTCCATGCACATTTGAAGGTCTCTCTCAGAGGGCTTCCAAGGCTAGATAGTTCTGAAGCCACAGGCCTGACCCAAGGTCCTTCCCTTGGGACAAGGATAAAAAGCTGCATGGAGAAAAAGGAGAAAAGGAGATATGCTTTCCACCTACCTCCACTGGTGGGAGCTTAGGAAATAATGAACTAAGCTCAGTAATAATTATTCTAATGGTGGTTTGGTATGGGAAACAGAGTACATCATACAGATTTTTTTTTTCCCCAGCTGGTTTTGGAAACCATCAACCTACTGCTTCTGAGGTTATTCAGGGGGCCATATTTACTCATCACCAACAAACATATCTGCATGAACTCATCTGCTTGCTTTTTGTGCCAATTTATACCATACTTTACAATGTGTATAATGTTATTGGCCTCTTATGGAGCTCTGTAAAGCATCCTAAGTGCCAAAATGCCCTATTTTGAACCAACTTGGCATTCAGTGAGCATTAAATCTCTCCTTGCTTTCACCAGCCCAAGTAGTAGGGTGCACTTGTCCTCTTAATGAAGTTAAGACTCTTACAACAAAGGGACAGAGCTCTGGCAGCTGCTGTTAGTGAATGACTCTTAAAATACGTCCAGCCGTTCTAAACTAAAACCATGTCTGAGCTGAACAGTCTGCTGTTGGGCTTCCACAAATAGCAAAATTAGTCAGATCAATCATATTTTTCTTCTCAATGTATTTCTTTGCTCTGAAGACAAGCTGGAAAGTCTTCTTGTGATATATACATACTATATTTTAAAATATTTTTCATTTTGGTTATATTTCTTTATATTATCAGGATGCAGGATGAAAAAGTGAGCACAAAGTGGTTCAAAAGGTACTGCTTGGATTCAAGATTTCTCTGGTTTATCAGGAAAAATCCACCAGAGGAGCTGCTGGAGCAATAGGATAAGGGGGGAACAGCAGTTGTGCTAAAATGGGTGTATGAGCCAGGCCAAAACAGCTCCTTGGCTATGGGGTTATTAAGGCAAAGTTGATAATTTGCTACATTAAACAGGAATAAAATAACCTGTTTTGATTTTCTTGCCTGATACACCCGCTTCACCCTTTGAAACCCAACCCAAACAAATGAAAAGCTTTGGATATATTGCCATTTAATAATTGCCTCTCGCTCAGTAAGGAGCGAGGCTTCTTTTTCCCTTTTTCTTCCCTCTCTTCCACAACAAATTCTCACTAGATTTTTTTTCCCCACTACAGACAGCAAACATAATTACACAACAGATCAGAACAGCTTACATAATGCCCTTTATAGAAACCTGCCTTACCTCAGAGGCATATTAGCATTTCTTATGGGTTTAAGGGGTGAGGGATTAATTACAGATTTTCAAAATATGCCTAATTACATATTTACTGGCGGAATAAATAATTCACGTTTCATAACTCACCATGAAATAACTACTTTCTTTTGAAGATTAAAAACTCGAGGCTTGAGGAATGTTAAAGTTCAAACTCTGAATAAAGGCTCCTAATCCTTTATAGATCGGCATTTTGCTCACATGAAAATAGAGCAGAAAGTCGCTCTTACACCTGAGCGACTTGCAGGCCCCTTGAAATTTCTCACTTGGCAACCTATCAGAGGAAACCAGCAGAACATTCAGAATGCCATTTGCTCGTTTACTTTGGCACTTCAGTAGATCATGTAGGATTTTGGGAAGCACCTCAACGACTTGAGAGCACGCCTTTCCCTGATTCGTGGGCAGAGGTGGGACCAGCAGCACCCCTCCGCACAGCATGGTGTGGGCAGTGGTTGGTACCCTCCTCCCGCAGCCGGCATGGGGGCTGCTGCTCTGCCGTGCGTGGCAGTGGCAACCTCACAGGCTTGCGAGCAAGCGTGCCTTTAAACACTTCGTGGCATTGGGTCATTTGGAAACATAAATCAACTTGCCCCTTTCCTGACCTGCTCTAACATACAACCAGTGGTTTCCTCTCTTATATTTCATTTTATTTAGCCATATTTAGCAAGAAGAACATCCTTTTGGCATTTAGGGAATATACAAATTATTACCGAAGAGCGAGTAACTGCTTCCAGAACAGAAATAACTGCTTCTGAGCATTTTATACATATGAAAAAAGGCTGCCTTCATCAACAGTAAGTGCCATGCTCAGTAAATACAGATACCACAGGAAAGAAAAAAGGCAGATGCCATGTGCATGTAGAGCTGGCCTTGGTTTGGGTTTTGGTAGACTTCGGAGCAGGCAGGACAATCAGGCCCTGGGATTGCCTCTCTGCGCATACACAGGACAGTCAAGATCTATCCATGCCAGTCCTGATACATTATGGAAAGCAGAAAGGACAGAAGAATAGCTTAGATAAAAAAATCATTGGAACATGGAGAGAAAATGATCTGATCAAGTAATTCCCTTTTCACCCCACCACAGGGCAGCTACCTATGGGAAACACAGAAGACACTTCCCCTGGCCAGCTTACATGTTTTCCCGCTCAGTTGTTCAGCTTTGTGAAGATCCTTAAGACAAAGCTAACATACCTTTTAAAAATATACAGGGAGTATCCACAGCATACAGAAACGGAGTCCAGCTTTTCATCTACCAAGATCCTAGAAAGCAAGAAAATAAATGCTGACTTACAGCATAGTCGTAGTTGTGATTACCTGGTAAACACAAGTCAACATGTTTTGCACAGATGTATGAAAACATCAACCTGTTAATCAGCATTTTAGTTCTTCACAAGCAGAGCTAGGTGGTTAAAGGAACATAAACCAAAACAACCCAATGCTTGCTGAGACTCAAGTCCCAGTTCAGCATTTTCCTCGTAAGAGGCTTAATCTTCCTATGCCACGCTTCCCTGAAACACTTTCTACCTTGTGAGCTATGATGAATGTGTACAGGATAGTTATTAATTTAATTGAAGAAGATAGAAAAGTGGAAGCCCACTCTCATAATCAATCTGGGAATAAAAACGTTATTTTCATTTTGGAGCAAAGGTCAACATTTTCATACACTTCGCACATTTTTCAGTAGTTTAAAATCTAAAGGTCTGTGGAAAATATGCTATCCACCCTTAAAACAATGCCTTACCTTCAGACCTGCTTTCAATAACAATTTCCATAACCGTGTATACTTTAAAACTGAAAAAAATATTCTGAGTAAAGCATTGGTGAGATTGGTTCAACCTACAGAGATGACTCCATTGTCTATGAAAACTCTCAGCTTTCCCAGACAAAAGCTCACACATTTGATCACCAAGAAGCTGTTTCTTCAATTAACAACTACATACCAGCAATATTTAAGTGTAAATACACAATTTAAGCCTTACAAATATTTAAAGTGGGTAAATACAGTGATGGGAGAATGCAGTCAATGTTATGAAGTGCTAGATGAGGGGCAGGCGAGCATCCTCAGCCATAACTACAAGCAGTGAACACCACAGGACAGATTTATAAGTGTACTGCAAGCCATTTAAAAAGTCTTCTCCCTCTCTCGCCCACACAATATTAATTACCTGTGCTGACTTGTGCTAATTCATTTTCCTTGCACCTCAGTAAAGGAAGATGGTGTTTGGAATAAGTAGTGTCAAGATACAGCGTAAAGAAGCTATGGATACTCCGAAATTGCATTTTTGGGGCAGGGAGGTGGAGGGGGAAGAGAAAGAATAACACCTATAAGTTATGCTTCCAAGTCAGTTTCATTCACTGAGTCATGTAAATAAATATCCAGCCAGTTTGGTCCCCATCCCACAGCCTCGGCGCAGCAACTCTAATTACTCATCTATAAACAATGCAGACAAGCCATCACTCAACGCCATGCTACGCCTCATGGCCACACGCTTTGCATCCTACCTGGGTAAATATGAAAATGAATATAATCTACTATATTTTAAGGGTAAAGTTATCTGCAAAGCCCAGTGATTCATGAGCTCTCCAAATGTACATAAAGTGCTTTAGTGAAAGCATTTCCTAAGGGCCTGATCCAGTCATGCTTCTCAAACCCTCTGCAGCTGTCTAGACTGGAACAGAAAGGTCATTCAGCCACTGAAGGCCAATCCATCACTCCCATTAAAAAAGAAAATACCTAAACTGCTCCAAAGGTTCAATTTGTGGATCTGATGGGGAGATACTGAAAGAACAGCCGAGGTCCCCTTCCCCAGGGGAACGAGGGCCAACACAAAACCTGTACCTCTCCTGGGGCTTGTTTCAAGGATTCCAGTAAGAAGCCAGAGGATCCCAGGAAAATTCCTGCCTTGAAGCACCTATCTTGTCTTCCCCATCTTTTCAGTGCTGCAGCACAAGGAGCTTCTGTGCACTCCTATACCTGGACTTTTCTTTCTGCTTGCCTCTCGGCACTAGGAGACTTGGGTATGCAAAGTCCAAAGTTTATGTACATCACAGAAGAGGAGAAGTCAATGCTCATCCCAAAAGGCTCTCCTGCCTCCTGTAACTTAAGGATGGAGTATCTCCCCTTCTCTAGGCTACGTGTGGGCCCTTCTAAGCCCGCTGACACACTTGCTGCAGGAGAGCCCCACAGTGATACCGCAGACAGCTGCTGCTCTCTCCTCCATCTGTGAATGGAAATATCCAGATCACTGTTGGACTGTAGAGAGATGCTCACCTACTGGGGAAAGGTACATCCCTCCATCACTCCGTTAGCATTGATAAAGCACACAGAGTTGTAAAGCAATCCTATACTCAGGGGATTCCCTGCACACTACAGACCTTCAGTATCATTAAGCTCAGGCAGCTAGGGCGAAAGGAGCCTCTGCAGGGACCAGCTGGGAAAGCCCACCAGGACACTGCACAGCTGATGGGACTGGGACATTTTTCCACCTTGAGCACTGGCAGTTCAATGAACTGGTCAGTAGCAAAGGGGGTTGGATGTCATCAGCCCAGCGAGCTCCCCAAAGTATAGGAGAGCACAAAGCAGCCAGCACGGGGTCTGACAAAGCTGCTTGAAAAATGTATTCCAGCTGCTCTCCTTAAATTGCAAGCCTAGTTGTTTGCGATCACAAACATTTTAGAAGAGGCATTTCTGGGGTCCAATAGGACCTGCCTCCTCCAGGCGTGGATGTTCTGAAAAAAAAAAAAAAAGGAGAGGAAAGAAAAAAAGAAAAGGCAACCTCCTCCTGCATCTCATCTTTTCCATTCGGATTTCAACCTCCAGAACCATTACCAAATAAAATGTCAACTTTTTTCCCTTGTTCATTAACCTTTGATGCTTATTGTACAGCCGGTTTCAGTGCTCACAGGGGACTCGGGAGGCTCAAATCACAGCATTCATTTTACTCAGGGCTTAGGCACAACTTGAACCACAGTCCAGAAAGGAGGGAGGGGAAGGGAGAGAAAAGGCTATTAGCCCAATCCTGCCTCTTCAGCGGTTTACATGTTTAATAAAGATTGAATTTAGAGAGAGAGGGGAACCCCCAACTTAGTAATAATTCCCTTCACAAGTTCTACTATAATTAAAAAATAGAGGCAAGGTCATGATGAGTGCTATTGAAAATAACAGACAGACCTGTAATTATAGCAGGGCCAGCTAAACCAAGGGTTAAAGGTCTCTTAATACTCTGTCAGCATTTCCACTATAACCCCTCAGTTTCAGGGGTTTACAGCTCGCACATAAATATTTGCTGCAGGCCAAAAACGGCCCTTCGAGGGGTCAGTTGGAGGAGGTAAATTTTATTTACATATTTATAAAAAATGGCCTGTATCTGCAGAAGTGGCATGTCCCTCACCAGCACCACCAGTGAAAATTCATGTGGACAAGGAAGGAGAGCCAACAGTCCCGGCCGTGAGAGTGTATGGGATGAGTGGAGAAGCTGCAACTACGTTTTACCTAGAGCAAGTGGCTCCAAATCCACAGTATCCCTGTACAGAGACAGCCATCTGCAAATACAGTATCTATTATAAAGCTGAATCCTTAAATAATAAGGCTATATTCCTACCATGAATTATAAAGATAATCACTCCCACTGTTCAGCCAAGCATGCACATAAGTCTTTGGAAGATGAAAACCTAAGGCCTTGCTAGCATATTGGTTTAACTTAAGTCAGTACTTTAATTGATTTATCTAATCCAGTGCCAAACCTGGTGTGACTCCCCGGTTCCTGCCGAAGACTAGCTTATTTCAGTTTAGTTTAGAAAAAGTATCTGGATTTCCACCCCCCATCCCCATCTCCCCCAAGCATTCCTTCCTCCCATTTTCCTATCTCTATTTATGTGACCCTGAGTTGACATTAGTTTGGTGCTTGAGGATTAGAAGAGGTAAAGTAGCTGCGACCTTTTCCAGGGCTCCTTTCTTTGAGAGACTGAGCCGCTGCCAGTGGTCTGTGGTTGGAGCAACCACTTGTACCATTTAGTCCAGCTGCTTATAGGTTGGGGAACCTAAGCTGCTGCTGCCATCCCTGAAAAACCTATCTTCTTTTCTTTAAAAGTCTTTTTAAAAAGCTTCTGGTCCTTTGGGAAAAAGAAAAGGACAGGAGCACCTCACACCCCCAAACTAACCAGAAGCTCAGAACACCAGCAAACAGAAAGAGTCCCAAATCATGGAAAAAAAGCACACCACGAACCCTTCTCTAATGCTGGCATGACTTATCAGCCAGTCTCATGACTTTTGGGTGGTTCTCTCACCATTTTCCAATGCTTGCTATTAATAATCAATAGAAAGTCAGTTTGATTTGCAGCATGAGTTTCTCCACTGCTGGCTGGTTCTATGGGACTGCCCTTCTCACGTGGCTGCACATCACTCTGGCTTCTCAGTCGTGGCATCAGGCTCAGTTAAAGAGAATGGTGGCAGAAGAGCGAAGGCACTAAGCAATCTTGTATCTAGTGAAATTAGTTTACTAGAGCTTTTTGATAGTCTGAAAGTAAAGAGAAGGAAAAACTCAGCTATAATGATTAACCAGGCAAACCCTTCCAGAAAATATTATTTTTATCTGCACCTAAAAATGTCACAAAATAATACATTTCTTTTCCTCACTAACTTCAGCACATTTTTCAATGTGATCCTACAGGGGCTTGGGCTTTTTTTTAAAGGGAAATTACATTGAGGATATATAACTTTTTTTTTTTTTTTTTAAGTTTCTAACAAAATATTTATTGTGCAAGACCCAGAAGATAAAAAAGATGCAACTGTTTTTCTTGGTTTGTTTTGAGGTTATTTACTTAGGACTAAGCACCTCATTTTTCTTGTGTACAAAAAGTAATTATGCAGTCAAAAGAATTATGGCCCACATACTTCAAAACATATGAAAAATGTAAAACTTTATTACATACATTAATTTCTAACAAAGGACGTCTCCAGCATCAGTGTAACTGGGATAAGGCAGATAACTGATGTACGGTATATTCGTTGATGTTCCTCCCAAATGGGTTTTATACAGGCAAAAAAACAAATAAACAATTTCTTTCGTGATGTTTCTCTCTCTCTTGTATAAATTTCATCAGCCTCATACAGAGGACTGCAGGCTTAGGGGAGTGGGCTGTCTGTGGATTTCTTCATTATTTTGCTAAAATATTCTGTTTGAGAAATCTGTACACCGTGCTTTCCCTTTATTACCTTTCCATCTCCTGCATTTCTCAAGCCAGACAATCTCAGCTCCTGCCCATACCACTGCCCACACTGAACTAAGCTTCCCCACTGTGGGCAGCATCCCCAGCCCCCCACTTTAGGGTAGGCTGTAGAGATAGGATCATTGCCGACATCCCCGTTGAGCAGCTTTCTATGCTTGGAGCAGGGGGTCTGGGGAAAACTGTTATTTTTCCCTCCCCACCCTTGCTGTTGAATTTCTGTGAATGGGGCAAGCTCATTCCTACTAAATCAGTTGGGCTGGGAAGCCAAGGCAGGAGTTGTAAAACCGAAGTTCACAGCATCCTTATCTTTAGCTGAGCCACTTAAACTTTCTAACTATGCATCTGGGTACCATATCCAAGAGGAAAAGGATGGCCATTTAAAATGTCAAGAATAACTGCAATCAGTTCTCCTCAGTGCCTCTCTTGAAGAAACAAAACAAAATTGAAGTGTGAAAGATAGATCCAAGGTAGCATTACAGTTTTAAGTGAATGAAAAAACTGGAACCTGACTTCCTTACATTAAGAGAATAACCTAATCAAACAGACACAAAACAAACATGGATTTGTTCATTCCTGTTATTTTCAATGCAATATCCATATGTAAGGATATATATTTATCATGGATAGGCAAAATTTCTGCTCTATTGATAGGTGTGATGCAATATTAGAAGTCCAGAGGAAAAAAAGATTCATAGCATCCAACAAATAACACACAAGTAAATACTAGAAGTTTCTACTTCAGTCACGCAGACTTACCATGCTAATTCAGTCAAACACAAACTCCTGCATTCTGATTTAAGTACAATCCTCCTTCAGCACAGATGATTTCAAAACTTCACAGCGGCTCATCAAGGTTTAAGGACATTAGTAGTAGCCTGGCAGCTTCTCTTGGAAAGAGAGATCTGCTGATGTTGCACATCTGGTTTGGTCTGTTCTTGACATGCCTGGGCACCAAATGGGAAAGCTGCTGGAGTGAAAGAGCTAAGGCTTAGGATCTAAGATTAATAACAATGATACAGATCACTTGTGTCTCAGTCCTCATTTATAGGGCCTGGCTCAGCCAGGTGCCTGGACGTTTCAAAAAGCATAGAAATCCCCAAATACGGTTCTGGGTTCGACCTCTCTAAACTTGGTGGAAGTTTGGTCTTGGTGTAACCTTGAGGCCCATCTTTAGTTAAAGTGTAGCGTGTTGGGAACTTGGGACAAAGGGGAGGGAATGACCCATTTCAAGCTATACCTAACCTATGAAAATCAAAGCAACCCTAACAGCTGACATTTCTAGAGCCAGCAAGCCTCCCCAAGCCCCTAATCTTTCCTAGGCTACTTGCTCCCTTTAAAATCCAAAGCCGCAAGTCTCCTTTCTCCTTTGCACCTTCTTTAGTCCTCCCTCCCTCCTCCTGCTACCCATGAAAAAAACCTTTCAGTGCTTCAAACATACTCATCACAGGTATCACAAGAAAAACGGGCCAGTGCCAGCTCTCAATGGCTTGTTTGTTTGGGGGGCTGAAATCTATCCACTTGCATTTCAGGCGTCCATCGGCTGAGCCACCATTTGACATGCCTGGCCCCAACAATCACAGGGGCTTGGCGGGTTAAAAATGCTAGGATTTCATTTTATTGCAGGGATATTATTCATTCTTGGGAAGGTTCAAAAGTACATGCGTCAACTTATGTCATCAGGGTCAAACAAAGTGGCATGCAGAATCATAGCCAGATTGCATCGGTGGAGGGATCTGGAGGCAGAGCCGAAGAGTAAGGAGGAAGACAAATGCTTTATAGGTTGCACTCTGGATCACTTCATCCTTTGGCAAGGGGAGGGCAGAAGGTAAAGGATCCCCTCTGAGCACGTTGCCCTGAACAGCGTGAATCCAAATCGAGTTGTAGAAATTTCACTAAGATTTCCGCTGCTTCTTGCCCAGCAACATGCCCATGGGTAAGACCTTCAAACAACAATGCCTCCTCAATTGCCAAAACGTGCCTCCAACATACACCAGCAAGCCCACGAGTACACACAGCCTCACACAATAATAGCATTAGATGACATTAACGGGGCTTTAGCCTTGTTTCTTTTCAGTGGAAAAACTATTTGACATCCCTCAAGCCCAGGCTCAGCGCCGCTTGACCCTTTCCCTTCCCTGCCTACATTAAAAGAACAACTAAATAGCTACACAGAGAGCAAGCCAGCCCCTCCTCGCTCCAGGTGTCTGTGCTTTACTTAGGGCCCCAAGCCTGATTCAGCTCATACAGTTTCTGACAAGCTTCAGCTGGCCCTCCTCACCAGACAGGCAGATCAATTAACAGAGGGATTTTTCTTCCCCAGCTCTCTTCCTGGACCTTTAACCCCTTGTGTGTCCTAATGCTCTATGAAAGAAGACCAAAAAGCAAGCATTAGGAATAAAGAATTTCCATTTAAAGCTTTTCTTTTTCCCTCCAACTCCCCCTTGCCCATGCTTTTGCTTTTTCTACCCATCTCAGAACCACATTTTTCTGTAAAAATGCTTCTGGTTGTTCAAAAGTTCTCATTTTTTTCCATCAGAAATGAAAACTTTGAAGTTACCTTTCTCTCTTTCTCTTCTTTTTTTTTTTTTTTAAAAAACCCCCTCTTGATAATTTGCTACAGAAAGGGATGAAGTTTAATGATTTCTTTGTGGCAGAGAATTCTTTTCCACTTGTTCATTTTTCTTTTCTTCTTTCCACTGCACCAATCTTTCCAAATTGCCACATGGAAAGGACAAATCTGGTGAAAGAGGCTATGGCCAAGCTGTAGCTGATGCTCTGCAAGCTTTCTCGAAAAGTTATCAGAATACAAACAACATTTCACGGATGGGAAGGAATGAAAAAACAAGGGGTAGAAGAGACAAAGGCAAAAAAGTGCATGTTCAAAAATTATCAAATGGAAACAAAACATAATAAGCTGGGGAAAAAAAGGTAGATTGTTGCAAATTGCCCTGTGAAAGAGAAACAATGTCAACAGTGATAATTTTATTTTGCAATTTAATTATACCTCTATTCATCTTTGGTGAGAGTGTACAAGAGAGCATGTCAATGGCATGAGAAGCTCCTCTAGCAACAGCAAAACATAATAAATAAATTTAATTGCTAGTGATAATAATTAGACATTTCTTTGAAAAACAGTTCCCAGAACTACTGAAAACTGTTGAGAAAAATAAATGTTATGGCTACTACAGGGAAATCCATTTAAATGCATTCATAGCAATAAATAATTTAAAACTGGTGAGGGTTTTTTATTATTGTTACTTTTTGAAAAAAAACCCAACACTTCCCACAGTTCCTTAGGACAAGCCTATTACTCGTACAAATGGGTTCTGCCCATCACTTCAGTACCAAAGTAGTACCACAGGAGAAAATTCTAATAATAATTAAATAATAAACACCATGCAGCCTGTCAGTTAGAATGCTGCAGAAGCACCATACAAAACAACAAATCTAAATGTGAGGAAACTAACATTGCTCTTCCTATAAATAGCATTCACCTGGCGAAATACATCTCATCATCGGCATGCATCATTTTATCAGGCAGACAGGTGTTTTAACTCTTCCTTGGCAGAGGTGATGGTTTCCCAGCATCTTTCTCTGAGCCCAGACACACGTACTTTCTTAGGACTGAGTGGAAAGAAAAACCAGGATGAAAAATCCCCCACTGAAGCGGGCATGACAGATGCGGAGCGTTGGGCAGAGTTAAGGGTATCGTGTCTTCTCTGTGGTTTATAGCACACGATTTTCTTAGCAAGAAACGAGGTGGAGGGCAGCTGGTAATCTTTCACTCTATGCAGAGAATCCTTATCGAGGATTTCGGAACAGAGCACTATTTCTTGGATGGATGGGAGCCATTTAATGTTTTCAACACTTATTAAAAACACGAAGTCACTGCTGACATGGGTTGGGAAGGTGGTAAATAGCAACAGCAGGTCACTGATGCACAAAGAAAACCATAAGCCAGGGCTAGTGTAAAAGGAAATCTTTGGGTAAACCAATTGTAGGGAATACTTACAGAAAGGGAGTGCTCTACCCTGGAAAGAAACGGTTCCAGAAAGAACATGGCAGGGTGGTGGATGCTCAGCTACACATTAGCTCTGTGGCTGGAAGGGTAACTTCAGTCCTTAGGATATGTAAACAGGGGGATATAGTCTAGAAGCCTGAGGTAATATTATCTTTGTCTGTGGCACTGGTGTGACCACTAATGGAATAGTGAATCTGTTTCTGGTGCCTATGTTTCAAGAGGTTGTTGATAAATTAGAGAGAAGAGCCAAGAGAATGGCTAAAGGACTAGAAAACACTACGAGGATTAGAAAACAATTGTGAGAGGCTCAAGAAGCTCAGACTGTTTAGCTTAATAGAGAAAAGGTTAAGGAGTGATTTGCCCACAGTATACAAGAACCTTCACAGGAAACAGAAATTTGATGGAGAGCTCTTCAGTTTAACAAAGACGGACGTAAACCAAGATCTAACGTCTGGAGGTCAAAGCTAGATGAATTCATGCCAGAAATTAAGGGGAATTTTGTAATGGTGAGAGCACATAACAATGGGAGCAGTTCACTGAATATTGTGGTGGCTTCTCCGTCATGATATTTTAACATCAGCTTTGGAAGACCTGCTGAAAGATATATAAAGCAAAATCCTTCAAGGAATCCTGTGGCCTTGACTAGGCAGAAAGACAAACTAGATAATGGCACTGCGTCTTTCCATCCTCAGTATCCAACAATTTATGATCTATGTTTGACGTCTAAACATTCTCAGCTATCTTCACTGATGTGTAACTGTGTGCCTGTTATTAAAAATCCCCCACGAAATAATTTTGGTTTGTTCATACTCTTCCTAAACTGTTGCCAGGGAATACAGAAGCACACAATACACATGATGTTGAAAAGTTTCTAACATACTTGTTGCTTCCTATCAGATCAAGCCTGGTTTGACGATGCTAAGAAGAACGCTCTTAATTTTTCAGTACTTTACAGTGAAAGCACAGGAGGCCAGTGACTCATTCCAGTTCTCCCTTTCAGTTAGATGGTGCCCCAGTTTCACTTTTAATTTGAGCACAGTGCTTGCCAGCAATTAATATTGTTGTTCTTCAAATGGTCCTGGGGGGAAGCTCTGAGGATATAAAATAACAGGGTGTTTTTGAAAAGAGTTTGTAAATACACCACCACAAACTTAACAAGTGAACTCTCTAAATCCTAGAACTGTACTGTTACCTGTACTGATCAACTCTCCATCCTGCTCATTACAGAATTCATTAAAATACGAGACTAATGAGCAAAATGAACGCATTCTTCTACCAAAGCTTCGATAACATTCCTGGGAGCACGCCTCCCATTTTTATTTCTTTATCCACCCCTGCAACGCTCTACATGCACAGTCAATTACCACAGATTGGTTTCTTGTTGAATCAACATGGTTTGAAGATAGTGCCCCTTTGAAAGTTAAAGCTAGGAAGAGCGGTGCAATGAGCTGATCAATCCTACAGTCCCAAACATTTGTCAAACGGGATTTAATGAAAGAGGAGTGTCCTTGCTAACATGCTAAATCCAGCCTGTAATCCCCAGCATAACAATAAAACAAAGACATTTCCATCCCCTCTTATACCAGGAATAGAGATAGGATGATGGAATGATGTGAACATAAAATAAGTGTACACACAGAAGCTTATGCAAAAAGGCTTTGTTCAGAAGTGCTGGAAAGCCACTCACCCCGAAACAATGGGGCAAATTAGCATGCATCCAGCCCAAGGGTGCAAGCAGCACACACACGCACTCCCGGTGACGGATGCTTAGCTCTTGCTGGGAGGTCACCACTACGAATCTTTCTTGAGAAGGCAGCATGTCAGATTTCAGACACTTTCCCTACAAATAGGCTTTTGCAGCTCAAAGGAGGAGGGGGGGGGAGCTTTTCGATCCAGATAATAAAGTCCATTTACATGAAAAGATGCCGCTTTCAATGACATGATTAATTTCGGAAATACCTGGCATCTGAATGAAGCAAAGACTTCAAGAGATGACTGATGATGAGAAAAGATAATTAGGCAAATGTCAAGAGTCAGTGTTTTGATTGGTGACTGAGAGGCTGGTCTGACTAGGTTATCGCATACTCATTCCAGATGGAAATGAAAGGTCTTTGTAGGGAGAGCAGGGTGATCCCTCCATGGTTAAATGTAAACTCTGTTTAAGCCTAGATTTCTCCTAGCTTTTACTCCTGGGAAGCCCTCCTACCCTTGCAAGTGCTCTATCCGCATGGTACTGGACCAAGCTTGCCCTGTTAGGATCTTAAGATGTTTTAAATGTGAACGATTTATCTTGCATTTTATTACTGTTTGGCTAGAATTGCATTAGCCTTTCCAAAACATCCCAGGCTGCCTTCTCCCCAGTGATCCGAAGCTGGAAGATAACACAGATCTTTTGCAGAGAGGGCAAAAGACTCTTCCTTTCCCAAATGTCTCAAAGTATCTCTCCTCAGGTTCCCACCAGATACCCCAGGGCAGTGACTGCCATTGAATGCTGGTGCCCTCCACAGGACATAGAAAAAAACCGAAGAGGACGCTGCCGACTGGGCCATGGTGTACTCTGACAGGATTGCCTTGTTGAGATTGACAGATTATCTCCCCTTCAGAAGAGGGAGCATTCACAAGGCCCTCTCCATAATCCATCACAGCGCTCCAGACTGTGCTTGCCATCGCTTGCCCCTTCTCCTTGCACACTGCTTTTGATTTGTGGGATATGCTGGCTTTGTGCAGGCGCACTTAATCCTCTGCAGGAAAACCGACGGCACTCAGAGACCTCAAAACTGGTTTTCTGAGGAGCTCAAAGCACCGCTTGCTTCATAACTCTATTGTTGTGGTGCGGACCAAATATCAGGCCCAGTTCATCATCTAACTGAACCCACTGCCAGCAAAGACCTCCTCTGCAAAAGCAGGCTTGAAAGAGCAGCCGACGAAGCACCAGTCTGATAAGTCATACCTAATTTGGCCAGACATTCAATGCTGAGGCTGCTATTAGTTAATCTTCATATAATTTGTTAAAGTAGCCTTTATGAAGTACTGGAAATAATTGTCTCCCTCCCCCCCCTTCTGAATCCTGTGGCTGTGCACGGTTAGGGGTTTAATAACAGACTGTATCGTGCAGTCAGAAACAGTGAAGGTTTTATAGCAGTGCATTAGCCAGAGGTGGATAACCTATCTCTAGAGGCTTGATTGACTGGAAACATATTCTTAGCCTGCTTAAAACTGCTTAGAGTGTGTCACGGAGGTCCCCCAAAATAAAATGTTCAGTGTATTTAGTGAAACCCTACACCCTAAGTACATGTAAGGGCGCTGTAAGATACTAATTAGGTTGTAACATAAAACACCGTAAGAAGCAAAGCATGACACACACAAAAAAAAATGTTTAAGCTCTGGCCAGCTCTTTCATGTTAGAGAAATACATTAAAAATATATTCACAGCAAATATACTGGGGCTTTGAATAAATCTGTTTCTCATAGTAGCCCGTAGCTTGATAGTATAGATATTGCTCATTATGGAGAAATTTCTACTTAAAATTGTCCTCAAATATTAGAAACTATCCTTATTTACTTTTTCTTAAAAAATATATATATAAAATCCACTAGCACTAAGATCAGCGAACCATGAAGCTGGTTAAAATATGCATGCCACCCAGCTCCAAACATTTTCTTAGGAAAGGTGAGAAGAAGGATGATGAAAATAATGATTCTGCATGATGACATATAAAGCTTGTAAGATAATAATGACTTCAGAAAGTTAACATACCTCCCAATTTTCCCCCCTGAAATTTAAATTAAACATACTGTTCAAACACCGTTCATTGAAATACTAGCTAGAAGTTAGTTTTTTTTAAGGTGAAGGTCTTCAGTTCTATCACATGACATCACCCACAAACCACAAAAGTGATGTCTTATGTCTTTTTTTAGCATCTACAAATTCTGAGATTCTTTTTTTTTTTTAAGAATTAATTGCCAGCCAACAGATTTTCTCCATACTTACGCATGTTTCTTCTCTTATCTAGTGCCACTCAGCTATACCACATTGTATAAAACAGAAACACTACCTCCTTAATAACGTTGGAATTTGAGTAATTTTTAAAAGTTTAAGGATATAATTATTTACTTGCATCATAAATACTATTAACATAAAACATATGTGATGTACTGAAAGAAGTAGAACTCAACACTGTCAAGTATAAATTTAAATGTACGAAACAAAATTTAGTGTACATATATATTTTTTTAGAACTAAAATCTAGATGGGATTGTTCCCGATGCTTTTATAAACATCTCTAATGGCACATGTATATATATATAACACATTTATATTGTACAAAGCTAAGTGTATAGATTTAAATATTATTATACCACAACCAAAAGCTACCTTGTGAAAAAGCCTTGCCATTGTTGCACATTATTGAAAGGAATGAAGTGCTAATTTAATAAATATGTCGCTAGCTGTGCTCAAACTAAACACCATTAATGTATGTTTGTTGTTGTATGTGCATAAGGTTACAGACTGCAAAAAACCTTACTGGGAAACAAGCTGCATTTTATCAATGAATATATTCTTCTTGTGGTTTTATGGCTTTAATGTGGACAGTCACTTTTCCTCCTTTGTTTGGAAAGGTACAGTTTATACTTCATCCTGGATTTAGCATTTCCCTTGAAGGTTTTTGTGATTAACAGTATAATATTTTTATTGAGTTATTTCACACACAAATGACTGGGCCCGAAGGGTATTCTAGGTTTACAAGATTTTACTAAATAACTACGCTCCCCTTCGTATTAAAGCTGCTAATTAGTGCTTTTAAACAGCTCAACATTTAATTCTTTGAAGGCATCATATCAAGGGCTGATATAAAACTGTTTATGTAGAAGGATATATAAAATAAGAAGGTGTTAAACCCAACACAAATTGAGTGGCAGGGGGTTCCCTAAAGTGCTAATTTTATGTTTGTTTTCGTCTCATTTAAAGTTAAGATGTCTGCATTCTAACAGTGATGTGTAACATGCTTTACATACAGATTAAGCAAAATGTGTCAATTTATGAGCCTTATTTGCCTGGAGAGGTAGCCATCAGTAGTTTCATCAGTGATTTTATGCATATATATTTATTTATATAACACACACACACACGTGTGCGTGTTTTCACACGTGGGGATACAAAAGCGTGTTGTATATGCATAGATGTGTGAGTGCTCGCACAGGAGCACACATTTGTACATCCATATTAGCTAGCCTCTGTATGTCCCTGCATTTCTGTGATTATGGAAAACTTAAAACTAATTAATTACATGAGATTGCTCATTTAAAAAGTTTAAATATTTAATTTCATTTTGTTTAAATATACTGTGAGATTTTAAAGCCACATTTTGTTTAATTGGGATTGCTAAACTGAACTGATTTATACACACTGAGAGTATCAGATAGCTGCAAGAGAGAAATAAAGGATTTGTGAGCTACATTTTATATCCTTCTTTTCTCCAAGTTAATCTTCACATTGTCCCAGAAATTCATTAAAAACATGGGAATTTTCACTCAAAAGTGCTGAATCAAAATTGGAAACCCACTTCTTTGGAAACTAAGCATGAAAATTTCCACTTTTCATCAAAGCCATTGTTCTTACAAATACAATTTTGAACATTGCGTTCAGCAAGGTTTTAAAAAGAATCCTGTGAAGTGAATTTCTGAGTCTCATAAGGAACTGTGAATTGAATGAAAGTCTCAACTGTCCATCTTCAGCTGACCCCACTTCGCTTCCTGAGAGCACCGCTGCTGCGCTCCACTCCCTGTGATCACTTTTGGAGGGGTGGTAATTGTTTTCTGATATATCCCCATATACATCTATAAGAGGACGCGATGTCGTGCAGACACAAGACTCCAGCTCCTTGAAGCTGAAGAGCTCAGTGTGGTATCCCACCCAAGCTAAGTGGTCCTGGTGCAATTCATCTGTTTACAGGTCTTGAGCTAGTACAGGTGTACTCATTTCAGGGTTCACATGCAAAACTGATGAGAAATTATTTATGCGACCTAGCGGCTGTGCATAATTATGTACTAAATGTAATTTACATAGTACCCAATGTGTTTGATGCAAACATTAAGATGGAGAATGTCACTCAGGTAAAGCTGCAAGACAGGGTAAAAAACCAGAAAACCATCAGGTAGGATAACATATACATCAATGTCATCCCTCTAATGCTGTATTATTGTGAAGAAATGGAGTTTAAGAACTAAATATCCACTCTGTACATTGTATGGTAAACTTTTTTGAGAGTTCCCTTCTTAAAGGACATTCAGTTCTGCCTTTTCACTTTTGATAGGCAAGTATTAGACATTGCCATCTGGCTACACAGGCCAATGTACAAACATGTGCTAAAAATAGACTTTCCCCATAGATATCAGTCTAAGTAAACTGCCTGGTTGTGGAAAGACGATAATGTAAGAATATAAGCAATAGCATCTTTGTGGGGTTGTTACTTCAAGAGCAGTGCTTCACCACTGTGTTATGTTTATTTGGGCAAGCATTTTTCTCTATTGTAGAATGAATCACTATTTTGCAACCAATATTACAAATGTTTTGGTCTGTTTATTTTACATACATGTATGAAGACAGTGGGTGGAAATGAACTGGCGAAACTCAAGATTTTCCTAGCGAGATCTTGAGTAAAATCCAGTGTGGCTTTTATCAAAAGGCCCGTTAAAGCTTTACCTCATTCCCAAAGTATATGATCAGCTGGCATTGTCAAAGCAGAACTAGTAACCCTGTCCCCACAGCTTCAAGGGCAAGCGTTAACATTTGCATCTGATTATGCACCTCACCTCACACTGAAGTATCCAGAAAGACATGTATATTGTTTTGTGTTCAAAATTTAAGGTGAAATTACAATACGATGCTTTATAGTTGCCTCAGCATTAGAACCTAAAATGCACTGATCTCCTACTATTTTCATGGTCTTTGTTTCTCTATTCCTAAACTCGGCTTCCCCTGGAGAGCCTCTGGGAGCAAGAAAAATTGGAAAGTTGCCCTGACTCTCATTCTGCCCTGACACATGTGTTGGTATGCTTCAGAGCAGCCTAGAGGCAGCTTCGACAAATAACATCTGGCAGTTTGCCTCCAAGACTCGCACTTATCCTACTGAACTTTAGGCACACACACTGAGGCATCTTTAGTGGGAGTCCATCACTTTTTTTCCTCTCTAGGCAAAAAAGAAAGGCAGCCACAAACGAAACGGGCATCCCTGGGGCACACAGGATTTGTTTTTCTTTATAAATTAATCTCATAAAAGAAAAAAGAAGTTCACAGTTATGATGTGAACTCGGGATCAAGCAAAAATGGGAGACCAGCTCTGCCATTTCTCCTTTTTGTAACTTAGGAAGCCTAGCCATTAACCCACTGGCATCTGCATCTCTATCTGCATCTTTATCTGCATCAATTATAGATTGATGGGTCCCATTGGCTTCTACTGTACAGTGTCAAAGAGTTGTCCATAGCTGAACATTTAGAAGAGTCAGAAATAGTCTGTCTCTGTATGGTCTAAGTCATTTATATTACCAATAGATGCACCGGCTTTCTCCTTTGCTTCTGTGCAAACTTACTGTACTGAAGAGTTGCCTCACATGACTGCATGACAGTCCAATTCCTAATAAATCCCACCTGACTGAAATGAATTAGGTCTGGGAATATGTGTTCCAGATTATTAACCAGCACCTTTGCAAGTAACTTACCATCCACATTTATTAAAGATATTGGGTGATAATTTGTGCAGTGTTCTGGATCGCTCTCTGGTCTAAGAATTATGGTAATTAGTGCTCAGAGAGAGGATGTAACTCGTACGTTTCTGAGGGTGCAGAGAATAGCATATCATTACACTCCTTTTAGATTTGAGATGGATAACTTAAAGGCTATTCCTATTTTTTAACCTTGGCCAGCTGCGTATGGATGGAGGTGCTGAGCAGGTCAGGAGACCAGCGCTCCATCTCCAGCTTTGCCAGCATGGGACAGTGCACTGGCCCCTCATTTCCATTTGTAAATGAGAATAAAGATCTGTTAGCCTGGGGTTCAATTTCAGCAGGCACTTGATCAAGAGGAAATATTTGATTTGATGAAATACATAGAATAAAAGGCACCTGCATCTTTGGCTCACAGTGTCAGGTGAGGATCTGATGATAGTTCAAAGGGCTGTAAAGTGAGAGGCCAGTCCAGGAGGAAGGATCAGCACGGACCTCTGCCTCAGTCTGATTCAGGTAACGGTGCTGGGGCTGTAGAGTCACCACTCTAAAAAGCCTTTTAAAATGTTCTTTAAAACAGCAGAAAAGGGCAGAAGATAACAAACCACCATCTGCTTTGGTAGACATCAGAAAGCAGGTTTTCAAATTCTGCGAGGTAATTGAAGAAAGAAGAAAATTATACACTCTTCCTCCAGAAATATAAGTATTAAATTCAATTCTGTATTACAGACATGCCAGAAGTGTGCCTGCAGTGGTCCCAAGTATTGGCAGGCCTAGAAATAACACTCGCATACCCAAGGCTCAAGAGACTTTAGGCATGTCCTTCACCTGAGTTACACTGATCCTGCAATGTTACCTGAAAATCTCCGGCTGCTTGATTCCTCTGCTGGAACATGATGTCTTCATACCACTTTCCTGGAAGAGAAAGTAATCTGCGTTGCTACATCTTTACTTCTATGTGCACTCAGGCAGACACACAGAGGTCTGTGATAACAGGGCCATCAACCCAGTTTTCTTCACCCCTCTGTAAAACTTTGCCTTGGCTTATTTCATGGCTAGTCATTAAATTGTGTAATAATTTCCATGGTGCAATTTTGGAGGATGAAAAAAAAACCCCAACTTTTCCCTTCAACAACATATTTCTGCTTGACTTTCATCAAAGAGTTAAACAGCCAAGGGCTTTTAGCATCTCATTTCACTTACACACACAGGCCATTATAACCTGCATAAACAAGGATGACAAGTTGAGATTAATGAAGGTCCCAAAGTGACAGAACAATTTAATTGTCAGAAATCATAGGAGGTGAACTTTGCCAGTGTATTTATATAAGACTGCCATAGTCTAAAAACTTCCCTAATTGATTATGACCAATAAGTAATAACACTGGAAGCAGTTTTCTGGTATACAAATAAGAAATGACCCAAAACACTTAATAGTGGTATTAAGATGCACAATATAAGAATATTAGATTGATAAAATAAATGACCAATAACACTTGGTAAATAACTGTAGCATTTACCCTTAAAACCGGAGCAGAGCAAACTGCAGCTCTGATGAAAGTCAAATGAAATGATTTGGCTTTAGAAAAACAACCTGTGATGATCAGGGAGCCTTACAGTGATACAACTACAGCAGAGGCAAGTGGGATCCAGGAAAATCTGAAATGTAAAGCTGTTTGTTCTTCCCCCTCCCCTGCACTACTTTAAGACACTTTAAAACTTTTTTTGGTTAAGAATCTTAGAATGATGATGCCTTTTTGTCCAGGAGGAGTAAAACCAGACAAACCTCGGATGCTAATTAAGGTCACGCAGAATCTCACTTCTAACTTTTGAAAGAGTCACCAGGTAATTAAAAGCTCAAAATTACAACCTACAGCTCTTTGTATTTTTGAATTCCGCATGCTCATTCAGTTGTAGTTCTAAATATACTATTGACTTTGGAGCTCACCACCTCAACTGGAAGCCTGTTCAACCTGTTCCATATGATCATACCCTTATTTTTTGCTTCCAGATATCCTGTCTTATGTTTCACTTACATCTTCCAGTCAGGCTTCTCCATTGATCCCATGCACATCATCAAACTAACTTGAATGATAACTCTTAGAGAGATGGAATAATCTCTCCTTTATGTTTTTTCTTCTTCTTTTTTTTTTTTTCCCTTTCTTTTCCAGAAGTTAAGTAACTAACTGCTGGCAGTATTCTCCCTTCTAAATATAAGGAATATCTCTTCATTCCAGTAATATTTTCCTTAAATGGCTGCCAGGGATAGCTGTATAATTGATCCTGCCTTCAAGCAAGGGAACAGAATCTATGGCCTATGGAGTTTCCTTCCAGTCCTACATTTCAGTGATTCTCTAATGATAAAGCAAAAAGGCAGCACTCAATGCATTTCACTTATATCACCTTGTAACTGTGCCTCCACATGACTAAATCAGGCTCATTGCACCATCTTGCTCTCTTAGCTACAACAGCATGTGTTAATTTAGCTCTTCCAAACTTCTTCCAATACGCAAACCAAACAGGATACTGTAGACCAAGCTCTGCCTCAACATACATGAGGCTGTTCCCATTAGATCAAAGGGAAAGGTAAATATAGCTGAGGCAGAAATTGTCTCCATATGTCATACGCAGCCTAACTGGTGTTTTATAAAATGATACTTACTGTCACCAGCAATCTGTGAAAACACTCCCAATTTCCACAGGATCTTCCCCTTGCCATTCTTTTCAAATGCTTAGAAAAAAGGTTTGAATTTTTTTCACAGGGATTTTTGCGAGCAGAAAGTCTATGCTTACTTTTCGACAAGAGCTTGAAAACCTCAGTCCCAAATGCATTACATGCTTTTGGAGTTCAGAAAGAAAGTGCCCGCATTTCAATTTAGATTAGTTAGACACATCTTGATAAAAGCTGAGGTCTGACTAACCTTCCTTACTGCTGCTTGGAGCAGGGCATGCACAGCATAAAGGGGAAACTCTTTCCTCTGTCTCAAGTTTAGTGTCTCCTTGATGAATACTTTATCTGCAGGATTTTTAGCAGAGATTTTTTTGGGGGGGTTGTTGGTTTTTTTTTTTGTTTTGAAAATAGACAGACATATATTTTGTGTAAAGCCTTTTCAGACAGCAGATAACTTCTAGCTGCTGTTTGGCTGATGGATTTTGAGACATGAATATTCAAAAGTTATGATGTCTTGGCTGGTCCCTGATGTATTTTAATTCTTTGATCAGATAAATGTAATTGCTTCCAAAAAAATTGTATGTGTCTTGAAGGACTGAGAAAATGAATTTAAAATGTGCTTTCACAACCAGTTAAGGCTATTTACAGAGAGGCTGGGCTTCTAGTACCTTTTCCCCCCTAAAATTTGTTGTCTGTTTATTTAAAGAATGGGAAGGAAAAGGAGCACAAATCTAACGCCAAAGGGTTAACAAAATACAGTTTTTCGGGAGAAGGCTCAGGTCACACTCCTTCTGAGCTGATGTATGCTTTCAAGACTTTTATCATCATTAAAATCCTCACTGATAGCAAAACAAGATCTCCTTAACCTTTTTACGTCACCTCCCGTTGGAAGGTTGAGAGCCCAACTTGTAATGGGGTTGGGAAAAGCAAGCTACAAACATCATGGTTTGGCTCCAGCACTTTTACTTGATAAGTCCAAAACAATCCACTTGGACAAGCCCTTTCTATGCAAGCTTGAAAAATAACCTATTTAGCATTCCCCAGCCCCAGCACATGATTTCACTGGGAAACTATGCAAAAGATACTTTGGAAATAAATATGCACAAGAAATTACAACTCTGTCTGAATGACCCCCTACCTTGGAATGTCTAGAACTGTGAGAATTATAAGGTCAGGAAATATGTACAGGCCTAGTGCTGCGAAAAGTTACTATTCCTTATTAGGAATCTGCACAGACATGGACGCAGGAGTTGTATAAACTAAAAGGAAGATTTTTTTCCTGTCGCTTACATGCCTAGTCCTTGACCTATCCCATTTATAGTTTCCTTTAAGATACTATGCATTGCAAGTTCATTTGTTTCCTAGTAGTCCTCCAGCAGTGATCTTTAGATCCAGCCAATACTGCAGACAGAGCGGGGCTATGTAAGCAGAAGCCTGAGATTTATATGCCTGTAAAATCACAGGTATTCATTTATATCACTGCTAACAATTTTGAGCTCTGACTCTACAATTTCCAGGTAAAAGGTATCCTTACTCTCTGTCTGAAAATCTTAAATGTAGACGTATAGAACTGTTTAGTCTGCTTTACTATAAATAGGAGGTAATATGTTATTTCAAACAAAAAGCATACCATAAACTACACACTTAATTTTGACAGATTGTGCTTTCCTATATATGGCGTGGTCCTGCTGTGCTTTCACGGATCAAACTCCCGTTGACTTCAGCCGTGTCTTCCAACAGCGCAATTCCAAATATTGCCTTTTGTTGTATTTCACACTTTTGGGGTTTTTCCCTAATCCTTTTTTCTGCATAAAAGTACTGTATTCCGCAAGATCCAATTGTAGGCTTGCACGGGCGGCGACACAAAAGCCTCTTAACAGCTGAAAAGTGCCTGCAAGAAAAAATTCTCTCCATTTCTTTTCCTCTCCCCTCCACCATTCAAGTGACATGATTAGACGATCAATTTTCAAAGTTAAGGAGAATACCATTGCTGCAGATCACCCCCAAAATCTGCAAAAGGAAAATGACTGCTTTTACACTGTAGATAACCTTTCAGCAAACATTCTCCCATTTCCCTCCAGTTTGCAGTTAAATTGCATGGTGTGTTTATTCTTCTAGTGAACAGGCCCATTATATGACTTAAACGTGTTAGTGTACACAGCACTGACATGTCCATTACAGCCATAAGCACTGATACGTAGATTACAGAGAAGTTCAGGTTACCCAATTAAGAATTGGAGCTGCATTTCAGAAACCTAGAAGCAGGAGGGAGCTCTGGTTTGAGTATTTCAGTTTGATATACGCTGATAAAGACGCTGTTTGCAGAATATTGGTCCATTGGGTCTAAACAGCGGCAATCAGAAGGCAAGTGGGACTGAAGAGGAGGACCTAAACCCAAAAATAAATTCAAAATGCTGGCTCCCGGTTTAGCTTCTGAGAACTGAAAAAATGCAACTGAAAAGAGGAGAGTGTGGCTTGCCCCCTTGCCAGCGTGGAAGTGTGGTCAGGAGGACGGGCATGGGTAAAACCTGACATGTCCAGGCTGCTTTACACCTCACCTCCTTGCTTGCACTGGGACTCATGCTTTAAGCCAAACAGCACACGTAGGCAGCAACACAAATATCAAGTTAAAATAAAATAAACCCAAACCTCACTGCATCAGGAATATGGCCCAGCCAGCACTTTCTTGGTGCTTCGTTGCTGTGGGGTTAGGGCAGATTTTGCCACACAAGCCTATAATCAGTTATCAGATTGTCAGCTTTAATTAAAACAAACTAAAAATAGCATAAGAGCTTTTCTGAGCCTTCAGTTCTGCTGAAAACCTAGGTGCTGTAACTGCCAAAGATGTCCAGCGACTCAGATCTGGAAGACTGAAAAATATTTCCTTGGGGGAGGACAGGGCTTGTGTCTTTGATGTGGCTCTTGCAGGGGCTCCAGACACAATTACAAGTGGGTTTGCAATACTGCTCTGCATGGGTACACACAACTCACGTGCTGTGTGACAGCAGTGCGCCTTCCGTGGTGCTTTGAGACTTTTCCTTTTTCCCCAGTGAGGTACGTGAATCATTTCAGGTTACCAGGAGATTCTCCACTGACTTCAATGGGAATGGAATTGGACCTTAAGCTGTTGTCAGAGGAGGACACTGAGAAAGGCAGCTCTAGCCGCTTCCATTTTATTTAAAGATGTTGTTACGTGCTTTGACAGTTCAGCCCTGCACATTTAAACATTCGGTTACTGTAGCTTTAGTGAAAGTGATTCTCTCTAGCAATACAAATCTCTGGTTACCAAACATTTACTTTATGCTCTCAAAAAGATAATCTAACAACATTCAGAGTTTTCTGTTTCCAAATAAAATGAATTCACAATATCCCCTCATGTTATTGTTCCAGTCTGTACAGCTAAATTTAACTCCTTTATCTCATGCTGATCTCTCAAATGAAGTTCATTATTATATCAGGTATGTTCACGGTTAGCAATGATTGTTTAATATTAAACACCCTTTGCCAATAAAGCTCCATATATAATTGACTGTTACGATCTTGGTTACAGCTGTTTCAATAATAAAAGCTCTAATTAAAATCACATTCAGATTTCTGAGATAACCACTTTGGCCTCACTCGCACAGAAAGCAGTACCTGGTAACTGTCTTAAAGGCCAGAGCGAGACCATTTCTCCCAGAAAGGCCCTGACCAGTGGAGGACTGCAGGAGCCGTTCCTCCATCCCAACTGCTGGCTCCTTTGGGAAGAAGGGGCTGAAATTTTGGTGCTTTCAGGCATGTTTCTATGCCAGTCATTCTTTAGCAGCAAGAAGCCCAGATGTGCTTTTGAACAGCTGAAAAACCTATACCACTTCCTTTAAAATTCTACAATGTTTCTATAATGATGGTTTTCCTAACATTTTTTCTAATACCAAGATGGATAAGCTTCAGATATCTGGATTGCGCAAACTGCCTTATTCCCTCTGACATTCTCTCCTCTACTTTTTTCCTATCTAGTCCCAACTAGAGAAAAACTTTAGGGAAAATGTATTCATACATATTTGTGTGGAGTAGGTGATGATATTCTTTTTCTGGGATAAAAGTATCTTGTGACCGTATCAAAATGCCTACCAAAGAGATCATCGTGCTTGCACATAATGTGCTGCAGACTTAGTATGTCATTTCTAAGAACTTTTCAATTAGATGCTAAAAAATTTGCAGTGGTTTAATAAAGAAAGCCAGTGAATTTAGGAAGTTAATTTTACGGCATGCATCTTTTTTTCACCATACAAGAAGCAAGTGATAGCTGAGACTAGATTGGCTTCATGCCTCCTTACCCTCGAAGCACAGGTCAAATAGCTGCCTCCCAGAAGCAGGAAGTGTGGCTGATGCTCAAGCAGGAATCTGGACTTCTTGTCCCCCAAACATATAACCATATAACCCCGCATGTCAAGGGAGACCCTCCCTGGAATGGAAGAAAAATTATTATTTTCTGAACTATGATCGTTCTCACAGCTCACATAGGTGCAACTCTGTACACTATTCTTTTATACAAAGTAGGTCATAGTATCTCTGTTTACTTTTAGGAAACTGTATGAGAAGATATTAATAATAGGTAAAACTACTACCACATGGAAGAGACTAACAATCCCACTCCGAGCAGCCAGCCTGCCTCACAGCAGACTAGATGGAGATCTATAAGTAGTGACATAGAGTTGAACTTGCTCTGGCTCTGCCATCGTCTCATCAAAACATTCTCAGGTATACGTGCCATAAAACCAAATCCTACCTCACCATGAACAGCATAAAGAAACCTTGCATAGCATCCTTCTCCGCCCCTCAATTTACCTTCCGCCTCAAATATTCAGCTTGAAGAACTGAGATCCTGATACCAGTAGCAGACAACCATCACTGCACATTACAAAAAACATTCCAACCAAACTTTGGCAGAACCAGATGTGACAAGAAGCAGGCTCCTGTCTTGACCCGATCATCTCACTGGAGCAAGTTTTTTAATATTAAGATTACAAAGGACTAGCAGTTTGTATGTTAGTATTAACGTTACAAAGGACTCTTCTTTCTTTAGGTAAAGGGAGCACACAGGGAAACTAAATACACTGCAAGTTTAACAGGATAAACATAACTGAGAGAAGGAAATAAATACAACTCCTACCAGAACACCAGCTCACTGCCACCAGGACTTCAGCTACAGGCCAAAATTTAAGCCAGTGCCCAGCCAGTTATTCCAGGCACTTCAACCACACTACTCTAGTTCACACCCTCCGAAGAACTCAACCCTTGCACATGAGCATGCAATTATGGCTAGACAGTCTTGACCACTGGAGGGTTTCTTCACTGCTGGATCATCCTGAAATATTCCAGGAAAAGATCTGTGGCCTCTGAGATGTCCTCTTCTCTCCTCTTTATCCAGTATTGATCCCACTGCCACCAGCTGAAGTTTTCTTCTTCACTCTTCCTTCACCTGTTTTAGCATCTGCCTTGTGGGGAGGCTGTGCCAGTAGTACTCAGCAGAAATGAGACTCTGCCAGTTTTTGAGCAGACCTGTAACTTGTCTGAATCACTTTACACTGGGTGCAGTGAATTAGGAAAGCCTACGGATGTGCAGAGCTATTTTGCAATTGTGCTATTGTTCACCTGTTCCATTCAAGTGAGTGAACACTGCTGTGAAGAACTTTGCTTTTGAGCTTCCTTGTATTTTAAATTTATGCCTAAAAGCTGCATTGAGAAAGTGGTTTGGTGTTTCCATGCAGAAATAGAATGTTTTTATGAGAGTAATGTACCAGACCAAACAAAAATAATCTTACCTAGTACTTTAGAGTGAAAATTAATTTTGTGTCATTCAAACCAGTAACCTACAGGGTACTGATGTACAGAGGACCAGTAAACCCACCTTTTCCCTGCCCCCAATGCACTAGTTATGCAGGATAGGATTAGGTTTGGTAGCACCCTTCTCATTGCATCATCACAAAGTGCTTTATAAAGAAGCTCTGTTATCCTGCTGGGCTCAGTATTTCTACTGTTATAGATTATTTTCAGAATGTGCTTAAGGAAAGGTGTCTCCTGGGTCTGGGACATCAAAAAGGAAACAAGTTCCACACCTGGTCACTCAGGTTTCCCACACATGTCTATGGTGAGACTTTAACTTCAACTGGTCAACTCTCAGAGCCTGACAAAGTATCTTCATTCAGCAGCAGGTCTGAGCCTCTCACTTGCCATAATAACTGACCCACTTCTCCCCCCCATCTAACAAGTGAACACAGATGATGTATGTTTTAGTGTAATACAGGACTCCCCTCCTTGTGTCTCATTCCTTCAGCAGCTTCTCCTATCTGGCACCGTAGCCTGATTAAATATTAACATGGGGTGGGTCCTATTATTTCCTGACTTCCAAGAATCCATTGGTAAATTGAGATCTAGCTGCTAAAAATTTCTGACACAACATAATTTGTATTGAACCCCCTTTCCATGCCAGAGTGCCACTGTTAATAAATCAGGCTGTTCACATTGAATAAATCTATTTAAATACTTATAAAATATTAAAGATGCATTTGGGAAAAGCCTCTAAGGTGATTTTTGCACCCATGCACCTCACAGTAACTAATTTATTAAAGAGTTTGCAAACCTGGGAAAGAAGGGAAAAGAAAAATGGTTTCATAAACCAAGAGCAGAAGCCAATTTTTCAGCTCAGATGATGAAAGGAAGCATGCATTTCTAATCAAAAAGACAGATACGCCTTTTCTCTCCCACCATTCCCTCAACAGCAAAGTGCCTTTTCATCATCAACAACACTCCATTCCTAATGTCTGCTGAGGCCTTTCTGCACCTTCTCCATACACTAGTAATGTACACACAGCATCCCTTTGAAACAAGAGCCCATTAGCCGTGGCAGACTACCTTTTCACATGAAGTCCTTCCGTTGGTAGTCATCAGTGGAGTGCTAAATCATCCCAACTGGGCATGCTCACATCAAGGCAGCGGGATAAACAGGTAGTTAGAGCTGCAGAATGAAAATTGCTTGTCTACCTTTCTTGTAGGGTGTGTGTGTCAGGGGGGTGGTTGTTTAGGGTTTTTTTAAGGAAAGGTCATAAACTATATAGGGAACATCTAGCTCTCCTCTCTCACCCCCTTTTCTCCCCCTTAAATACGGATTCTTTAACAAATCCACTTTTGCTTACACCCAGGTCATCTGTAATTTTAGACCTTCAACCACCAGCCAGTCCCCTTTAAAGATTACATAGTAAATGTGACCATAAATTTGCCCCACAATAAGAAACGAGTTTGAGCATGCCCTGCAAGAGGGATTTATGTGATTGTTTTCCTTCCAGTGGGCGTGGTGAAGGGATATAGAAACTGTCAGCAAGAGCAGCAAGCAGGGTGATACTTCACAATAGCTACCTGAGTAATGCAAGAGAGATTAAGCCTAAATTGAGGACTGCCATTTCAGAGGACAATTAATTTTCAGGCTGTCGTAAATGCTCTGTTGACATTTCTCAGCCAAGATTTTGCTTCTCAGGAAGGATTTAAAGAGCTTTGTTCAATATAGGCAGTAGTGCTGCTGCCATTCTTTGGGCTAAGTCTAGAGGGGCTTCCTCCTAGAAAAGCTTATTTCTCTGACATGCAAGAAAGCTTCTGTTTATTTTGTTAATGCTGACTTCTAGATCTTCACCTGAGAGCCCATCTCAGACTCAGGGTTGTGACAGCTATTTTTCCGTAAGTCCCTACTTGGTATCGTAACATGGCTGGACAGACCAAAAATGATGCAACCAAAGGCCACATTTGGGTAACAGTCTGCCTGTGAGACCCTGTTCTTTTTAACCACAGCAAGCACCTAGGAGCACAATGGTCTCTACCTAGGAACAGGAAGTCTATTGATCGCTGACTATGTCATATGTGGGTAAGGTGCTTTTCTGCAAGCTGAAGTTGTCCTCTAAGTCGGTAACTAGTTTTACTGCAAGAGATGACAGATGATGGTTCCAGGTCCACAAAGAGAAATCCTGGCCCCTGCCTGACAATAATCCGAGAACTGCCTTCTGCTTTAGTGACAGTAATATCCCACTTAAGGACACTGTGACAACAGACTGGCACCCCCTAAAACTCTCTGGCCACTGCTGCCTGGGGCATCTTCTTCCAAGAGGGTGCCTAAATGAAGGTGTCTAAGCGAGCTTCTGGGCAGCTTAGAGAGCCCAGAGTGAACTTTGGAAAAGGTCTTCTGCTACAGTGAGGCCACTATGAAATTCCAGAGCTCGGTACCTAGCTGTACTCATCCCGGTTGGAAGGGGGTGGCCTTGCCACTGGGCCCAATTTATTACCAATGACAAATTGCCTGTCAAGAAGCAGCTGCTTTGTACGAACATACAAATGTTTGTGTACAGAGACTGAAGGACGAAAGGGTTAATTATCCAACAAACTCAGGCAGAGGGGGAAAAAAAGTTTCAAGCTCAGGGAGGTTATCATTGCCTTTTGCGCAGGCTGGTTTTAATCACTTTCTTGTACCTCTCCCTGACTTCATTTATCAAGCCTTCACATAAAAGTTGCAAAGTGAGGTTATTCAGCGGATACCTCCATTCATCTCGGATGATTGACCAGGGTGGTTTGCAGTACAAGCCAACCTGGGTGATAGCATTCCTCTTGTTTTCATTGCACAGCCTGCTTTCATTTTATGCTGTAATTGTGTTTTCACAAAACCATAACCAAGCAGGCTGCAGATCCCAGGTTCCAGATTTATTTACAAACACCCCTGACCAGCCCCCTCCGCCTTCTCCTGTTATCTGCTTTATGCTGCTTTGGATCTTACCGCCAGGAGTCTGGGGTGGATTAACACAAGATAGGAACTAGATCCAATCTAACCAAGGGGACCTAATCAACCCATGCTTCCACCCCTGCTTCTTCTCCTCAGCACAAACCTAAATCCTGCTTACACACAAACATTTAATGGGAATCGGTATCTGAAATTAAATACTTCTTTGTGACCTTGCAGGAGTGGTGTCAACCTCAGGCAGGTAACAGAAGCACTCACCTTATTTGACAGAAAGAGGTAAACTGCTCCATCCGGAAATTCAGGAGATGTCAGTGAAGAGGCCATGTCTTTCAAGAGGCTGTTCAGGGACCTGAGCATCATCATCTCTGAACCTCTACGAGATGGGCCATTAAGGTGACTGAAACAAGTTACAGATACTCTTAACGACTCAAGGTGAGTATATATGGGTGAAGAGCAAGAAAAGAGCAAATAGTTTAACCATCTTTTATTAATGTAAATAAGACTGAGTTGAAATTTCATCTGCCAGTAAGACTTCGGAGCTGATCATGAGGCAAAATGTAATAAAACCATTTTTCCCGCTTTTTGTGTAAGTAAAATCACCAGAACTTGGATCACGCTGATTACTGAGCAGCTGATTCACATATAATGTAAGTAAGTGTGTGTGGGGGTGGTGCAGCAGGAACCTCAGCTGAGGTAAATCAGCATAATGATGGCTCTGATTCAGTTCACACCACTCCATTTCAAAACTTGATACAATTTTTTCAGTGTACTTCCTTTTGGAAATGTACATTTGGTGAGAAAAGCCCAGCTAATGATTATGAAGAGTTCCTGTCGGCAGTATTCATCTGCAGTCACTTCCTATGCGAAAAGCCTTTAGATAAAAGTAGCATTTCCATCCAAACAACCTGGACCAGTTTGGGTGGGGAAGAGGAAGGGCGACAGGGCAGAATCGCCGACCAAGTCTTTGTTCTATTTAAAGCATTCCAATAAGATTTCAGCCACAGAATACGGCAATAGAACTGATCACAGGGGAAAATGCAATTAAAATACCTTCCTGCATTTTGCAGCCGCAAAATCGTTGGCAAATCACTGTAATCTGGCTTTGCTGAAGTGGAGGGCATGAGTCAATGCACCAGGAAAGAGTTTCAGCTAAGTACTTTTCAAGTTAATAACCTTGCTCAGGGACAGTTCAGAGCCTTTTATACCTTCCCTCATAGAAACTGGGATCCATGAGTGACTTTTCTTTCTTTCCTTCGCTTCCACTGCAGCGCTGAAACCTTCAAGAGACTCAGTTCAGTGACTGCATACGCCAGTTCAGGTGCAGCAGACAGAAAAATTGAAGCTTCAGGTTGATAGAGATTCTTTTGCCTTTTTTTTTACCTTCAGGTTTTGTTTCTATCTCTTAATAGGAGACTGGTTTTGTAGATTACAAATGAACTTTGAGCAAGAATAGCAAGCAAATCCATCCAGCCTGAAGCAAGAAGAGCCTTCAGGCGGGTGTTTGTAGGCTTTCTTTAGAAGGGCTCCCTGGACACATAAAAGGAGTTCATTAGTGGTGGTTTGTATATCACTGCTGCTATCTTGTTGATAGCATGCTTGACTCCAATCTTCTTTGTCTGAGTCCAACTCAAACTGAATTCAGACAGAAATAATACCAGAGAGGGATTCTCATTCATTTTTTCATCTCCTTCCAAATTCCTTGCTTGCAAAGGTAGTTCTTAGATTGCACCTTTGACAAAAAAATGTCTTCGACTATTGCTTGTGCCTGGACTGAGATCAGTCTTCCTGAGATTATTTATTCTTTTTTTTTTTTTTGGTGTGTGTACTGGAGTTGAATATTAAGATTAAAAGGAGCTCTTGGTTCTTTCTCATTAAAGAGCTGAACACTCCCTGACCCCTCAGTGACATTTTAGGTGATGCTTTGGGGAGTCTAAAATCTTCGGAAAAGCCAAGGCTCAAGACCATGAATGTTATTAGCATTGGATGCTGAGAAAGCCTTTGATCTGGTGGAGTGGAATTATTTGATAATAGTCTTAATACAATACCGAATTAGAATAACTTTTGGAGGGAGATTTCTTTGTCTATGTGACCTATAGCAGATGTCAGGATTAATGTAGACAAGAGAAAAGTTTTGTTCTTTTCTGGAAATATTTATAACATGGGCGTATTTTATCATACAGCTAATGATCAGGTTTTTAGCAGGAAGATTACTAAGGTTACCGTCCCACTGAGATGATCATACCTTGCTTTTACAAATGTAAATTGAAACATTACCTTCCTGAAGAGATGAGAAAAAGATCTTGCTGTGTTGTGTTTGAGACAATAAGCTTTGGGACAGAACAGTAATGGAGAAATGAATGCATCAAATTAAAACTTGGCAAGAGAGAAAAAACCCGACAAATTTCCCCTCCCCCCCCCCCCCCCAATTTTTAAAAGACACATTCCCCAGATGTAAGGAAATGAATCATTAGAGAGTAAACCTGGCATTATCCCTGTATTGGATCTGAGGAATGAAACAGGATTCATTCAGTGCTGCTGCTGCTTCTTTGAGGATAGCAAAGATTAACAGATTTATGTGAAAAATCTTCAGAGAATTTTTTCCCCCAAAGATTTCACATATTCCGTTGTTCCAGGATAAAAATCAATTCTTTGGGAATTTTGATTTTCTTTTTTTCAGTAAGTGTCATTGTACATCAAAACTTCTAGAAGATTTTTCAAAAATTCCTGTCTTACTGTCAGTTCACCTTTATAATCAGCATAACCGTTTTGTTGCTTGTTTCAGTGCACCAGCCTATTTCATATCTCCTGAAACCAACAAGGTGTGTGTATGAGCCCTATTTGAACTTTAACCTGTGATGTAATATCTCTTGCTTTGTGATCCAAAATTGTATAGGCCTCCTTTGCTGTTATGCCTTATTGAAAACTCACACCTTATTTACTGATCATGATTATCATTTCAATATTTCTCCTTCTTAAGATTCCTCATCTTTGACATTTCTTTCAAATGATTTTTTTGCTGTAAAGGTATGCACTTGCACTTCTGAAGGGAACAGGCATCATGTTATTATCTATCCATTTTTCTAATTCTCGCGTTCTCTGTCATGAGCTGTGTGCTTTCCAAGAGATGTTTGCAAAGCATTTAAGAGTCTGCAGATCTTGCATGTCTGACATGCATGGATGATGCAAACAAGTTTAAAGGCAGGAGAAGGTAGGCTTGAACTATCATTTACTTGCAAAACAGTGAAAAATAATGAATGGATGAGGAAGGCAGTCCATTCTAACCACATATGATACTCTGCTAAAGTCAATCCTAAAACACAGTGCTGTTGCATTTTTAATGTACTTGCGAAAGTTTCATCGGCAAATTTCATTAATATACTCCTGTAGATCCAGGATGGCTTCTCCTCAGGAGTCTCTACTTTCTGGATCATAAAGTTGTCTTCACTGTAATTTAGGAACTTCTGGGATGATGCATGTTCAGCTGTATTTGTTACTCAACAGATGTCTGGGTAGTTAAATTCCTCCATGAGCCTTTATCAGTACTTACTATTCTGGGATTCCCAACTGGTTCAAGATGTACCTCTCCTAGTCTACAGCAGTACCACTGCTCAGGGATGCACAGCTTGGGTCAGGCTTGGTCAGCATAGATCTAGAGTGGCTGGTTGCCCTGACCACCACCAGTCTTGTTGCTCATGTTGACTGTGTAGGCCTGTAGTCATTGTCTCATTGGTTGCTGCTCAAGAAGAACCAGGTTATAGGGGCAGCTGGGGATAGGTCTCACGTTCATAATTCTTGAGACCATCTGCTGTGGTAACTGTCGCTGCTCTTCCTGTGGGGCTGCTGCCTGGGCTTGCGGCACCCCTATAAATTTTGACACCACCTGCTGCTCTCAACCATTCCTTCATATATTACATCTACAACAGAAGCTCAAAACCATGCTCACACTTCATTTACAGCTACCTTCTGACATAACGTGCCGATTCCAAAGCCGCTCCTTTGAGTGGTTTGTTTTCAATAAAACAGGCGTAATAATGAGTTAACCACAATGAGGGCAAACATCTCTTCAGACCTGCCCTGGGTTCCTCAGCCTTTCCAGCTGCTCTTCCCACTCCCTGGATCATCTCTTGTCTTGGAGAACCACTCATGCTTGTCTTGGCCACTGGTTTCAAGGGCTCAGCAGGATCCATTTAACCTTCTGCCAGAGGATCAACACTCAATAGCAGTGTGGAAAAGTTTTAGGCAAACGATGCCAGCCTGCTCTATTCCCTTAGGCAACGTCTTTGAATTATATGCTAAGGAGCTTTCCCTAGAGCTGGTCAAAGAGTAAAATAAGAATCTGATTTGCAATCAGAAGTGCTGAATCTGGATCACTATCAGGTACAGAGTCACAATACTAGTTACTAATTATTCATCCTACTCCTGGGTATCCATGAAAATGCTTCCAAACCCTCAGAGCTTAAGGAATTTCAGCCTGAATGATACTCACCAAGGAATTTACATGTTGTCATTCTTCCATCTAGAAGTATTTGTCATCTAGAGACCAGAAAAAATCTCAGCTGTTTTTTTGGGGTTTTTTTTTTGAGCCATCAGAAATCAATAAACAGTCAAAACAAATGGTTTGAGTAAGTTGAAAAGCAATTGTTCTCCTTCTGCTCTGGCTGTACACCTGTAAGTATTAAATTTAAAGGTGTCAGAACTGGTTTGCAAAACATTTGTTATTAAAAATAGGACTATGTTTCCACCTCCCAGCAAAGGCATAGCTAAACTCTGCTGCACTTTCAACTGGTCCTGTTCTGCACTGCAGCAACTGGTGATGTTGCTCCTCTAGCACAGGAAGTTTTTACATCATTATAGGCACCTTTCACTTCATCTGAAGTGAAAGTGTTTCCTTCTCCTCCTGAAAATGGGCAAGAAAGGAAGAAGGTGAAATAGTATAATTTGAGTATCCCCATCAGTTTTGGGATTTTTGTCCCTCTGTCAGTTTTTCTTCCCAGATGCTTAGACTATGCTGATAAAAGGCAGGATGTGTTCCAGGATACTACTCGCCATTTAAAAGACAATAAAGTGCAACCAAAAAGGATTGTTTCTTTCTTTTCAGCAACTAAATTGATCTCATTTGGCTATACCCCTCACCAAGAATCTGTCTTCTGGCTAGCTAGCAAATATAAAGTCAAACACCTGTTTACCAGACATGGAGCTATGTGTCTGCTGTTGCCGATCCATCTGTGGAACATAAACATAACTTTCACCAGCTGCTTCTTTTAGCATGGGCTGGTAATGGAAGCCATTATAGAGCATATCAACAACATACTTTCCTAATAATCATGGGCCAGAGCATCATAGGGTGTAAACTGGCAGGGGCTCATGGGATGGTGATTTACACCATCAGAGGACCTCACCCCCTGTGTTTTTTTTCTCCACAGCAGTCTCCTTTTAGCACCCTCATTTTACTAATTTCTAGTTTGTTTCTGTTTTTTTTCCATTATATTATACTAATGAGGCAACATGTTCTAGAATAATTCCTGGGCCAGGCCCAAGCAGTAATGGATAATTACCTTGGGTACCATACAGCTTCAATATTAATGACCCTAAGAAAACCTCTGAAGATTCAGAGGTGTGATGCTGCAAAGACTCCAACTGGATTTGAGCCAAATGCCCCATGCGTACAAACAAGCTCAACTCTACTGACTTCAGGAGAATTATGCCTGCTTTTGTTTGTTCATATGAGCTGTAGGTTATTCACAAAATCATGCCCAACCATGTCCACACTCTTTAAAGTCAGGCTTGAATTCTCACAGTGCAGGCAGCAGATTCCTTTTTGCCTTGCACGTTACGACCATAATTAAATTGCTGATAGATCCCCTTATCTCTCGGGCTGCTCCAAGATACAGTAATGAGGCTCTGTTCTTGATGAGCATCAACATACCTGCTTTCCTGTGTTACATCAGTTAGGCAGGTTAGGGTCTTGATGGTGACCCAAGACAACATTCGTCCTATGACCAGGCAGTTCATTTTCCTTTCAGTGTAAAGGGCAGAAAGGCCATGGGATTTTTTGACTCTTCATCTTCCAGTCAGGAGACAACCTGGGACTCAGAAAAGAAATTCCATTAGTGCCTGAGGCTCTCAAACGAGACAAACTCGTACACCTCCAGAGATGTCAAATTTGGGGAAGCCCATCCTGTTGAGTACAGCCCAGAAACAGTAGCAGTCCTGGAGACTTACCCATTAGAATTTGCTCTCCTTTTAGTAATTTTGTAACATACGCTGAATGGTGCTTCCCAGGACTTCTGCAATTGCAAAAAATCGACGCTCAGCTCTAATATATTCCGACTTAAAGTGTGCAACCTTGTTTAAAATGCACTGCTAAAGCATATATTTTCATGTATCATTATGTCTAAATGCATGATAACCAGGTTGAAAATCAAATTATCTGTGTTAAGGTGAATATTACAATGTGACTGCTGCCTGCTGTGCTGCGAATGAATCTTGTAAACACAATCAAATCTCTCTCTTTCTCTTCCTCACACACACACACATACAGACACATGCACGCCCTTGCACAAGAAAAGAGATTCTTCACCTTCTGCCATAGTATTGTCACAGCAGCTCATGTTTATTGTGAATGACATCTTCAGCTACAACTCAGCGTGAGCTCGAGTATGCTGGAGCTGAACATCCTACCAGGAAAATCAGCAGTGACATTAAAGTTGTTTCATGAATAATGAAAAAATAAATATCACATTTACTGTAGGTACACAAAATGCTTTGTTTGACTAGAAGCGTTTGCAGAGAAATTCCAGGTCTCTGAGGGTAGATACTATTTTATTAACTGTGGGTAGAGAACTTATTTAGATGGAGCTGTTTTCATTATATTGGTAATTTTCTCAATTATACAAATGAGAAAACACGTGACCAGTACCATTTGTGGGATAGAGAGTTCTTTTTTACAAAACTCTAAACTCAGAAAAATCACAAACCAGCAAATCCTCCATGCTTGCAGCCACTGAGTCTTCCAGCCACTTACATTCTGTGCAAGGAGGTTCAAAGATGTCTCCCAAGTCCGAATTTGTGTAACAACAGTTTTAATCATTTATGGGGGCAAAAAGGCTTCAGAGACAGTAATGCAATTATATAAGTGTATAATGCAGAAGAGAATTCAATTGTCTTGATGCCATACAAGGCAAACTTATTACAGGATCCCAGAAAAAGACACTCAAAACACGACTGCACTGCATCCAGAGTTTTGCTGGCAGCATCAGTGTGTGTTCCTGCCAGCCGTCAGAAGTTCATAATCACAAATTTCAGGGAAAAGAAACAAGCCTAGATTGAATTACGGGGTTACAGTGACCAGAGATTTAAATAAAAGTTATTTACAGTGGAAATGCTATATTTTGTCCTATTAAGGACTGAGCAAACACACTTTTTACGTAGCATTAATATATCAGGCAAAAGTGAAGCCTTTCGATGATTTCAGGCTTTGTGCTAGACTGAAACTTGTGATCCTAAAATGCAAAAGCTTTTGATGAAATACAAATATACTTGCTTCCAGAAGTGGAAAACAGTCTTACTACCGTCCCTTAAAAAACAGGCTGTTATTCCTCATTCTTGGAATTTTTCATCCATATTCATAGCAAGAACCCTGAGAAACATCCCAAAGTGTCAAAAAGTATGAAAACTAATATAAAACACATTGTCAATATCCTACTAAATATTGCTTATGAACTTACCAGCATGGAAATAGTTATTCTCAGTAGAACTTTCTGAATGGCAGTCATAAATATTCAACTTCATAAGCAGTCCAACTAGTAAGTACAGGCTTAATAGTAGTGATCGAAAGACCCACCTTCTCTCTCAAGGTGGGGGATTAACAGATTTTGGTTTTAAACTTCACTGAGGCAGGCACAAAAATAGTGTCTTTTCCTTAAACCTCTTCTTCCATTTTTATATAGTGTAGTAGACTTGATGACTTCTTTCTTGTGAGTTGAAGTTGCCTGCATTTCCTATTCATAGAAAAAGGCTCATTTCCTGTTGAAAAACATGCATGTATTTCCTCTTATTTGTTTGACAACATTCTAACTGGCAGCAATAAAACGAGTAGTAAACAGAAATAATCCACTATATTGGTATCTGTACACAAAGCCTCTACTTCCTATTTTTTGCCTTGAAACAAGATGTAAAATTAAGATTTTTTTAATTTCATTAAAAAAAAATTTTCATCACATGTCAATGCTTGCAGCAAAACAAATAAGGAGAGAAGTCTAAGGTATGTTATCTTTTTAGGCTCCATGACTGTCAGGTGGGCTTAGGCAGGTGGTTTCAAGTTCCTCCTTACTAGCTGCAAGGCCAAATCATGAATTGAGGGTGGGACAACTTTTAGATCTGACATGCAAGAAGGGGGTCATCATGTGTCCCTTGTCATGCAGTGAAGAGAATTAAAAGTAAGCAAATGTATGAGCAAGTAAAACCCTTGTATTAATGGGGAATGTGTCAGTCAATAGCGATGCAGGCTGTGCTTCTATCTACTATACAAGAAAGGCAAAAGTATTCTACTAGGTCACTTAGTTACTTCAACCAGATGGAATCCAAAATGTTCAGAAAATTAAAAATCCATTTATTCCTCCAAAGTTGCATTCCATCTGTTTTCAGACATTTATGGAATCTTTCTGCATACAGGATATGGCAACCACCGGTGACTTGGAAATATTTTTTCCCTGTGCAGCTCACAAAAAGCCAGGCTGGATATAGACGGCACCAGAGCAAGCCCTTTTTTCAGGTGCTTTTATTTCTCTTCAAAATATAGGAAACTGTAGCCTTGTTTTAAATGGAGGAATCATAAAATCCAGTGTATTATTAAAATGCAACAGGAGCTTTTAATCTTAAAAATAAAAATTAAAAATGAAAAAATCAGGCTATTCCCTGCTCTTTCCACCTTGAAAATTTGAACTTTCCTGTCAGTCTGTTTCTCATTTTCAGCTTGTGGAGACAATAAGAATGATTCAGATGCTATGAAGGAATGCAGCCTGGCATGTAGTCATCTCCACCCTGAAGATAAAAGTGACAAAATTACCCCAGGAGTTATGAGCTCTAGTCTTCATCAATCATTTTTCAAGAAATATTTTATTTCATTCAACTACATATTGAGCCTAGATCTAACTGGGGCATGGTCCCCTTCCTTCTATCCTTGTTCTCTGCATCTTCAGCTTCACCAGATGGAAGGATATCATCCCTCATCTGGCATGCAGGCCAGGCTGAATTTTCTGTATATGACACAAACATCCATATTTCCTCTGTCTCTTTAGGACCTTATTTCCTCTGTAGTCAGTGGTTCAGCACCAATGAGCATTACCCTCCTTGGTGCTGAGAATATTTTATGCCCTGGTGAAGCTTATCCATAAGGAAAGTACAGGCTATATCTATACTGTCAGCTAAGTTATATTCCCACTTCTCTCCTGATTATCCACACCTCACATTAAATCACTCTCAGCTTCTGGGAGCTGGAAGGAACCAACTACATGCCTACAAGCTGAAAGACATTCAGCAGGTAACTCTGCCACAGAACTATTTCTTACAGGTCAAAACCCCACCAGGTCTGGTGGTCTTACAGAGTCCTCCAATGCTACATCAACACTATGATGGTGGTCCGTTGCACCGTGAACACCCTTCATGCCCCTATGCCAAGGCCCAGACTACTACAGAGAATGTAACTGGAGGTGGGGGCAGAATACATATCTTCCTTTATCTACATCTGCATTTTGTTCATCTCCCCAAATTATATGGGTGCTAGGTGACTGTAACTTGGCAAGACAAAGCACTCAAAAATCCCAAGCCAGCATATCAAGAAGCACAGAATTGGCTTTAAGTGAAAGACTGCATTTAAAAAAATATACTGAAAAAGAAAATCACAAATGTTGGATGATTTGGTTTTGTCTTTACAGGTTTTTCTGAATGTCAGGGCCTGTCTTCATGTTTTCTTCTGCAACCCCAAGAGCAGGAAAAATAAGGAAGCTCATATTTACTTAGTCTCCTGCCATCCAAAACCAATACTTAACCCCCACGTCCCACCATGCAAACCCAGCAAGAGTTTTACAGAAGTCTTACTGAAAACTGGTACCAGTAACATCAAGTTCTGCTGTAACAAGCCTCTATTTTTCATCACTCCAAATTTAAAATCCACCAGGTTTGACTTTGGGGTTGAGGAACACAGGCTAAAAGACCATATTCAATCAGCAGCAGAACCAGAGACAAGATTTCCTCCTGTTAAAGACAAATATCTTCCTAACTTCAATCACTGGGAGAGCTGACACTGAGGAAGTTTGCTGCAAAGCAGCAAAATAGCAAAATGAGAAAAAACATAAACGGTGCAAGAAGGGCTGCTGAGGAGCATCACGAGAGCACATCCATCCACATGGGGCAGGCACACATCTCCTTGGGTATCATCTCCTGTCCACACAAATAAAATACACCTCTCTCAAGAGTTAAAACTAATTAAAGGTTTCCTTTGATTACACAGAGGGACTTGGACCCATACCTCCTTATCAGCTGAAGTGCCTGCACCGCTTCCCTTTAGTTTCACCCATCCCCTGCTAAGTTTAGAAGAAAAGGCAACAGCTGTGGCTACTGACAGAACAAGGTTGGCAGCTGCAAAACTGAGATGCCACATTTCAGTATATAATTTTCTTTCCACAGTGTCTCTCCCTAACTTTCCTCTTTAAGAGGCACTTAAAATCCATGTGTCTGACTCAATTATTGTTATTGTAGCCATGGAACAGAATGTGATGCTGATGAGGGCCTACCTGTCTAGTTAGCTTCCCTTTCTGGATGCTTTCTTTCTTTGATTCATCATTGCTTGTGACACATGTATTGTCTAAACTATGTTCAAGAACAAGTCTCTAATACATTCAATGGAAGAAGGTGAAAAAATCAGAAAACGGCGGGATCAGTTGCATGCATAAATATAGGCGCTAACTTTAAACCTGCTGTTTCTGAGAAATATCTTGCATAGAAACGATGGTTTCACTGCAAATTAAGAATAACATTTGCAGTAAAATTAAGAATATTTTTTTTTCGTTTCCTTTGATTAGGAGAGCACCGACACTGCATAAATGCTCTGTCTTTATGAACTCATCTAGAGATTGTGTGTTCCTCCAGCATTCAGTACATTATCAAATCACATCCGAAGTACTATGAATTCATACCCCAGAGGGCATGAACCCAAATTTAAAGTCATCATCATCCTGTATATTTTCTGCTCAGTTGAAGGTTTTATGATACAGGCTGAATGTCTTTTCAGGACAATCCTAAAAATAAGCTAATGCAGTGGGGACTGAATTTATTGGACATGTACACTCACCTTCAGTTGATGTTCTCCCTAGGTCAGTTCTCATGTGATTGGCAAGGGATCGTGACAGCTTGTATCTTCCTATGAGAAACCTGTGCAGACACTGGTAATTAGAACTGCCACTCAGTCCTCCCTGACAACAGCTACTGCAGTGGCTCTGGGTCTCTGAACTAGCTACTGCCTCTGGAAAATCCTGTTTCCCGGTGTCTTCTCCTCCGTAGGCACATAACTAATTGCATGTAAACATTCTGTAATTTATTACACGACACAAAAACATTGGTACCTTCAAGCAGAAAATACAGCGGTTGATAAATACCGAAAAACTACAATTCCAAAGTGTCACCTACAATGTAGCTCTCCAACCACCTTCCCTGACTGGTTGCTGAACTACAGATACTTCTTCAGTAACGGAAAATATGAGAAGGGTCTCAGCTTCTTTTTTAAGGAGCCTATTCTTAGTCAAAGTTATGAGTGTTGAGGTTTGTAAGTCAGTTCAGTTTCGGAAAAAAGTACTCCATTTTGGTTTGGAAATATCAGTGCATTTTCTCTGGTATATTCTACCTCAATCAGCACCGGAATAAAAAGGCTCAATTATCTATTAGTATATTTTTACCCATGATTGATTTATTCAAAAACTGTTAATGACTGCAACTATCAAAGAAAAGAAAATGAAAGAAAAGTAATGCAATAGGAAAATGAACACAAAGCATTTCCAGTTCACAGCTGCTTCTGTAAGAGTCTAAGGATAAGGCATGATCTTTGGAAATATTCGCAGATAAAAATGAGGCTGAAATATTTCCTTGCACTAGGATATCTACTTGGATTCAATTCTCAGCATTGCTACAACTCGGATGTATCATTTCAGACACAGCTTCCTTGTCCGTGAAATGGGGCTAACAATAGAGCCGTAGTTTCCATGCACGGTGCCCAGTTATTTAGATCTCAGCATGTTAAATGGCATCTTTTTTTTCCCACAGTAGAGAAAAAAGGAGCCAAAACAAGGCAGTCAGGAACTGTTGAGATCCAGGGCTGAAAAGGCAGTGAAATCTAATCTCTAGACCATGGAAATCAGTGGAAATTGACTTCAAAACACTGTTGATTTCAGTGGTTTGGGGACCAAGGTTTAGGAGAACAAACTTACCACACGAAGACAAGTCTGTTTTCCAGACCAATGCTAGACTTCTTGAGAGGTGCAGCCTGTCAGACTGCAGCTGAACATCCCTTTGGGGCAAACCTATACTGAAGGGCTGTATATAGTTGTAGGGTGTCCAGGACCTCTCCAGGAAGATCCCCCTCTATTCTCCCACAGCTTGTTCAAGACAACATGGCAGCTTATCCCTGCGGTTAAGCAAAAAATATTTGGCACCAGAGCAGGTCTGCAGGCCAGAGGAGCAAGGAAGCCAAGCTGTGTGGGAAGGGGCAGCCACAGGGACCTGCTTCTGCTTCCTACCTCTTCTCACCCCATCAGCATTGAGCCTGCCAGTTATAGGAGCTTCAGATGGGTACTCAGCGTGCTGGAGCTGGAAGGCACTGCAACCATTGTAACACTGAGTTCATCATCCCAGTAACAGTCCAGCCTAAGAAGAGCATGGCACAGCGTATTAAGCATCTTGATAAAGTTTTATGCAACCGCTCTTCAAAAACCAACCCAGAAATGGCAGTGCTATATTTTTAGACAGATAATTACAAGGGTACTCCCACATATGTGATTCAAAATGAATCCAGAAGTGTAATCATGCAACGAGTCAGAAGTTACTGAGTGGATAGTACCATTTCCTTTTTAGACTTCTGTTACTGTGTGGTGGCAGTGTAATTGTGCTGTATGTGGATAACACTGCGGCACAGTGTGCAGTGGAGTAAGTGTGGAGCTCTATCCCTGCCCACCGACACTTCCCAGTGAAGCACCTGCCCCCCCCAGACACAACACTCTGCTCGCTTCTATCACTGTTAGATTTTCTGTTCCCTGCATTCAGAACTCCCACTGATTTCTAATCTGTCAACTGCACCCCGTTTTCAGAGGATACAAACCCCAATGTTTTGGCAGTACCAAGCACATCCATAGTTGCCCATAGCCTTCTTGAGGATGGTGGGGGAAAACAATGTTAATGTGCAAATAGCAAAGTTCTCACTGTTACTGTGAGATAAAATGCATTTTAGAAATGTTACAGAAAGTTCAGAACATATCATTGCAATCCCAGACAACACGGGCGGAAGATGAAATCTAAAGGAAATCACATCTTAAGCACTGAGGAAGAGTTGTGGCAGTCAAGTAATTAGAACTCTGCCCTTTTAGGCACTCGGCAGCATCATTGTGCTTAAGAGCTCACAGTATTCCATTGTGAAACAAATAAGCTTTTGCTTATTCCCCCACAACACTGCTTCACTCCTGTGCCAGTCTCTATACTAGGTTTCCATGCACTAGTAAAACAGGTACCTTCTGAGGAAAATATTCTGACTTAAAGATACTTGCAATTTTATTTTACTTTAAAGAATTTTAATTATTTTAATAATCAGCTATTAGCAGAAGCTGATTAATGGAATTATAGAAAATTCTCTTTTAGAATTTTTAGGAATTTCTCTTTTAAAGAAATTTGTGAACCGTTCCTTTTCAGAGGAGGTCTTATCTGCCACTCCTTCCATTGATCACTCTGTCCCATCTCTCACCTTTCCTTCTCCCTGCTGATGTGGTAAAGGAACTGGAGTAAGTATGGACTCAACAGGTAATAGCAGTCCAATCCTAATTAGGTTTGAGCCCATTTCATAGAATCACAGAACTGTTGAAAGAGAGCCCAAAGCCCACCTAGTTCTGATCCCGTGTCATGGTTCTGGGCACCCTCCACTAGCCCAGTGTACCCAAAGCCCCATCCAACCTGGCCTTCAACACTGGTGGGAGAGGGCAGCCACAGCCTCTCTAGGCAGCCTGTGCCAGGGCCTCACCGACCTCACAGGGAAGGTTTTTTTCCTTATATCTGATCTAAATCTACACTCTTTCCATTTAAACCCATTACTCCTGTCACTACCTGCCCTTGTTAAAAAGACCCTCTTCAGTTTTCAGTTCAGGTTTGATTCTAGAAACCTTACTAACTTTGAGAATTACATCTTCTCCACTGGTGTGGTCATAAGTACCAGCATCTCTTCTAGCAGGAGAAGGTCAAAACTGTTCTGAAGGTCTACAGTGGTACAAAGGACGATTCAGCTGGTACCTTGGGAATGTTCTTAGCTTACATAACATAAAAAGACAGCTAGAAAATTATATTCTTGCAGAACCTGACTAAAAATACGTTTGCAATATCATTAACGGATTCTGTTTCCTGTAACTGAAAGGCAATTTGATAAATCATCTTTTGCTGTAGTGCCACTAATTGCAATGGATTCTGAAAAAAAAAGTCCAAAACGATTTTTTTTTTTTTGGAAAAGCCACAAATCCTGCAGGTACACCGCTGGCAAGCCCTCGAGTGTTTATATTACAAACCAAGTGATTTAAATAATCCCCAAGTTCATTAGGTTCAGCTAGATGCTCAGGAGAGGTCTTCTCTTGCACTGGTTTCCAAGAATACACCAATATAGAGCCTCTTATTTTTCACAATAACTGATAGGCTTTGTGTGGCCAGGACTAAATTACAGTAGCAGGATTTTAACAACTGCGGAAAAGACTATAAAACTTTCTGCCCCTTATTAACTACCGTGTGACTATTAGGTTTATGGGCCACGTTAACATTGCAGCATAGGAACAAAAACATTGTAAACGGTCTCCAAAATGTTGGGAAGCAATTTTCCCCAAGGGAGGCAGGGGCCCTTCCAATCCAGGTAAGGTATGGAAAGGGTCATGTGGCACACATGTAAAACTAGATTAAACTCTCTGTTGCTAAGTAATTAAACCTAATTGTAAACCTGGGTAAGTGCTAATTTTAAAACTGAGCTCCCTGTTCAGAGCTCCAAAATCTCTATTGAAAGTTCATGGAAAATGAAAACTGCCTCTTTAAAAGAAATCAGCTTGCAGCTCCCCAGAACGGAGCCCCTGGGCAAGTGGTTCAAAATATGATTTTTATAAACAAATCTGACATAGCAAACTTAATGCAAAACCCTATGCATATAACATCACTTATGTGTGCAACTCGTTTAAATTATAGCTGTAGAGAGAAGGAAATAAAACTGGCATATTAACCTTTGGCACAACAGTGCACACATACTAGCGATGTTCAGCAGCAGATGATATTATTGTGACTCCCACTAGTATTGTCATAGTGAAGGGTCTGTCAGAATTCATGTTTGAAACCTCTACAGTCAGAGTTTATTAATTCAGCCATGAGCATCCGTTCCAGACCTACCTTGGCATGTGCAGTCTGAACAGCAGAATCTTTCTTACTTCCCTTTCCCTATCACCATTGTATTTAAAGTCACTGAATGCAAAAATGAAATAAAACCGAAATTAATGAAATACAAATTTCGTCCTCATCATCATATTTGAAAACACTGAACACAAAAATGACATAAACCAGAAATTAATGACACATACAATTCCATGGCTTATTGCCATAAGCTCACTGGATGCCTTGCTTCCCAAATGCCCTTTTTAAAGAACGGTTTGCTAACTCTTCCTCGAGAGAGAGGACCCTCTCCAGTAGTTCAAAAGGACAAACCAAATGCATAAGCAAGACACACTTAAAAAATAACTTACAAATACAATTTACAACATTCTCAGGTGGTTTTTTGCTTTACATTACTAAATACATCCCTATATAAATAATAAAAACATCAGGTAAATATGCGTATGGTGGATAAAATGAGATTTCTTTGTTAAATAGTAACTGTCTGTGTGTAGCTTTGACACTGTCATTCAGGCTATGATGCATGTTCTTGAACTGTCAATATGCTCTAAAACATTCTGGTGAAAAGTTTCAGGCACAGGACAACTTAGGGTGTCCTTTCATTTGGTTTCCTCATGGCCCTTGAAAATGAAAAATGGTTTGTTGTATATATGAAGGCCATGAGGCTTACCTGTGGGTAAACCCAGAGAAACAGTTAGCTTTCATTGTGACAGTAAATGGAGACACAGCCCAGCACAAGTCCAAGTGAGAACGTTTCTTGGATCCTTATTTCAGAGAGTAACTCATAAAAGGAAAAGCATTAAGACAAAAATTCCAGAGCTAAACAAATCTATGAAGTTGGCACTAAGTGAACCAATCCTGAGAGAGAGCAAGGCAAGTTTGGGAGTCCCACTGCACTTCACTTGCCCGTGCAAAGAAAGCGAAACAACTGCAAACCTTGTGCTGTCTTGGAGGATACAATGGTTGAAATAATCACCTGGCTATGGGCAAAACCATTACGTTTGAGAAAAATTACTTCACCAAAATACCTCAGGGCGATAGCAAGACACATATATATTTTAGTGACATCTAGATAGATTGGTTTAAGCAATACTCACTCTCTCTTCTTTGTGGAAGGATCCTGAGAGCTGCCTCTATTTCCCGTTTCCTTTGGCCAGTAGTGCCTTGGGCCAAGCTGTGACATGGGCTGTGCTAAGCAAAGGAATACATGATGTACTCTTAGTATTGAGGGATTAAGAATGTGACATCTTTTCTATCCTTACTTCCTCTGATAAAACTGGGATAAATCAGGACTGCAGAAGCTGCTATGCAAGCTGTACGTAGCACATGGCATAAGATCAATGCATGGGAAGCAGGAGGAAAAAAAGACAGATTTTGAGTCCCAAAAATAAGCTGTGAAGTAACTTAATCCTCAAAGGTCAGATGTACATCTGAAAGGCTCAGGCCATGCCTTTGTATTGGAATGTTACAACATCAGCCCTAATGACTTAATAGTTTTTGCCCTTGACTTGTGTCAACAGGAACCTATCTTATTACATGGTAAATTAGTTGCTTCCAGCCTACTCCAGACTCCTAGGTGACGGGAAGGCAGAGGCACTCCTAGCAAAATTAGAAATCCAACCTAGTACCTAAACAGTGTTGCTTAGCAGTATTTAGCACCATTTTAATTTTTGTACAGTGTTTGAGTAAAATAAGGCTGGACACAGGGTGGGGAAGAAGCCACCACGTTTGGCATTCAGGAGCCAAAATTTAAAAGAAAGGCATCTCCTTTGCCTACTGTTGTGTGGTGTCATCAAAGGTCATCATCTGCTGCAGATATCAAGGGATAAATAACGAGCTAGGGTCAGGCATAATGATGGCAGGCTCTAGGTAACAGAGGATGCTTTCTTACGCTCCTTCCCTTCTCTAGGAGAAGTTTGTACCCTCTATAGACTTTCTCGGCATCCATGCAGAAACAGTTTTCAAGCCTGGCGCAGCACAAAGCCACCAGGCGACCAAAGTGCATTAGCACCTAATGATTCAGAGCCTCTCCTTGCATAAACCAGGGGCAACCAGTAGTTTCTAAAAGAGTTACTGTTACCAAGCAATTGGCTCTTTCTATTTGGATTGAGAAATTCCATATTTTCTGATTTATCCGGAAGGCTTTGTTTCACATCTGTCCTAAAAACCCATCTCCTGTCAGCTAGACAAAGGGTTACTTTTCACAATGAATACATGAGAAGGGAGAGACATGCTTACAGGGTTATGTAAGTCTTCTTTAAGGAGTTTTACAGGCAAGAACGATGCAGCTCCAGACACCAGACTTTTAAATCATTTAAAGCTGACATAAGCTGATCCTAGGCGCAGTTTATAATCATGTTTTTACTTTTCAGCTCTGACAATTACAAATTGTTTGTATTAGCTCCACAAGTATTCCTATTCAGAGGTACTGTCAAAGTCCATTCATCCCTGTCTCAGAACAGCACACCAATCCTTGGCTTTACCAGCCTCCATCTATAACCTTCTCCCAACTGTTACCAACCACGCGGGGAGGGGCAGGCGAGATCTACAGCCTGCAAAAAACCCTACCCTCATCTGCAAGCTGTGGCAGCTGCAGTTTCCTATGTTTCAATGTGGTTTTCAGACCATCTCAGCTTGACAGGAAGAAGCCTGGCACCCTCTAAGCATGTTACACTTGCAACCTTTGAAGATGTTCAAAAGAAAAGAAACCAAAAAAATTAAATAAACGAAAGGTCTTAACCATTTTGCATGAAGTTGCATGAAAACTCTTGGGGCCTAACTTGACTGGAACTGTTTTAAGTACTTCTTTACTACAGCAGCGGTGCGTCATATGAAAGGGTTTGTTTGGCATCTATCCACAGTTATAAATAAAAACCATATTTATCTTTGGTCATGCATATGATTTAAAAGTCGGACAGAAGAAAACTTTTTTCTCCTTTTAAATCTGTAGCAAGACCAAGATAAATTCTTATAAATTATTTCTTTTAAAAGGAGGAAAAGAAAAAAAAAACCCAACAAACCAGTAACAAAATAACTTGGCTATTTGGAAATCTGGAAAACAGATTACTTCTTTGGATGGAACAAAGTGTGTATGTGTGTCATCGTGACTTTAAACAGTTCCATGATTCCCCATGGAAATACTTAATTGAAGCTAATAAGATGAGTTATCAGTGGTTTGCCATGATAGATTTCATATGGTCTCACCAAGATGTTTTACCTCCTCAAAAACTTACTGACCTAAGATTGTGTTAACCGGTGATGTGAGTAGCAACCAACACAGATACTATATTTTAGTGAAAGCCTATTCACAGAGGGGACAGGAGTTTGGGCAAACCCCTTCTAACTTCAACCTCTATGCAACACAAACACTTAAAATTCTGATTCGTAGCACGTGTGACAACCTCCCACAGAAATCTTCAAATGAAAGACTTATTTGCCTCTTTAACACTTGCAGCACAAGTGTCAGAAGTCCTTTCTTTGGCATCACAAAATTAGCAAAGAAACTACTGTCAGCAAATTACAGATCCCAACACAAATCTTCCCTCTATTTCCAGGCTTCATAGGGTGATCCTACAAGCTAACCTCCCTGACAGGTAGGACCAGACTCACCTTCTTGCATTAAGCAAATTCTTTGATCATGAGTACACACTAAGAAAATTTTGGACTAGTTATAATTTTGTACATCTCAGTTTAGAGAAGTAAATCCCTGCTGTATTTGAGATGGACATGTAGTGCCCACAAACAGTAGTACATTTTTAACCAGAAGCATGTATCTATGCAACCTAATGGAGAGCCAGTAAAGTTTTCTGTATGTACAGAAACAGGTTATTTGGCATCTGCAAGTGCAGGTACTTTATAAGCATCTGTACATACCCATTTCTGATAATACCACAAAATAAATTTGGCTTAAGCCAACCTATCTGTGTCACTATACATAATCAAACCATTCTGAAGTTTATGGAGGAGAAAAGCCTTTTCCTATACTGACAGCGGCAGAGTTTATACAAGACTTTTGATAATCTGCATAACTTTGGCACTCATTTCACACCTACGCTTTATATAATTAATTAAACTGTCTTCCTAAAATTGGCCAAAATTAAGCAGCTTCTTGTTATTTTCCTTCAGGAAGAGAGGTTTGTAGACGTTTCTGGCCTAACCACCTTTTGCCTTCAGTAGTTTTTTCTTCCTGAAAACCTATTCCCTGTATTTGCTAATGCATCTGCTGCGTATGTTTCTTTTGAATGTTAATATTCCTTTTGAATATACCATCCCCACTGATAAAGTCAAGTACATGTCTATGGGCTGTAGGGTCAAGTTCAGTGTACCACCTATCAGTAATTACGTCAGTCAGCAGCAAGCAGAGTGCATTCATTAACCTATAAGCAACCTTGGTATTTAACTTACACTGACCAATATTATATTCAGTATTAAAGAAACTGCGTGCAAATACCATGAAATAGGAAACTCAAGGATACAATAAATCCCACGGGGTAATAGTGCATTTGGAAACAGTCAACATAAAGAGTGAATCATAAGATGAAACAACTATTTTGCAGCTTCTGATGGACAGGGACAGCCTGGGGAACCAACGCTAAGGATTAATACAACCTTCTTTAGGTTGTGAACAGAAACTCTGCGTTCATTTTCTAGCCAGCAAAGAGTAAAAGCCATCTCCGGAAGGCAATTCCCATCTTAGGTATCTAAAGTCTATGACACCTTTGACTCCGCATTGACTACAGAGGAAAGTGAGGGCAACTGAGCTCCTAAGTCAGGTGTCTTGTGTAGCTAGCAAGGAAAGAACTGTTTGATATATTTCTGCTACCAGTTTCCCCACAGGAAAGTCTGTAACTTTACGTGTGTTCCTTGAAAAGCAAAAGTGCCCAGGATTTACAAGGTTAGCAATGTACATTGCTGTAAGCAGCACACGAACTCAGATGCTGCAGGATTCTTTACCAGTGTAAGTTTTCATCCGTCTCAGCATATGGATGAACTGAGCATAGGAGAAGCAAGCCTGATTGTAATTACATTAAGCACTCTGGCAATAAGGAAAAGTTTGTGCTTGTACACAGATGGCTTTATGTTACAGTGCTATAAATGTGCCAAGTTTCATGGCTTCACCACATGATGAGGTGAAGGGCCTAGATCCAAAGTCTGTGCAAACCTGCTGAAAAGCTCTCACTGATTTCAGTGTATTTGTATCAGGGTTATGATAAGTCCACTGGACACACCTGGAAAAGGGAATAACCTTTTGTACTAAACCACAATTGTTTTAAGACCATTTTTAGCCTTGTTTCCCTTTTTTTAGGACAAGTTCTTCCTCATGCTTTGGTGACCCTGTTTTCACTTACAATAGAAACAATAAAGTCCAGTTTGGGTTGATTAAAATGACTTTGACTGCCCACTGTAGCCCTCATCTAAGCTAGAAACTTAAACTTTGCAGACCTCATGGAAACTACCTGGGGGAAAAAATACTACATTCTTATTCTATGAGGCCTCCTGAGTCCTTCTGGTGTTTTTGATTCAAGCCCTATTTTCTGTGACCCTCCCACCCCTACTAATTCATGAAGGTAAGAGATTTTTAAGCTTACTTTAGAAGTCCTTAATTTAGAAAAATAAACAAAAATTCTGTCAGCCCATTCCCCAGTGTCTCTCCATAACTTATTTTAGAGTAATAAATCTTCACCCTGACAGCTCTCTGATGATGCATTACATTAATACATCATAATGACAATACTTGTGATATATTATGGATATATTTTCTGAAAGGGATATCACCTATACATTCCATCTTCCCAGTGCAGCAGAAGATTGTTTGGGAAAAGGGGGAGAAGGGGAGGTAAAGGATGTTCTTCACTCAGAAGGCAAAAATCTCACAAGAGAATGTGGAATTAAGTTGATTGCCCTTGTTAAAATACCAAAGAGAAGAAGAAATACAATGCCTTCTGCGCACCAACTAATCCTATCAGTAAGATGACCTATTTATTTCTCAAATACTGATACTCAGGCTGGAATAGAAAAGGGAAATTCTTTAATATACTTGTGTCAGTCATGCTAATACAGGAAAAACAGATTCTAAGAAAATAATCATGACGACTTCGATAGGGTTGAAAGATTGCAGTAATGAGAGGTGCAATATTTAAATGGGTAACTAAGGTAGTCTGCAAACAGAAGTAACTGGCAACCTCGGTGAATAAACTGGTGGGAGCTGTGTACACTCCAAAGAGTCACTCATGACTGATATAGACCGAAATCTTGTCAGTGCCTGAGCGTGGACAAGGCGATGACAGGGCTTTTCAGTAGGAAATAAAGTTAATTTCTGATATGGATATCTGGCCTTCCACAACTCCAGTACCCATAAGAACCAGATCACAGGCTGATGTTTGCTGTGCTAGGCTCTGCACGAGCAGAACAAGGACAATTCCTGGACTCGATTTCCAAGATTCAAGTGCAAAATCACCCCTTGCCTTAGAAAAGCTCACTGCCTGGGGAGAAAGTAACTTTGCTTCAAGGGCCCACCTTGCACATGTGGTTGTGAGGGCTGAACATTATGAGATTTAACAGACACCTTTGACAATAACTGGTCTGAAGTGGCACTCCTGATGCACTTGGCTTGCACACGGGTAACTGACACCTCAGTGCCCCTGTTCCTGGCACAAAGATCGCAAGGGCAGTCAGAACCTACCTTGAGCCTACCAAGAATTGCATTGTTACAGAGACACAGTCTTTCCATCCAATACCAGACTACCAAATTCTTAGTATTCAGCTCAAGTGTAGATAAAAACCAAGAGAGTGGACCAACAAGCCTCTGACTTTCTAGGAGTTCTGACAGTGGTCTAATGTTTTGGTGAAAACCTTGCCTTTTGCAAAACACCTACAGCAGACTGCCTTGAACACTGAATTGCTGTCAACTACCCACATTCCATAAGTACCTGAAGCCAATTTGAATAGTGCTATTAAAATTCTTGAGGTCTTCTGTTGTGGAGAACTGCGTGAGAATAAACATCTTCCATGACCTTCTCTACTCTTACAGACTTACTTTCTCTTACCAACTTATCTTCTTTAACAGGTACTCACTGTGTCAGTGAAATGAGTTTAATGACAAATGTTATGGCGTGGCAAATACTCACCTTTATCTCTGCACAGGACTGAAGAGAAGAAGAACACATGAAGCACTTTTGGTCTCACTGATGCTGCACCAGAGGGATAGATCTGATGCCTGTTTTCTGAAACGACTCAGAGGCCTGAGGTATTCCTTTGTCAGTTGAAGAATTAGGAAACAAAATTCCTGTGAGACATTTAATAGGAGAAAAGGATGTAATGATAAGATTCACAGAAAAGGATTAAAATAGTATATATGTTATATATTTAGCCTGGAGAAGACTGAGAGGGAATCTGATTAATGCTTACAAATATCTGAAGGGTAGATCTCTAGAGGGAAGGGCTAGACTCTTCTCAGTGGTGGCCAGTGACAGGACAAGGGGCAACATGGGAGCTTCTGTCTGAACATGAGAAAAAACTTCTGTACTGTGAGGGTAACAGAGCACCGGGACAGGCTGTCCAGAGAGGCTGTGGAAGCTCCTTCTCTGAAGATATCCAAAATGTGCCTGGACACATTCCTGTTCAACTTGCTGCAGGTCATGCTGATTTATCAGGGGGGTTGAACTAGATGATCTCCAGAGGTCCCTTCCAACCCCTGCCACTCTGTGAATCTCTGAATCTGCATTACAGTAAGGGTGAAATACATAGAAATATGTATCTGAGCATGTATTTTGGTGTGTGACCATCCCAGCTGACACGCAAATTGGGTTGGAATGGGGTGGCAGTGATATCAGCTCCAGTTTAAAGTTCTGCATAAAGATAGGCCTTGGACACTGCTGTTTTGCCTTTGCTAGAAACACTTGAGGGATGTGCCCCAAATTTTTGATCAGGACTGGCAGGCATTGCTCCATCTCAGAAATGGTGAAGATGGAAACATTGACAGCACAAGCAAAACAAGAAGGGTGTCAATGTTACTCTGTTGAGCACATGAAAACAACTGACCTCTTAATCTTGAATCTGCAGAAGAGATCTGAGCTATAATGAATATAGGATGCCACCACATGATAGTGGTGCCTTGCTAGCAAGCCTATCTCCTGAGGGTCATTACAGGCAAAAAGAAAAAAGTTCTAATGGAAATCAGCTGATACAGTCAACCCTACTAAATCCACTGTCACTTTTCTGCGACCACTTGCAAGAGCCTATTGTAACATTATTTTGCATTGCAAGCATTTATCCTTTAGTTGTTGAAGGGAAACAACCAGCTCATTTTGTAGATGAGCCATCAGTTTCTGGATACTGCTGCTCTGAGTCAACCAAACTGCATTACCGAATCCCATCAAAGCTAGATTTCTTGGGCATGCCAGATGTCCTCTCAGTTAACTAAAAATAAAAATCAGTGTCCTCAAAAACATCAAGAAAAATGCTAACTGACTTGAACTGTGCCCAAGTCTATACTTAGGAGTTATTAAAACCTCTGCTCTTACTGACTTTACAGCAGGGGTAGCACCCTGTTTTTGTCAGCATTGCAAAAACGCTATTTTCCACCCTAGCACAGCCTACCCTGCTCTCTTACCCTAGGCTGAACTGGGAAAGTAAGAGTGCAAAAGCTTCTCCAAGATACTCCTATCTATAGGATAGGTCTATCTATATTTGTCTCCAATGCCTTCTCTTCTTAGAACTAACTCTTGCTCTTTTCAGCAAACACCTCTGGATAAGGTGCTGTAATTTTAGTTGCTATTAGAGTCTAAAGTGACTTTCCTGTGCTCACTTGTTCCTGGCATTGAATATTCATAGCAGAGTTCTGTTTATTTCTTTCACCTTCTTTTGTCTGATGCTATTGTTGTGAAAATTAAAGAACTGTCACAACTGTATTGCTTTTCCTGCATGAATGCAGTGACTTTCAGATTCAGTTTTACACCCAGTGATGTGGGTTTAAAAGAAACTATCAAAAAACCCTGAAAGAGGGCATCTTTATTACTAGCTGACTCAAATAATTTTATTAGAATGTTCTTTGCTATTTTTCCCTGTGTGTTAAGTGAGAAGCATATATAAAAATCCTGTTAACCGTCATGCAATCCATAGATCCATATTACTGTAAAAAAAAATTGCTCAGTAAAGTTCACACAAAACAAAAGTGAAATTACCCCAAAGGAATCTCTGTGTTTCAAGACAATTTTCTTGCTGAGTTTCAAATATTAAAACTCTCCCAGTTGTTAAATAAAGAGTGATGAGAAAATGCATGCAATTTTAATTTCCACTGGGATTATGCCTGGTGTGAGACAATCATGTTGTTAGATATTTTTCTAAAGACTAAAATAATATTATAGTGTCTGTGAAGGATGTTATGAAGAACAAGGTACTGAAATGAAAACATTTTTATCCCAGATTGGCTACTTGTTATGCTTTTTGCTGAAATTGCTTGAATTAGAATGCATGCAAAGCTTTATTACCTAAGACACTTAAGCTCAACTTGGTTTAACTGATGCATCTATTAGCTTATTTATCTTGTAGTTAGTGAAGGCTTGATAGATCAACTAATGAGAATCCATGCAAGTCCAATGGATATTTATAAAAATGACATCATGTTCACTTGTTTACCCCTCCAGCAGTGCCAAAGCAACAGCGTACTTTAAAATCAAAGCTGATGTTCACAGTGTTCCCTGCAAAGCCTCTGGTTAGTGAAAGGGACGGGTATTTACAACACCTCTGCCCTCACCTTTGTCCCCTGGGATCTGGTGGGATTTCAGATGCTCTTAAAAGACATTTGCAGGGAGACCAAAAATTGGCATATGACATGGAGGAACTTCACATAACAACTTACAGTCTTAAATAAAACTAGCCCATGATCCATAGCTCATAATCAGATGCTGAGGAAAACATATACCAGGTATGAAGTATCACACTGTAATTGCAAGGAGGAATTTGCTTGGGAGATGACCAGCTCTGTCTGGGTAAGAATTTAAACGGACTTACTAAACAGCTTATTTGTCAGAAAACTAAAAATGTCATCAGTGACTATGAAAGCATATTGCTAGAAAAGCAAACACTACCTTTCTGATTTCATTTATTGTTTTGTTTGTCAAATCTGTAACTTTTCCTAAAATGTTTTGACCTGGGTGAAGGGAACAACACTAATGAAAACACTTATTACCTGAAAAATGAGTCAGTGTTGCAACTGAGGATAAATATGACAATATTGACAAAGTCAAAAGTAAATGTTGACAATAATGTATGCTTTAGTTTCTGCATTTCTTTAATGTGTCAAAGCAAAAAGACATGGGACCTGCCTCCTTCAAACTCACATCCCTGCTCTCACAAGGGTGTCTTGAATGACTTTCAGGAGCCTACAGAGACCTTTTTTCCTTTTTTTATTAGCAGTATTATTTAGCAATATACTTAGGACAAGGATGGGATCTAATCTTCATCCCACTCCATTTTCAGATGGTTTTCACAAGGAAACTGCTCTCTAGGAAATCTAGCCAAAGTTTAGGTGAAACCAATTTTTTCCTGTGTCCCTTTATACTTCATTGTCATAATGCAGAAATTTCCCAGGAATTAACCAGGAAGTTCCCAGGTTAGAGGGCAGCTTTGTGCTGTTTCCTGCTAAACTGCAAACTTTTTCATGGAATGGGTAAAATCTAGGCAAGCTAATCACATTTGTGAACCTTGGCCCAACACCTGTTTGAGTGCAAGGAACAGGTAATAGCAAGAGTTTTACCATGTATTCCTTGACAGGCAGCTGCATAGCTGTGAGAGTGACGGGGAGTTTAGGTATCCTGGAAATATGGAGAAAAACAAAGGGAAATACAAAAGAAAGTTCTTGTGTGGGGAAAATGAGTAGTAAAATCAGCAGTTACTACAGTAGAACTATACTGCTGGTTCATTTTTTAAAAAACTTGATTTAGAAGGAAAAATACTAGGCACACTTTTTTCAGATTTATTATGTTTGGATGTAGTAAATTTAAGCAGAACAGACAGAGCGGGTGATGTAAAGGAGTATCTAATGATAATACTAATTAAAGGGAATTTCAAGGCTAACCAAGAGTGAAGAAGAATAACTCTCTGCCCCCCACACTACTGACAAAGTGGTACCTCTTCCATTTCTGGACATTTCCAAAGATGTACTGGGATCAAACAGTACAAGAAAAGACAAAACAATGCCAAAATCAGGATCCAGGCAAACAGCTCTTGGAAAAGCTTTTCCAAAGCCAAGTCAACAATAGCAGTGAATCCAAAAGGAGTCTCCTTCTCTGGAGATATTCAAAACCTACCTGGATGTGTTCCTGTGTGATTTAATCTAGGTGATCCTGCTCTGGCAGGAGGGTAGGAGTAGATGATCTTTCAAAGTTCCTTCCAAGTCCTAACATTTTGTGATTCTGTGATCCAAAAGCTGCAATATGGGCTCTAGGAGGCACTGCATCTTCTTCCTTTCTCCTGGTCTCTAATCAGAACCATATGCAGGGTGTTAATCCACACGGAGGCTGGCACTTTACATTTACATTCATGCCCACTCGGCAATCAATAAGCTTCTCCAGATCAGTCCTACAAGCCCAGGAGGTAGAGAGCACATGAAACCACTCCTACAGCCTGTAACCTTGGTACTCACCATGAGTGTTTCTGAAGGGCTGGTTCTTGATTTACTTTTGCTATATCCGAAGCCCCCAAAATAACATTCTCAAAAAATGTTTAGGACAATTTCCTGTGTGCAAGGACACCAGGGAGTTACTTAAAGAATCAAAAGAACATCATTTGGAATAGAAGAGTTTGCAGTTTACTGTATGATACTGCAGCTGTCAAAAACATAACCATAGAAAAAGAAGTTGAAATTAAAGACAAAACTAAATCTAAATGTCTTTGACAAAGACTTTTTCACAATGAGGGGGGTTGCAGAGTTCATGCTGTTGGGAACGGGAAGGGAAGAAAAGCCAGTCCTTGAATTGAGAATGGGACTCAGGAAAAGTCAGGTCCATTCTCCTCTAATCCATAGGCTGTGTAAACGACGGGAATATTTAAACTCAAGTCTCAAACACGGAGAATGGGAGATTAATACTCTCTACTTCTCCTCTGCCTAATAAGATTGTAAGATCTCTCATTAATTGTTTGTCTCAGCCATAGCACAGCTGAGACCAGACCTCCTTTGGGGCCCCTCTACTTTATGATGCAATTAATGCACATAACCCTATGCCATTTATAGTTCTCAAACCCTAGTGTGTACTGTGTGCTGGGATGATGGCTTTTTGTGATCAGCAGTGCCTCACTGGCAGCAGGCCTCTTTTCACTTTGTGTCTTTCACATCTACCTGTTCTTCTGTGTTATAAGACCTGCAAACTTCTGGAAGCTGGAGATACTCAGCAGCAAGAGCATCCTTTTACAGGAGGCCAGAGTAAACCAGAGAGGCACTAGGTAACTACTCAAAGACATCCAGTGAGCCACATGTCCTTTATTTTATTTACAAAGGAAGGTAAATGAAAAGAATGGTAAACTCTTATTCCACTCAACTAGACCAGGAATTCTCACTCTAATGTAAGTCACATTATTTTTCAGGAGGGAAAGGAGGGTTTTCCTTAGTCTTTCTGTCTCACCTCACTTTTTCCCAAGCCATTTCTATTTCTCTGCTGAAGAGATTTCCAACCACAACTGCTTCATCATTACATAAATTGCTTCTTTATGACAGAAAGATTTCATTCTATATATTTGTTTACTTAATATGTGTACCTCCAGGAACTAACATCTTCCTTGCATTTAATAGGCAGTAGTGGAGCATGCGAAAGCAAGGCTAGGCTCTGCTGAAAGTGCAAGATGAAGCCAAACAGCACTCCTAACTTCAGGGAGTTTTGTAGAGAGAAAATAGGAAGTGAAATAACTTTTAAAAATGCACACTTTTGTAATGTATTAAAGCCTTCATTGCTTTTGCCAAAACTTCACTTTTAAGAAGAACCAGCTGTGGATTTGATTTCTATGTTTCTCAGCAATAAGTCAATAGAGGATTCAATTTTAAAGCACAAGACCTATAATGTGCAGTGTGAATCATCTCTTGTCTGCATATAAGATAGCACAGATAGATAACGTGCTTAGTGAAAGTTTTATCACCAAGGAAACACATTCATAAGCATTGAATCTAGCACCTTAACATTTACAACTCACTTTAAAAAAAATTCCAGCTGTAAATAAGTCCATACTCATAACTAGAAATATGTGGTATCTATCACTCACGCCTATTTTAAGAATTACTCATTGCCTAAGAGTGGCAATGGGCAAAGCCAATTTACAAAAGATCAGAGCTTTTGGAGATCTGGACTCTGATCTTCCAGAAGTTAATTGTTTCAGAGAGATAATAATTTTTTGGTAATTATGTCCAACCAATCCATAAGTAACCCCTCACAGAACAGGTTTTATCTAGTGCCACTTGCTATTTCCTAAAGGTCACGGAATCTCTTTTTCTCACCTCTAACAGCTCACCTTTCCTGGGTGCACTATGGGGAAGCATAATTCCAGCAGAGTGGAAATTCAGTCAGCAAATGAGGCATCGACATAAATATTCATGGGGGAAAAAAAACTTTTGAAAAAATGTTGAGAAAAGAGAGTAGGTAAATCATGGTGTCCCTTGGAGACCACTAAGATATGCACTGACAATTTACAGGAATTTGCTTAAAATTTTGTCTGTAATTCAGGAAGTGTTATACTTACCAAGTTTTCACCTTCTTGCCAGGTATTTGGGCATTTCTTGAGCACTGGTCACTCAATTGAAGACACAACAGTTGCTCTGATGGTATATTGCACTCGTTTGTCATATCCTTGATTTACAGTCTGGGAATTAGCAAGGGAAATTATTCTGGATTACTCAGGGAGATGCTTATGTCCCAGACAACCTACAACGTTTTTTCAGTTTTTAAAATGTGAACTTGACTCCCTATCTAGGATTCTTTGCCCACTTTGCAAACCAATGAAGGCAAGCCATGGGAGAACCACATAAATTCACAGGGATTATCTGTCTCTACAAGGCTAAGTTTCTGCATAAGACCTAGAAGATGAACTGGGCACCTTCTCAGGGTAGAGTCCCAGTGGAGTACAGCACAGCTTAATATGGTAATAATTCAGAGAAAAAAATTGCAGAAATAATTTTTTAAATGCTTGATTATGACTTGTTCTGCCTGTTGCTGTGGTTCCTGATAACACTTTTCTTGACCTTGCTACGAAGAAAAAGAAGCTGATGCTACATACCATTAGAAAGCCAGCTCCAAAGACACAAAATATATTTAAAGCATTTGACTCCTTGCTGTTAATCCTACAAAGACACACTTTCATAGAAACCTTTGTGTAATTGAGAATACTCTGAAGTCAATTCATGTCTGGTTCCTGTCTGGTTCCATGATGCTAAATGGATACAAATAAATGGAGCCATTTTCCAACTCAGGACTCAAATCATCAGCAATCATCATACAATCCAGTGCCCACAAGAGTCTGAGATGTAAAATACCAGACTCCAGCACCCAAATTTGACCATTTAGTGAAGAAAAAGATATAAAGGATTACTGTAAAGCTACTGTCTGTGAAGAGAAAGAACATCCACTGGTGGGTAATGATGCAGTCTTGAACTTTCACACCACATCTCAGTAAATATTACTGCACTATAATTGAGTTCATCAGGTTCCATGAACATGCCCATACTTTCTTCTCAATTTCTGGACGAGTTCCATCCATGCAACGCAAAGGACACGGCTGTCTACTGGGAGGTTGTCAGTGCTAACCCGAAGCACATTCTTTTAAACTATTTATCTCACCCCTGTTTGCAGCTTCTTAGCTCTCAGATCCTCCCTAATGAGGACAGTGACCAGAGGGCTTAGAGCATACATAACTTTTATAAGGACAAAATGAGGGGCAATGTTAAGGTTTCCTACTTTTTTTCTTGCCTCTCTTTCCTAAAGAAAATCTTTTCTTCAACCCTGATGCCATAAAAGAAGGTGATGTCATAATTTATGATATTAAACTGGTTACTAAAATGTCATTACACAAGTGATGTTCTAATTGATGATGTTAAACTGGTTAGCGGGAAAGTGTCAAGTGTCACTTTCATGACATAAACTGCCAGTTATGATTATATAATATCAATTATTCTTTGGAAAACTGCATTAGATCAGTTAGTTCTGAACCAATGTAGTTGGGGTAGGTTCATATTTTTTTAAATGCTGTTCATCCAGTTCTCATTATTAGGAGTAAAATATACTTTGGATGCAGTTTAGACTTTTATAACTCTCCCCCTGAAATGTAATACTTACCTTTCTCATTTGCCCTTTCAGCTGCCATCAGATCAACAGCGAGCTAAGAAGAAAGCAGTGAGATAAATTTTATAGCCTTAACTGAGCTTGCCTTGTTCTGCAGTCTTACAGAAACCAAACTTTTCAGCTGAAAGTAGACAAAAATAACAAAACATAATTTAATAGTAGGTTAAATATAGAACGTCAGGATTTGCTGACAGGATGTTGGTTACTATGAGCCCTGCTTTGACGCTGGATCTCCTAAAGCTTTAGCGTCCAGCTGCTTTCCAAATTCCTCTAAATCTTACTCAGGCACAGAACCAAAAGAACATATTAATATCTGAAATGCATGTAGCCAGATCTTAAAAACTTAATCCCTTCTAGGGATAGTTACAAGTAAAAGCAACAAGTTTAGTTCATGTATACTTTCTGTGTCCAACAGGAGTAGGCTGATTCATCACTGCTGCTGATCTGATCTAGCAAGTTTATAAGTCAAAGCATTTTGTTCCTTGCTGTCAGTGACGCATCTCTGGCTAACTGGCAAAGCTATTCAGAGATGCCCTGATAGCAAGTTAGATGCAACACATCAGAATGAGATTTTTATGGCAATTTCCCAGCTGAAATCTTATCTATTTTATAGGAGAACAGGTACATTGACATTAACGAGGGAGAAAGCAACAGGCAAGACTATCTCTTGGTCGAGACTGTCCGATTTGTCTGAGTTTAAATAAAAGGATTGCTCCCACAGATCAGTGCTGGTACCTATTGTGAAAATGACAGCAGAAGGAGGAGTGCTGTGCATCCTTCCAGCCACACTGATGCTGAGAAACAGTGAGCATTCTACAGCCAACAAAAATTGGCTTACTGCTAAGTAAGTCACACCATTACCTTCCCAAACAACTTTGTGCTCAGACCAGCGTTCCTTTATAATGAAAGATAGACACAGAGATGAGCAAAAGGACCACAATTCACTCGGTTACCCATACCAACCTCGATCAGATCAGAAGCTTTACTTCATGGGAGAAGTCTCAGTGGTTTGATCAAAGGACCTGTGTATGGTCCCAAGGAAGAACTGCAAAGAAGCAAAGGAAGAGTGTGTGAGGAAATACTCAGGAACAAACGTGTGATTTTCATTTCGCTTAATGAAGATGCTGGAAATTACTCTGTAGGGCACAGCTTTGAAAACTTACCTCATGATTTCATCCATGCAAAAAGAATTTGTTGTCTCCTTTTATGTGTCTTGATCTCTACATGTTTTTGCAAGCAATGGATTTTGGTATTATTCTGCTTTCCCCATCTTTCCGAAAAACTTAATGACGATTACTGATGCGAGCTGTAAAAAAAAAAAAAAAAAGGCAGAAAGAAAACAAAACAAAAAGATATAAAGAGCAGGAAAAAAAAAAAAGAGAGGTTAAGTATTAATTATCCAAAATCTGATGGGTAGCATTCTACCCATCAGATTTTGGGGATATACAAATTCCATCAAATGGCAGATTTTTAATGCAGATGGGCAAATAACACCAGAATTTTGATAGTTTATCCCCATAACCTACCATGTCTTCTCTGTCCCAGAGACATTCTCATCAGAACCAGGATCCATTTTTCTCATTTTCCTGATCAGTACAATTTTTGAAAATACACTTTCAAGCCAGAGAAAGCTTGTATTAGGCAGACAAGTGGTGCATCATATCAATCTAATTTACATAACACGTCAGAAAAAAATCTGTGTTAAAGTATGTATACTTGTTGACATGACAGAAGGTTGAAGCCCTGCAAGAGAGATGCTTCTTACAAGAAACCCGAGGAGAAAAACTCTTTCAGATCCTTAGTAGGTCAAACCTGCCCATTCATGTAGCTGTTCCATCGTGGAAACACATCTGTAACACACGGTGGTACCGTTCAATATGCAATAAGGCTCCAGCTTACAAAAGCGAAATTTCCTTCTAACATTTCAATGTAACTGAGAGAAGGCATCCAGACACTGGTGGGTTTTCTAAAAGTTATATCATAATTTATAATTGGTTGTTAATTAATGTCAGATCACAGTGGAATTCCTATGGAATTACAGAGTGGAGCCTCTTTAATTACCAGTTTATAATTATAAATCTCATTGGAATGAAAAACACAGGAACTGTAATAAATGATGATGATCCTGGAAGAGTTCTTTGGCTAATAAAAGCTTCATGTATGCATCTTAAGGAATCTTAGAACAGTAGTCTTAATTTGGGGCAGAAAACATTTTCCATGATGCAGAATTCCCTTTCTTCCATTATGCAAAAACAAAGAGAAAAACATCATAAATGTTATTTCACAACAAACACAATTCTATCTCTTGTGAAATGAAAAATACATCGCGAGTCTCTCCACCCTCCATCTAGCAATCAGCGTACACTGTAGATCACTAAGGTAAGAACTTTCCCATTCTTGCTCCGCAGTTTTTTCATGCCTGCAAAAAGCCAGGGAACTTGCCCTGGCTGCGAGAGGTCCTCAGGGCAAACAGAGAGTAGAAGCCTGCAGCTTACTGTTGAGGTTGCCATGATCTGTGCGGTACTTGCATACAATCAAGGATGAAATCATTAGCACTGTGCATGTTCACTGTTAATCAAGCGTACCCACAGCAGTTCATCCTATGTTCTGCTGCACACATTTCTACCTCCTTAAACACCCGCGGTTGGAGAATTACAATGATAACAGCTTCACACCAGTACCCTACAGACCGAAATCTGATGCAGTGTGTATGTTGTTAGGAATCTATTCAATCGCCTTTTCCTCCCTCCAGTTTAACTTAGGTTTGGCTGAGATGAAACAGAAGTTGGGGCATCTGCCATGTGGAAGCAGCCCTCACAGGAACTCATCTCTCCAACACATTCAAGAAGCAGGAGGAGGAGGCAGCAGCTGCCTCCCTATCCCACCAGTGTCATCACAGAATGGGACCCCAGCGCAGACCTGCACACACACATCCCCTGCTCTCGGTCAAAGTCATTCACAAGGAGCCCTTGGACCTTATCTTCAGAGCTTGGCTGGGACGAGGACAAAGATACTGATTTGAACAATGGTTTTCATAATTAGCTTTACTCGGTTGGTCAGCAGCAGCTCCTGTGCCTTTCCAGACTGTTTAGATGCCTCAAGCAGCCCAGTCCCTCCAATTCTCCAGAATGCTAGTTACTGCTTCCAGCCATTCTCCTAAGAATTGTTTTTCCTCCACAAGGACATGAGTAATTCAGATGTTGAGCCCCTCCTCCCCTGCTCCCAACAACACTGGCTTTTTTGTGATCCTTGCATTTTTCCCTGTTCGTCTCACAGTTCTGTTTCTCTGTGCCTTTGAGGCCGCAGCCCTGTGCTTCCCTCCGTGTCCCACGTACAGCTGTGGGAATCTGTAAACCTGCCAATGTGCACTTTGTAAAAACTTGTTGCAGATCTGATGGGTTTCATTTTGCGAGCCAAGAAACCCGGGCTTACAACATAATTGATACTAACAAATTGAGAGAGGAACTATGGCCCCTACCTAAAATAAAAGACAATCACAGTGAATTAAAGGTCACGGTATAAAGAACTGCGCAGAGGAACACTGGGAAATACGAACAAATGTAATCCAGGCTACAGTAGAGTTAAACCAGAGATGAATTTGGCTAAATAAAACATAAGAAACCTATTTCCTGTACTAATTACTCTGCTTCTTAGAGAAGTGTAATGTTGGCATCAGCCTTCATACTAAATTGCACCACAAAACCCCAACACTTAACAGTGTTTTAGCATACACATCGGGCAGGCATTTACCAATTCTTACTTTGCCTAGCCATTGGTTATTTGCTGACACATTTTCATTGCAGGTTTTATCAATGGAGAGATGCTACTTGTATAGCAGGACTGCTATTCAAGGGCTTTGAAAAGTAACCACACAATATTATCTGATTATGCTTTTCATTCCACTTTCCAGAAGTGTCCCCTTCAGTAAATGCAGACCAGCAGCGTCAATAGGGCAACTTTCCCGCACAGAAAATGCTTCCCATGGAGTACACAGGCTACAGTCACCAACACAGCAGAAACGACAGCTCATTTCTTCTCACTCATTTCATCCACAGGAGAACAAAAACGACTGCACATTAGCAAGAGACTTTCATATGGGCACTGGAATTAATTAGATTCAAGTTTGCCTTCCCTTAAATCACAGGGTCATGCAAAGGTGGGGAGAAGAATCTCTGGTTGTATCTTTGTGGGACTGTGTTCCGCCTGAGATAACAGAGTCCCAGCGCCTTGGGTTGCTGATTATTACAATCACCAACAGACACACATACATATTCAGGGAAAGTGTTCAAACTCTCACATTTGTATTCATTTTACTTTGACTTGACTGGAATCATAAAAGGAATGTGTAAACGAGGAGAGCCTGTTGCTGAGATGAAGTTGAATTTTTTCCCCACAGAAACTTGGGTTCATGACAGCTTTTTGTTGGGCAGGACATTAGCCTTTTGTAATTTATTGCTTTTAGATTAAATCTGGGGAAACTCAATATTGCAGTTGAATGATTAGAGCAATACCCCTCGGAGTAATAAATTTTCTTTGGTGCTGTGCATCTCCCGATCATGTTTCCCTTCTAATTACATTTACATAAATGATATTCTGCAAAATTAAATTAACATTCAAACCATTACGCTGGCAAGGAGAGACAAAAATTAGTTACAAACTTACATCCCTAAAAAACCAAAATGACACCTCGTTCTTTCCACAAAGTGAATCACAGCTATCCCCCAAAGTGTCGCACACACAACTGATTATTCTGGTTGGTTAATCACCAACTGAGACGCCTCTGCTCCCCATTTAGGAAGTTTATAGCGTAAGGTCCTGCTTTCCACAGGGTCTCATTAAATAGCAGCAATTGGTGACAATCCAGATTTGGTCAGCGAAACGCTCCATTCAGACCTAGATTTGATTTCTACAGTTTTGGCCACAGCCCTTCCTCAGGGCTTCCCTGTCTTGGCTCCCGTGCACCATTTCTCTAGTATGGAGCCAGAAGGTGCTTGGCGGGGCTCCCTGTGAACTTAGACTCAGTGCCGCACTAACACCCTCCCGACCAAGCTGAAGAAAGATGTTCTTGCTCTCACATATCCACACCACTACACTGGCTGGCTGGCAGTGCCATGCTTTCCTGGGCTGCTCTCCAACTGATGCAAGGACACAGGGTCTCACAGAGCAACTTTTTTGGCTGCCAAGAGGAGGTACCATCATCCTGATGAGGAAAGAAAAAAAAAAAAAGAGTGCCAGCCTACTGCTGGCTTGTGAAGCCCATCTCTGTGTTTCCAGGAGACTGTGATATGTAGTGTTGTTGTGCCTAAGGTCACTAATTTCCTGACTGTACAATCTATTTTCTCAGCACTATATGAGGAACAGTAGCTTTTGCAGAGAAAAACTGTTTCCTAAGACCTACTTGGAAAGGTATTGGTTTCATTGACCAGTAGAGGATTTGCCCTTCAGATACCCACCCACTCTAAAGACAGAGGATATCCATCTTTCTATTTGCTTTTGTCATTTGATGCCATTAACAAACCACCAGAATACCTACGCACAGAACACATGTCCTATTGTATCAGTGTGAGGTGGCACCACTTGATTTTATTTGTTGAACATGCTCCCACTGCACTGAAGATCAGACTATTTTCATTCAGGAATTTGATTACTGAAACTTGTCCTGCCCTCCCTTACAAAAAAAGAGCCTATACCACCATGTCCCTAGTGATATAAATTCTTATGCAAGTATACTTAAACAATTTTGAGGCATTAGTAACAAAAATCAGGGAGGGAATCAATATTTACTATATGGCATATATGTACATACACATATAGTCACATCTCGAACTAAACCTGTCAGTTCTACTGCAAATGTGTGTGAGTATACTGTGTGTAAATCAGGCATATTTCAATGTGAGAAAATACAGTATTTGGAGAGAGAATTAACGTTAAAATGTCAAAGATGCTGATTAAATAAAGACTGTGTATATACGATCCCACTTCTCAGTTTGAAACCTGGATGATTTCAACATTTCAATTTTCAAAAACAAAGTTCGCATTCAGCAATTGAATTTCCTTGTTGAAATACATCAACATTTGCATTTTAGCATATTTCAGTTTACTTGGCAAAGAGATTACTGTATTTTTCCAAAAAAAGAGAACGCTGGGCAGCCTGGTATTTGTTTGAAAACCTAATTTAATTTCCCCCAAACTTCGCAGTTTCTGTATTTCTATAGGTCCTGTAATAAATACAATTAATTAGTTGTAGACATAACATTTAAAGGCCGTATTTTCTCAAAGTGTTTGATTGCAGTGAGTCATCTGCACGACAGTCCTCTTTCCCTGACTGCATTTCATCCCTGTTCGCCTCACCCTGGTAAACATAACGTGCCAAACACTCTAGAATTTCTGTTAAATAAGCTCGTCTCACAGTGTTATGGCCCCGGCCCATTCAGAGCCATAATTGAATTCTTTGGCACACAAATGTCTTGGAAAGACCGGGCCGATTTATACGTTTAGGACCATATGACAAACATCTGTTTCACTGCAAGGAATGCCTGGGTATAACCACAGGTACCAAACGCACACCACAGAGGAAATCTTGGTGCAGGTTCATTAACTGTGGCTCCTGGAAAGAACGAGAGACCCGAATTTCCATTTAATGGAACAGATTCTTAGCCTGTGTGAGACGATGAGGAACTTTCCGTGAAATCTATGAGTCAATGAAAATTCAGAGCAATCAAGGAGATAGGCAATGTAACAGCACCAGACCAGCAGGTACATTTGCAACAACATTATACAACAAAATCCAATAAGCCTTTCCTTACTTGAGAACTCTGAACTATAGCTCTAGAAGACAGAACACCATAACTAAAATGTTGCAACTAACTTCCGCTACTAGCATTAAACTTTAATTCACTTTACTTCATCATCTCTCATATTATTCCCATTATTGTTGCCACAGTATTTTTCCACCATACTTAAAAACCAGCACAGCTTCAAGACACATATCAGAAAAGCACAACAATGTATGTCTGAGAGCGCACTGCTAGCAATGGGAGAATCTTTATGATTAAGAAAAGCAGTAGAGAAAATGTAAGGATTCAGCAACATTACCAAGAATTCACAGCTACACAAGGGTGTGATTCAGATAGCTGAGGTTATCAGACTCCAGGCACACTGGAGTGTGCACTGGACAGGGACTGAATAAGCCAAGACTATCTGACATCCATGAAGAGAAAAAAAATACATTTATCTAGAAGCAGGGTCCTTTACAAGCTTTCAGGAAAAGCTTTAAGGGTTCAAGCGTTTTGAAAGTTGTGTAAAGCTAAATACCTTATTTAGCTCCTGACCCAGGAGATACCATAGCTCTGAGGAACAGAGAACGGAGAAGAAATACAAATTTGACAAAAGGTATTTCAATGACAATCACAAAAGGCAACTGAAGGGATGGCTGATACTTCCTGCTCTTCAGGAAAGCTGGAAAGTTGTGATTGTGTTTTATTTCTCAGGAATATCACAAAGAGGAGCAGGGATTTAAAACTGCAGTTTTAGACTACCAAGAACAACCAGAATGATTATGAGCAACCATAAAGGTCAGGCTAATCTCCGCATATCAGAGATTATATTAACAAACACTCCTGACTACTTCAATACCTCTCGCATTACCACCCTTCAGCACCTGGTCTGAGCAAGACCACAACTTCCCATGGACAGGATGGGTGGGGAGTGGCTGCATGTTGGGCTGCTCTTCTCACACAGCAGGCGTTCCCTCTCCTGCTGCAATCCTCGGGGGCATCCCCAGGCAGGCTACCACAAATGCCAGGAGGGCAACACTGCGGGCACAAGCCATGGCAGCAATTAAGAGGAATCAAAGCTCGCTCTTACAGTGCCCATGTTCCTCCAGTTCTGTGTTTTGAACTCCCTGATATTTGTTGTTGCTGATGGTGTTTGAAGATTAAATGTTATGTGCAGCAACAGATGTTAGTGATCTCATTCAGAGCTGAATACCTTTTTATACAGGGTTTGGTTGTGCAACAGAGGGCAAGAACTTTGGCTGTAGATAAGCAAAAATCAAAATCTGTTTTAACTGGCATAATGAGTCGATTGTCTATAAACATTTGCATTACGAGAATGAGATCAAATCTGCCAAGGGACATTATTATGTAATGAAATATATCTGCCCCTCACAAAAGAATGACTGAAAAAGAGTGGAAAAGTGGTGGTTATTGAGTTATGTATCAGTGGCCTAAATCTGCTAAAAAGCTCCACTAATTGCAAACAAACGCAATGTTGGAGACTAGAGAGACAGAGAGTCACAAGCGTATCTACAGAAAACATCCAAGAAAGAAGAGCCAAGGGCATTCTTTGAGGACTAAAGCAAGGAAATACTAGAGCTTGGCAGCTTCTGCCCAGTTTGATTGGATGGGTGGCAGCTATTTAAGAGCAGTGCCAAAAAGATCAGTGTTAGCCTGGATGAGGTTTCCCTAGGAATATGAAAAACAACAGGCCAGGAAACAGAAAATAAAAAATACAAACTCTTCCGTAGTGCTGTGATATTCATCCTTTCTTTCAAGCAGTCACCAATTCTTAAGGACCTGCAGATCCCATCAGCAAGATGTCCCAGGAGCTGCTGTTAGGTCTAAGGTATTTAAGGATTTATATTGCTATTGTAGGTAACATGGGAGATGTTTTCTCTTTGGAACAGGGAAGGAAGTAGCTTGAGAAGGAAATGTAGGGTGTCAAGGTATGAAGATGCAACTTTTGCATCAAACTACTTTTAATGGATTAAAAACTGGAATCAATTGATAAGAAAAAGGCTGCAAGTATTTAACTTGTCTCAGGGGAAATCCTTGGGAATCTTACTCATCTTTGCAAACTGCACTCAAACTGTAAGAAAAATACACTTCTCAAGGAAGCAAAGACAACAGAAAGAACCTAGGTGGTATCAAACATTATCGCAGGAAAAACACCCCAAGGGAAAACCATACAACAGCATTAGGCTTTCTGAATAATCTAGTGCACTCAAAGCCATTTCCTACAGGTTTGTCAGCCTTAAGTCATGTCTGCAGGCCTGTTTCTCCCCCCTCCATCGCTCCACTCACTTTTAAACAACATGTGAGCTCTGCAAACGTGTGAAGAAAGCAGGGAATAATAATTATCAGTCAAAGCTTCAGGTATCTTATCTATCCATCCTAGTGGCCTAGGGGAATTCAGTGAGCTAACAAAAAAGGTATTAGAAGCAAATCTATGTCTCTTCTAACAAAACAAGAGAAAGGTGACACTCCTCCCCAAAATCAAACACAAAAAGATCCAAATCCCAAACCTATGTCTAGATGCACTCAAAGATGGGGGTTTCCTTCCAGACCCCAGTCCCACAGGGGCAGGGGTTCCGCTGAGTCTGTGAGGTAGAACACTGACACCATGAACGGCACAGCTATCTGCTCAGCCTCACATGTGCATCACTGTGAACTGACTGCCGAATACAGTAAAAAAAATGTTACTCCCAGAGATCTATTGACAGACACCTGGGAGATATAAGTAGTTATCATGGAGAGAGTCCTGTTGACTTCAAGGTTCATGAAACACAGTCGACGCTGTCAGAACTAAGCTCTTGTAAAGGCAAAGTTACAGTGCTGGAGAACCGGTTTTGTATCTCCCTGGCACGGATTACAGTGTTATTCTCAGAATCAGAAACCTGCTCTTTGGCTAGAATAAGACCACTTGATTGTGTTTTGCTGTGAAAACATTGTGATTTGCTTTGCTGTCCATGATTAATGTTGGCCGTTCAAAAAATTGTTTTCTTTTGCACTGTATAAATAAAGCTTCTTCCCAGTGTTGTTGAAATGCTGGCTTTCATTATGCATGGCAAAGGAGAGGCTGCTGATGCTTTATGATCTTCAGCAAGCACCACAGACATTTCTGGAACATGAAATAAAAAATAAGAGCAAGTAGCATTAAAACATTCTTAGAGCTAATTTCTCTAACCAGAGCATGAAAGTTCTTTTTCATTTATTGTATGTGAACAGTGTTCAAAGTAGAATAAAAATAATTCTCAAACTGAGCCTTTATGTCTCTGGAATAGAGTCAGAGTCTGGAATACAGTCAAAGTAAAACCTTTTTATGGCAACTGAATTTGAGTACTGGATTTCTTATTTGATGTGACATCTCATCACAGGAACCTCCAGGCACTGTGCATGTGGACCACCTCTAAAATATAAACATCCTAATATTATACTTCTTCTGTTTCTCTTTTATGGTAATAATTCACTTTCTCATCAACTTCTTGAAAGGAAAAGCCCGAAGTGTCCAAAACTTTTCATACCACATACAAGTCTTAAAGGTGGTCCTGGAGACTCTTTCCCTCCTGTTGGTACTACATCATGTTACAGTGGCAGTGACACTGCTGCTGGTGTTCACAGAAAGGGATTTTGAAGAAAGTCTGGGAAAGGGGACAGTTCTTCAGGCAGAGTGGGGCCTCATGACTGTGTTGACTCCTGTCAAATTTTTCCTGTCATATCATCAGCTGATTATACATTTCTGACTGGTGAACTTCTCTGAATATGATTTAATGGCTGAAACAAAGCATGAAAAAATCTCAACATCAGCTAAATCTCGGCAGACCGTCAGGTCTGTGGTTCATGATTTGGAAACCACTGATTTAATCTAACTTCCATCATGATGGCCACCGACTGATCACATCTCATTCCTAAGTGGCCTAATGAACTAAGTGAGAGGTGAGTAGTATCAGGCTCTTGCTGTTTGCTGAATAGCAATGTGATGCATACGATTTAGATGACATCAAAAAAGTGCCTCATTTTCAGCAGATCAAAAGGAACAGTGCCTCCTAGAAAGGAAAAACAGCTATATCAAAATAAAAGGAAGCATCCTTAAGTTTTCTGTTTGTCACTAGCCTGAAGAGTTTGATTAAAAATGGAGACACTTCAGCATTAATGTTTATTTTTAACAGGAGGTTAAATTTAAGATGTCAAAACAGCCTTGCTTGCTGTAGAAATGTGGTGATTTAGGGATATACAAGTTATGCACATCCAGGCAACAAGAGACTGAAATTCAATCTGTCATTTAACAAAGATCTTCCTCTTTCATAGCAGCACAAGTCAAAGATACTCTCTTGACCAGCCAGCATCTTCCCAAACACAAGTACTGTATCTCTCATCCTCTGTATATTGCCCTCTACTCTCACCAATACCAAAGCCCTAACTCAAAACCTCTCACAGAACTTTGTTTCTCTTTGCTGCACCCTTTGTAGGGAAACACTTTTTGAACTGATCTCCTAGACATCTATTCTGCCATGTCTTCAAATCCACAGCAAGATTATCTATTACAAGACTGTGCATTCTCTGAAATGGAAAACATTTGTGTGTTGAAAAATAACCAAACAACCAACAAAACTATCCAAAGTCAGTGGACTCTTTACAACAGACCTCCCTGACTTGTCAGAATCTCCTGTTATGAAGAATATAACCTGACTGCTTTCCTGTTACACACATCTCCCAGCAGCGAGTTGCTGCTTAAGGCAGAGAACACAGCACTGTAACTAATCTGAAATGAAGGAAAACATTTAACCTACAGTCCTTCATATTCAGAACAAATAACTGTCTCCATGTCCCTTGCACATGTTAGATGGAGTCAGAAACAGGTTATTAATGAAGAATAACTCCATAAAAATGAACTCGCTCCAATCACTTTTCTGCACGACAATATCAAGAGGAGATGCCAGTCAAGCAGCTAATATTAAACCTGTAAATCTTTACCTATTTAGGATGCTTTAATCATTTCCTATGAATTAATATCATAAAATGTGATTTATAGTTTAAGGAGGAAGATCCTTATAACCATTAATACACAAATTCAATCAACAGAAATTTGGAAATTACAGATTCACTGGAGCTGTGTGTTGCTTGACAGAAAACCAATCCTGCCCCCTTTTCTACAGAGAAAGCAGCGCTCCAAATGTTGGTACAGGTGCAGAATCATCAATGCTGCATTCCAGGGAACATCCTTACACAAGCTTTCTTCAACAGATGGTCTTCTTAATTTGGTACAAGTTACAAGATTTATAGACAACCCTCAGCAACATGGGTAGTGTGTAAGTCAGATGAAACAACAAACACATGGGAGAGCAATGGTGTCTTAGCAAACAAATTCTCTAACCTTTCAAAGATTGCTGTGACCCGGATGCTCACACACAGATATGGAAGAGAAAATAAAAAACTATTTTGGGAGGGGTTTTTAACACAGAAAAGCTATTTTAATTTTCATCTAGTTTTGCTGCAAATTATTAACAGCAGTCAACGAGGTCATCTAGGCATAAAATCCCAGATATGTTGAGCTTATCAGAAACAGAGGTCTCCATGCAGTCTACTGACCACCTATAACACCTACAGATGGCCAGCTGTTTCCTCCTAAGCAATCCTACCTCCCAGCTGCTAACATTTTCTCGTGACTGCCTTGTCACTACTGTGCACCAAACAGAGCTAAAAACAGGGACATTTGTTCCATGTTTCCTCCTCTCTGTCACCACAGGTGACTCTGCCAACTGCCCATCACTTGGCCTCATCTATTCCTAGCTATGATTTTTTTTTCTTTCCTGTGCCTCACGTGTACAGGCTCATTCCTCTGCTGGTCCTTCTTCTGTGTTGCCAGTTCTAAGGCCCCGTTTTTCCTCTGCAGATTCACACACACTGTATCCTTTAAGTGTGCAATACAAAGAACCAATTATTTTCAAATTTAACCATTTGCTTGAGATGCCAAAAATAGAAGAAGAGTTGCTCTTTGCTTCCTTTATTATCCCTGAAGAGAGACAGTATGTTGAGAGGCCAACCTGGGTTTTAGCTGAGCAGAATTGCTCTTTGGAGGTACCTCCTGCTTTCTGCTGAGAAGAGAAAATCAGGGTTACTGGCTTTCTAATGCATCACCAAAGTGCTTAGAGAGGATGGATCCAGGACAAAGTATAGACATTTTCCCAGTCCTTAATTTTGACTCTTCCTCTCTCATCCTGCTTTTTTCAAGATTCAAGTTGCTTTGCCATGTCTGGTTTACATGGATAATCTTATTTTAACTAAAAAGAAGAGGTTTTGTAACACAGTTCTCCAGTGGGGAGAGAAGACAGGTGACACTCTCTTTATATATTATTGTAAAGTTTTCCAAACAACTTTTTAACCTTTGACTGTTCCAAAAGCCAAACTACCCTACTAGTACAGACTGATATTTATACTTTTATGGAGAGAAGGAAAGGAATAGAAATTGGAACTGTGAGTACTCATTCAGTAGCTGAGAGTAAGAGGTTTTCAGTGAGCTAGAAACCGCAGCAGAGGACAGCTAAGCTTTTGCCTCAGGGCATTTAAACTTCCCTGATCCCTCCTCCAGCATATGTCTGCTAAAGATCTCAGCCTGAGGAACAGAACTGGGAGGAAGCCAATCACCAATTCATCTTGGGATCTTATGAGTTTGATTTAATTTTCCATACGGCCTGACTGCTTCTTTAGTAATGATGTACATCCTGGCCGGCCTGACAAATGCAGTGGTGGTTTTCCAGTAGAGCACCAGCGTGATGGAGTTTCATAGGCAACCTGATACATTTACTACTGGTCCAAGTGCAGCAGCACTTAGACAGCATCTGGCTTTGTTATAGACAGAGGAATTGCCAAAAGCTCCATTAATTTCAGTGGTACCAGATTAGGCCCATGGAAAGGAAAGGACAAAAGTCAGGGAACGTGATACAAGTGGGAAGACAAAGAGGATAGCATGTTTTGAGAGAGGATTGAGAAAGAACACACAGTAAGGACGACTAGGTGCAGAGAAAGGACGGTTGCTACAGGAAGAGCCACAGACACCATCTTGAAAGGAACGCAAGGAAATTTTACAGTTATTGTTCAGAACTATCTTCTCCTTACTAGAGGAGCTATGATTGATGATTCACTTTTTAAAAATGAAACATTTAGCTCAGAGTGGTTTTGGAGGGTTTGAAAGGAAAGAACAGCTGTCTATGGCAGGAGGAACTGGCTGGTTGGGTCGGACTACAAGTTCAGCTGCTTTTGTTCCAGACACCTACAAAACCTTTTAAACCTTTCTGACAAAGAGAGATGTAAAGGAGGAGAAAATGACATACAGAGAAATGGAAAAAAGGAAATATATAATAAGGGCTTTGGCTGTTCTTTTTATTTAATGTCATGGGACTATGAATTTTCCCATTCTCCCTGAATGAAGTCTCTAACTATGTATCTTTGGCAGCTGTCATAGCAGCAATAACTCCAGTTTGATCACTGTGAACACTGTATTGGCTGCACTTTTAAATCATCTCAGCACCAGTGGCTACCCATTTTGTTGCCAAAATGGTAGACATGTTCACAGTAATATTTTCCCACCTGTATCTTAATAACAGAGATTACACTGGAAAATACCATCAAAACAAGAAAGTTTTTACTTGGCAGAAACAAGACAACCCCACGTTTGTTGAGCACATCTCACCTTATGTCTGAACCAGTCAATCTAGAATGAAGGTTAAATTTATAGAGTGTGGAGCACTTGAATGAGTTGGTCATTCAAATGCAGTATTGCAGTCCAAATACCTCTTTAGTGAATATGATTACAATTTAGGAGTGAAGAAGGATGTTAGAACTGTTAGTAGGGCAGTGATTCTGGAAAGAAAATATCTGACAGTCAGGTAAATATTCGCCTCAATCTAGATTAAAACCAGCAGAACCTGCACTACTGAACTCCATCTTCCACACTGCCACACTTGACATACGCGTTTATGCACCTTTGTTCTGTGCTCTTCAAAAGTGGACAAGCACAATTTACTGTAGGAAATTGAAAATATAAGCTCTTGGCTAATGTCAGCAAACCAGAATAAAACAAAACAAAAGAAACCAATTTGCTTGCCCACCAAAAACACAGTACTGCATTTAACGGAGATCACATAGTTGCAGTGGGAAACACACTATACTCACTTAAGATCCAGTTCATTAAATATTCCCTATATTCTTGGTATAAGAAAGAACAGACCACATGTGTGTGGGAGCATAATTTCCTGGAGGCAATGTTTTATCTTTGATTTCCATTAGGTCTTTCATGAACACACCACTCAATCCCCTCTGCCTAACTGCCCCTGCTGTGCCAGTGATCACACAGTATGTAATGTCAAGTCTGTCTTCGTCAAGACTGGGATCAATTAGAAGGCCCAATATTCAAATTATGTGCTTGACTCCCAACGCGTTGCCGCCCTTACTCCCCAAGAACAACAGAAGTATGTCAAACTGTTCCATTGCACATGGTTTTTGGACTGCATTTTTGCATTATTTGTCCACACTAACCCAAAACAAATTTGTAGCCACCACTTAGCATGCTCAGGAAGGCTTTGGGCAGGAGCACCATGGGCCTAGATTCACCCAATCTCACTGGTGGCATCTCAGTTAGGCAATGACTCACCCAGGCTCCATAATTAGCAACGGGCTGTAACCTCTTCAGGAAATTATTTGTCCCATAGTCGGGTCTGAAAATTGCCTATATATGCTTATTTCTCTCTGGTAACAGCAAAAGATTGTCTTTATAGACTGGGATATAAATTCGGTGAGGTGGGATTAACGTAGGACACAATTACAGGTTGTGTATGGAGAGGTACATGGGAATCCCATCATGAGAGTAGTCTTTGGTTCAGCAATACCCTCAAAAACAGGATCACAAAAAAACCCAAAACCTAACAGGGGCACAAAGTTCACAAGCTGCTCCTGAAATCTCCAGCCTCAGGGAAGAAGACAGTAAAAGTTTGTGAATATAAACAGGGACTTTACGGGAACTTGACAAAACCCATACTTCCATAGTTATTTGCACATAATTGCCTATCACATAATTCACTGCAGAAGAGAGATTCCCTTTGATTCCAGTCAGAACTGGCATCGGCCCAGGCGTTTCTGCACGGGAAGGAACCAAACCCAAGAGCCATTTTAATCTGGTCTGGGGAGAGAAGGGAAGTCCTACCACTCCACCGCACTGTGAGTCGGAATTAACCAGCTGCTTGTAACTCTGCTTTAGCTATGATTTGTAATGGAGACTGACTTTATTCCTGTTTGTTCTCTCCAACAAATAAGACTTGAGTTTAGGACCCTTCGCTGGCTCCCCCTCTGACCTGTAACCGGTCTCCTGATTAAGGGGATACGGAAAGTTTTAGGAACAGGGCCAAACTTGGGGGTGGGGGAGGGAAGATTTTTTTTTTTGGCTGTATTATGGTAGGCTGCCTTGCTAGTTAGAGCAAAAAAACCCGCACAAACATTACTGCAGAGTTTCATCAGAAATAAAGACTGTGCAGAATTCTTTTGTCGACTCGAAAATATGCATCAGTAACTCCAATTCATTCACCCTGAACAAAACAGCTACAAACATTCGTTTTGCCAGTGTACAGGTCTTAAGAAATGTGTAATTTCACAGCGGCAACAGAACATTTATATTGCGAACATTAACCTAACTTCTAAGCTCCTGTAGGAAACCCTAAAATTGTTTAGCAAGAAGCGCTTTCTAAGCTGAGAATCAAGCTGTGAGAAAGAATAAAAAAAAAAGAGCATTCATTTAAACATTTTCAGAAGCCCCTAAAAATGCCGTTTTCACACAGTAAATCCGCTGCACTTGAATGTCTGCTGGCTTTCTGAAAGGAATGCTCTTCACTGGGATGCAGCCTGCTGTGGTCAAGTATGATGGAAATAAAAGTGTTGCTAATGGTGATTGAAAAGGATTCCCACTGCTGCTGGCCAGTGTTGGTTTTAGATGGGCCAACTCCATCGAATGGAGAGCAACGGGAGACAGTAAACTTTCTCTAAGGCTCTCTAAACTTTGAGTCACCTCTGCTTCCCTTCATTTTAACACTAGCCTGCCTTCTTGTTTCTCCACAGAGCTTTATATTAACTCAGTCTAGACCAGACTATCACTGGAAATGTACAAGATGCAGATTTTCACACAAATGGAGTGACACAAAAAAAGAAGAAAGAAACCATGGGAAGAAGCACTAGCATAGCAGCACGTCCACAAGCCAAAACTACTTCTACATTGTGGGTTAGCCCAAGAAACAAAGTCGTTACTTGGGGGTAAATATTCAGCCATCCACTTTTAATTGCGATACTGTTGGGAGCTGGGCTCGGTTGTGTCGGGCATCTTGCTTTTCTAAGAAAAATCAGGTTTGCACAGGCACGCAGAAACCTTACTCAGATAGTAAGTGCAAACCCTAAGGGCAGGCAGCAAGGCTGAGGCAGGGAATTTGGCTTCTGTCTCTCGAGTCCCCATTCACTGCATTAAGCACAAGACATACCTCTCCTCCTCAGCAGGACCTGACTTCTTTTTAATGGCTTTTCTGCCTTGCATGCTGCAGGATCAGCATGGCACCACTGCAAAATTCCAGTAGTGGCTGATAGTTTAACTGGACTTCATCACTCCTTACAGCTGGCTAATTACATTGCCTCAAAACTCCAGAAGTACCTTGTACCTTCAGGCTCATAGAGAACTTGATAATCGAGGTCCTGTGTCACAGTGAAAGAAAATCATTTAAAGACATTAAGGAGGAGAAAAAAATAAGAAAGAATTAAGGAAAACCTGTCTTTCGTGTAAGTGGACTTCAGCTGCCTGAGCACTAAAGAGCAGGTATCTTCTGGATTTTGCAATAGTGATGATGCTGAGGACACCTGGAGGTTCTACTGTGGTTCTACTCGGATTTACGGGTGTCTTTTCACACCTCATGGGTCTATCCTCCCTGGCCGCAACCATAGAGCTCATACGGTTGCATGGCTGAGGAACCAGAACCAGCTAAAAAACAACCTGACAAAATACAGTAATGGGATACCTGGCCTGGGCAGTGGTTGCCTTAGCCAAGACGGTTGTTCAATAACACAACTTTTGGTGTTTAAATAAATGTATCAGCCTAGAGCCTCCAAGGAGGGAAGGGCAGGGTGTAAACGGAGGGAGGCAGTAGTAGGCCTTTGTCCCAGATGCCTGATTTCTGCCCGAGTTGAACAGCAAGGCCAACATGCTTTGCTTGATCCATGCTCTCTCAGCTGATCCACTGCAGCACAACCACAGACCCCACCACCATCTGCTAGGATTTCAGCTCTGCTGTGCTACACTTACTCGCTCTGTATGCCTCTACGGAGGGGGGGGCATAAGGGAGAAGACAAGCCAAAACTTAAATGTACTTTTAAAGATTTTGATGGCTGCAATTCAATGTATACAATCCCAGCAACAAAGCTGGCCCTTCTTAGGCTATTTTCAGTATATTAAGAGCTTATCAAGGTCTAGGAGACAATCCCACATGCCACAATGCAAGTAGTAATTGGTCCCTCTTCACACTACTCTCTTTTGATCAGTCTAGCTTAGCTTTCTTCAGTAAAATGCCAAGATGTGGAACAAAGACTCAAGAGAGCGCTCACTTTCAGGCCCAAAAATACACACAGATGTGCAGCAAATCTTGCCTTTTTCTTTCTTCCTTTCTTTCCGACCCCCTCACAGGTATCTATCACAAGCAGTAATCATTTTGTGCTACCCCTTAACATAGTTATCTTTACATCGATGACTGAAAAACACAACTCTTGTGGTAACACAACTCACAGATATTCATTCACCCAATCCCAACCTCTGACAGGCTCCATTGCACTGCAGAGAGGGCAGCCAGCTTTCAGTCCGTCTGTGCAAACCGTGACTGGGCCCAACGGGATCTCTCTACCTGTGGAGGCTGACTGGACCACTGGGAAGCTGAACTTGCCAACAACTGGTTTGCCAAGAAAGATGTAAACTGGCTAGAAGACGGAAGCCTAGAAAACTACAGTGAAGCATTCATTTTGCATGCAGAAATATGAGAGGTGTGCAGGCAATGCACAAGGAAAGCACAAGGACTGGTTTTGATCTAAAAGCAAGATACCTCTTCAGTGGTTTCACAGCCCTCCCTTCTGCCTCCAGTCACCAACACACTCCCCAGCTTGCCCACGGGAATCCCAATGCTAAGCGAAGCACCTCACAAATCAGGGAAGCAGGGATGCACTGGAAATGCATGTACTGATCAGGTAGAGTAGCCCTCAGCCTGGCTCCCAGGGAGGCTCCCAGGTCAGAGATGCAACAGGCCTGTGAGCACAGGCTTAGGTGTGGCTGCAACACACCCTCCAAAATATGTTCAAATGTCAACTGTGAGCACTGCAGAAAAATATCAGGAGAGGGCAAACAATGCAGTTCTCCCGGTTGGGGCAGTGCCTGCCGCACCCAGGCAGCTCTCCGGACCAAGCGTGCCACTGGCCTGGCCGGTCACGGTGGGCAGGAAGGAGGACATTGCTATTGCAAACACACAAGTACTGGGGGTGGCTGCAATGACCATTGTTTCTGAATGGCCATAAACCAACAGACAACATGTTTTCCTCTTTTTCTTTTCCCCTCTGTAAATCACAGGGTGAGGAAATGAAGTAAAGAAGGAAGATGAGCTGGGAAGAGCATGTAAGAAGCGATAGCATCAAATAGCCAGGCTTTTCTGTCTTGTTACATCTTCTCCTAACTATTTACTATATTCATTATACTTACCAGACAGACTACAGCCTCATCTTCACCCTGCAGATCTCACTGAACAGCCAGAATCTACCTCAGAAGTACCAAGCTGGAAGTATCTAAAGAGGAAAATCCTGTGCATCTCCTACTTATTCGTGCCCATCTCCCAAGAGTTGTTCTGCTCTCTTCCCTCTCTAATTGCCTTTTCCAGGTCCATATTGCACTTATTGTAGACCCTTACAACAGTGAATTATCTGGATACTGGTGTCTGCACTCCCCTCTGCCCACCCCTCTCCCCTCCCGCTGATGTTGCTCTCTTGGGTCCAACAGAATATTTTCTGATGAAATAAATTTCTTTTAAAGTTAAGGCACAGACTAGAACTTGGCTTGGTGACCACAATACTTGCCTGTGGCTCACTACATGCCCAGGAAAAACAAGGTTGGTGAAGTAGTCAGGAAGAGATGCAAGTGAAAGCATTTAGGTGAAAGATTTTTGTGCTAGCAAACCCTTCAGCATATAACAAAAATAAACTCATGGTCCTTCTAAGACACTGAAGAGGAGCAGTAGCTTCCTATTAGAAAACTTACCAGCAAACATGAAGTTGCACAGAAGAAAGAGCTAAAGACGGGGTGCTACAGAGTAAAGGGCTGTGCTGTTCCTTATCTGCTTTGGAGGTTGGTAAAGGGCTCTCCAGAGTCCTGCTGTGAATTTGTCTCAGTGTTTTTTAAGGGCCCTTAAAAACGTCATTTGTCACAAAGTAAATCCTGGATGTCTGGTTACTTTCTGCAGGGAATGCTCTTTGCTGGGCTGCAGCTTGCCAGGGGTCAAATATGACAGAAATGAAGTGTTGCTAATAGTGATTGAAAAGGATTCCTACTGTTTGTGGCCGGTGCTGGTTATTAGAGAGGCCAAATTTGTGGGACAGAAAACAGCAGGAGACAGTAAACTTTCCCTAAGACTTACTAAACTTTGAGTCACCTCTGCTACCAGTGCCATTCTGTCAGACCTATTTGGAGAAAACTGATATTATAATTACTAATCTCAGCCAGAGCCTAATGTGCAACCTGAGGCACTCCTCTGCCGGCCCGTATAATTACGGATGGGCTGGGGAGGCCTGGGGGCACTGTCTCTGCCCCCCACCCTAGAGCGTGGGGGATTGGGTTACTGCTCTATCCAGGCTCTTGAGGACAGGTAAGCGAGCAGCAAAGTTGCTGGCCTGCAATGAGAGAAAATTATTATTGTCAAAACCGACTGCCTGCTATTAAAGGTTTGAATGTCACCTCAAAAGAGCTCCTTTTCTGACCCTTAAGTGGTGGCGTCTAAAGGGCTGTTTGAAGTAGGATTCTTCCCCTGCTCAGCACTGGCCCCCCCGCCCCCCCAGGCAGCAAATATTGATGGCTGAGAACATTTTTGTTTTGTTTTATTATTTCCTCCACCCCTTCTCCACCCCACTGTTTCTGCACCTGCTGGATTAAACTTTCACATAAAATCAGTTTTGGCTGGATATAATTTAACTTTATCCTCTATGGTCTCTTTTATACGTTGTAAACACATTCCTTTAAACCCTGGGCACAGCTTATTATTAACAAGTTCGCTGCCGAGAGCGTTTGTCCACCAAAAGGAGATAAACCATTGGTTTTAAAAAGAGAAACAGGGCCTTACTCAAGTTGACTGTAACAAGGAAGGCGTGCTAGAAAACAGCAACATGAAAACTGAACACAGACCGAGGCGCTGATGCTGTAAAACCAACATATGTGCTAAGGAAAAGCGACTGGTCCCTCTGCAAAAGACAGCATACCCCTGCCTAAACTCAAGTGCAGGATCAGGCCTGGAGGACCAGACCTGCAACAGATTGATCACCTTTGCGGGGTGCTGAGCAGGCTGCTGCCCTATTGATTTCTATAGCAATAGAGGGGGCTTAGCACCTCAGAGCATCAAATTTCCAAGCCTGGAAGAGACCTGGGCTCTGGAATGGATTAAAGTCACATGTGATGTATTTGGAAAGGCCTCAATTCAGTCTCAGCACTCAGTAACAGCAACCACCATTTATTCTGGTTACTACAATTCATTTGGACAGTGTTTACAATATCGTCCCCTTCCTCCATTATTAGACAAACAACTTTGATAGGTAGCCTTTTATTTTTTACAGCATTTCAGAGCAGAATAAACGCACAGCCCAAGTTATTTATAGAGTGAGCTTTCTGTATGAGGTGCCTTTGCCAAGGAAGTGTGAATTCACACAGTGCACACGCTGTGTATGTTCAACCAGACAACAGTGACCCAGCAGTCAGTGAGGAAGGGGAGAAAGGAAAAACACATGCAAGACACCATCTTTTACATGTCACGCCATCGGAAAATCCTCCCCATAAACTTTAGGGAACTATGTGCCTAATAGCATTTTATTAACTCAGAGAAGTCATCAGAAATGGCATGCAGGGCTTTCTACTTGGGCAGGATAGTAAGAGAAAAACCTGAGGCTTCATTTCCCTGTTTGTCCTTGTTCCCTAAGGAATGCCACATCAATTGTTTGGGACAGTGTGGCCATGAGTATTGCAGATGGTTACAGAAAGGCAGCCTCACTTGAAAGGCTTTTTCTAGAACTTTGGGATGAAGGGGTTTTTTGGTGGGGTTTTTGTTTTGTTTGCTTTTGGTTTGGGTTTTTTGGGTTTGTGTTTTTTTTTTTTAAATTAATGCAGTAAAGATTCAGAGGAAAGGAGAAAGAACAGACGAGGAAAGGAGAAAGAACTAGATAAACAGGTTTTATTTCACATTATTTTGACATCTGTTTCAACATAAAAACATTCCTGCAGGCAGGCTGGCAGAGGGCTTAATTCAAAACTCACTAATTGACAGATTCTGACCTCCTATTATATCCAGCAGTTAAAGTGCAGGCTCTATCACTTTGTGCTTGTTTTGTTTCTGATCCTTCATCCCACCAATCATGTGGGATTATGCAACAAAGCTGCATGGACATCACCAAAGGAGCACTGGGTCATGGACTCAGAAGCTTATAGAACAGTTTAAGAGTATGCATATTTATAAACATTAACCACGGATTTGCTGCATTTCTTGGTTTCCATTAAAACACACACACACACACACGCACACAAATAACCATACAAGAAGCTCTTGCTGCTTCATCCACTAATCAGATGTCCAGTTGCAAATCCTGGGGCCATCCCACAGCTGAAAAATCTACCTCAGCACACCCTTAACACCCTACTTAGAGAAATAATGAATTAACTTCGCACATCAATAAATCAAAGGGGCTAAACAGCTTGTCAGAAAAGAAAGAAACAAACAAAAAACCTAGCTTTGACTGCAAGCTCAGATGCATTTGCCTTTCAGAATGAATATGCAGTTCAAGCATCTACTGTATGTTCAAGACAGTAAGTTGATTTGAGGTCAGAAAAGTGGAAAAAAAAACCCCTCAAAGGCTGCTCTGTGACGGAGACTGCAACACATGATTGTCCTGCTCTAAGGACAGTTTTCTCAATATGAATAGGAAGTTTTGAAAAACTCACTTTCTCCTGGCTTCCATTAAAAAATTGCGCTCTTAAACCTAGATGAACCAAAACTGGCACTCCACATTACTAAAGAGCAGCCAGTCCTCCAATTCCTTGCAGAGCACTTTTGGAAACCATCCCCTCCATCCAGACAAGATCAAAAAACCCGACATTGCTCGACACTGTAATGTAAAGTTAAATAATAATAATGCTAATTTCACATGTCTTGTTACAGGAATGATTGATATAAATAAATCTGGGGTTGTTTGATAAGAAATATACAAACACGTCCCTTCTCTTTCAGAAAAGTTCATACGAGCCAAAGCCAAGCCTCAAATGTTTGTTATCAGATCATTCCTCATCTTGAATATTTTCCCACGACTTAGCGCATTTTTTAATAAAAAGATAAAGTCTTTTTATAGGATAGACTTCTCCTTGCACAGCTAATGCTGGAGCAACCTCAGGTCTTCCTTCAAAATATTTGAAACCAGACTTGCTGCATTAACAAATATGAAATAGAGCAACAGTAAAAGCTTAACTCACGTCAACTTTCAGTGTCTCTGCTCTTAAATTATCCTCATTTACAGCACAGCAGCACCTAAGGGCCTCCCACACAACCCCTTGCACTATACTCTTCCTACAGCGCTGCAAAGGAAGATGCTGTCTGGAAGCCTTCAGACTCACAAACCTGATCTGATCTTCCAGCAACCTGTACATCAAGACCCAGTGTCTCCAGCTCTGTTGGGAAGAGGCTCTTCCAGCTCTGACATGAAGATGACTGGCATGAATCACTGTCTGTTTATCCAGATATCCAAACTGCCTGGGCTAGCAACACTTGATGATACTAAGAAACATTTTGGCCAGGATGTAATGCGTGTTATTTCAGGCTGCATTGCCATCCTCGCCTCTAGATGATTTGAGCAAGACTAACCTTCAAGCAGTGGCAATTATCCTGCTGTAGCTTCATCTTCCCTCTGAAACCAGGTGCTCCAAATACAGAAGACAGAGAGACAAAGTGGCACAGAGGGCTCTCTCAAAACTTGTCACCTTTTGTTAATAGAGAATTTCCAAATTAGTCCCTCAAAACTGAAACATGGTACTATTCCTCAAGCATTTCTGTTTGAACTTGACTGTCCTTGCAGTTGGCATGGCTAATAGTGTCCTGTTCTCCGTGCTTGTTCTCACACAAAATAGAAGCAGTAGAAGACACGCAAAGGAACGCACAGATGAACAAATCTGCCCCAGGAGTCTAGTTTTACAGATTTCTCAACTGGCCATGGCATTCCCAGCTGTGTGGGAGTCTGAAATCACAAAGACGAGGTGTGCTTTCTTAAAATAAACACCATCCTCAACTCCAGAGAAGACTCTTTGGTGTTATTCACTGCAGCTGTAGTTTGCTACGTGAGTATTCCCTCCAGGGAGGGGAATAACACTCAGATAGGATAAAGCTACCTTGGCAAACTTCGTAACAGACCTGGCATAAAGAGCTTTTTAGGGGATTGGCTGTATACAGGAGGGACACCAGGAATTTGCAATTGCTGTCTCCAGGGAGACAGTAATTGTCCTTGTGCAAAAGGAAACCTAAAAACTATTTTGAACTTCCTGCCAGCTTTCCTCCACCATGTCAAGAGCCAACAGGCTAGGAGGGAATATGGTTCAAAATCTACCTTCCAAATCTCATTTCTGCACCTAAAGGTTTTCTCCTTGTGACCTGGGTGCCTGAGTGTCTTGATCTGACATAGAAGGGGGGGGACTCATTTATAGAGGGGATCATTTCCTTTACTGGGATGAGTTGTCTCAGTGCTGACTTGTTTTATTACTTTTAAATTACAATCAAGTACATCATAATTTGGCCAAGTTTGACATCTGCTTTCACTAGCTCTCAGTATTTGCAAAAGCTCTTCAAGAAGTGCAAAGGAACCACTTTGGAAAAGCCAAGTGTTCACACCTCAGCATACATAATTAGAACACTACAAGGTTTTAACTCTTTTTTTTTTTTTTTTTTTTTTTTAAGGTTTCTTACCCTGCTCAAGCTTTTACTTCAGATTTCTTAACATACATATACTAATAATTCACGCCTAGGAAGCAGTGTATCAATCTCATATCACACAAAGGTACATTTGCTGCTGTGGCAACCCAGACCACATCCTCAAACACACCATCACAGCCCAGTCCCACAAGTCAGGCAAAAATTGTAGACTTTAAGAAAAATAAAAATCTCCCTGGGGAAAAGCCCACTACACAGTCCACTTTCCTTCTTAAAAAGCAAACCTGTTGTCTAAGTCAGCCTGTTTTTCTGTACATAGTTGCCATTCTCTGCTTTTTTCCTAATGCGGGAAGAATTATTCCCTTAAAAGAAGGGAAAAGGAAAGCCTAGAATTCCTTTTCCCTAGTCCTAGAAGAGAGTGGCAAAAAGAGGTCAATTGTTAACCCAACTGTCACACCTTAAGCAAAACAAACCATCGGGATCCGATAGGTAACGCTGATTTACACGTGGCAGTGCGCCGGTCGTTTACTCCTTGCTGCACTGGGGATTCTGGAGGACTGTATTTTCCCTCAGTTTGTTTTTCTGTGTGTGTGTCAATATACATGCTGCTACCTGCTCGTGGAATAATTAATGCTGTAGCAACATTGTCCCTTCTGAATGTACAATCAGAAGCATGGTACAAGAAATTCATGGAAATAACAGGATCCAATCCTTGGAGTATTTTTGAATCAATAGTCTCTTTATTTATACTGTAGCTGCGTTCCAATTTATCACTTGGAAATATCCTCCATAATAAATAAGGGAAAGAAATGGAAATATTACAATGAAATTGTAATAATTCAATCCTAGCTCTGCACATAATAAAGTTGCAGAGGGAATCTGTGCTTTTTTTGGTTGCCACTAAGCATCAGCAGCAACTGATGGTCTTAAGTTAACAAGCTAATATTTCATCCATGGATACCAGAGTGATAATGGCTAAATATGCCAGTCGAGGGAATGAGCACATGTGCAGCTATTTGCCTGACACAACTTCTGCTGTCATGGCCTATTAAAACCAGTTTACATGTGCATGTCGAATTTGATGAATATGTATGTGACCTCTTTCATAGCTATCACTCATTGGACTGTAGCCCTCATGGCAGAAAAAAACAGCACCTCTCATTAAACACAGCTTGAGTTAGAGGGATGTTATGTTAATATTCCTTCAGAACTTTAGGGGGTTTTCTTCTCCTTCTAATAAATCTTCAGAATAAAATAATTTAAAAGTATAATTAAAAATAACCTTTCCTATTTCTCTCCTCTTCCACTTGGTGAATGTATTTTGAAATTTTCTTATAGTAGAAGAGACAGTAAATGAATTTATAGATAACATTTAACTGATGGTAGCCAAATGTGACGTCTCTCATATAGGTTGTTGAACAGAATTAGGTATTTTAAACCAAAACAAAACCACCCACCCAGAACACAATAGATTGTTTAAGTAAAAATGAAATTGCCTGTCTTGAACATCATACTTGACCCAAATCTGAACAGTACTATACTGTGCATTAGAATCTAAACATATGCAGAAAATGGCCCACACTACCTCACAGTTATCCTGATTCTCCTGCAGCTAGATGGAAGGAAAGTCTGAACTACATTGCTACAGAAAGGGCTTTCACCAAATTTCTTACAGAAGAAAAGCCTCAAGAGACAGAGGAAAGCATCCAAGCTTTTGGTGTTTATGAGAATCCAAATGAACCTCCGAATCTTTTGAGGTTTCTTCATTGCTGTTTAAAAAGCATAAATTATAGAGTATAAGCAAGGATGCAGCCAGATTGTGCGGTCCATATATGGCAAATATTTACTCACATGAGCATTTCCACTCCATCTGCTCTGCAGATAGAGTAAATATTTCATAAACTGACACTTAATTTGGTAATACCAAACCAGAAAAGGCATTTCCACATAGGCATCGGTACTTTGTACCATCCACAAAGAAAGCTATAATCTTCTGCCAGTTATATGGGTTTGACACACCAGCAATTGGAAATTATAAGTAGGTTTGCATCACTATACAACAAAGCCAGAAATCAATGCACTAATTTTTACAGGGAACATTGCTGTATCCCAGACCCCCAGACAAACCAGACACTGAATGGTTCATCTGAATCAGTCCCACCTCAGCACTAGAACCAAGAGGCATATATAGCCAGAGAGGTCATTTCCCTCTCATTTTCAACAAGGAATCTTTTCTTGTGACTTTCTGGGTCCCTGATATCCAGATAAGTTTGGGATACTTGATTTAGCTACTAAATGAATAGTCAAAATCTGTTTGCTTGGCTGATAAAACCCGAGCCCTTGACCTCAGCAGGGTAATGCTGTAAGTAAAGACAGAAGAATCCAGCAAGTGAGTAAAGCACTAAAATGATGCTTTGGCATTACATGCTTTCTGGATTGAAGTATTGCGTGTAAGAAGAACAGATTTCTGTCAGAACATTCCCCTTTTTTTCTGAAATAAAGTTTCACAAAGGCCTAATTCATACCTTATGCCACTAATGCCAAAATATTTATTTTGCCCATACTAAAAAAAACCAAAACAAAACCAAACACATTTCATTAAGGTAAAAGTATTTCACTTTGATTATCCATTTGTTTAACTTTGATTTTATATTAATTTGATTTTACCTGTGTTGATAATTAAATTGCTTTATTTAACAATATTTCAAGAAAAAAACTTTTTTTTTTTTCAATGTTCCCATATCAACTGCTAGGGGTTCTTTTGTGATTTGCATTCTGGGGTGTATTTTGAAATGATTACTCTTCTTTTTAAGTCATTCTGAAAACAAACTTTGAATTCTTAGAACTTCCATTATCTATTTATGCACAAAAATATTTTCTGCAACCAAAAAGTTCACAAAGACAGCAGATTTGAAAGAAAATGAAAAGAAAATCTGTGTAGAAAAATAAGGACAGGAAAAAATCCAAGTCACTTCAATGTTCAAGTTATATTAGATACTGAGATTTAATCTGGCCCATGAGGGACATTTATATTAGCTGAAATTCCTGCCCAAAAGCTTTGAATTAAGAAAAGGAACCTAATCACCCTACGTACTTATAGCAAACTTTACAATAGAAAGAGCTAAAATTGTCAGGAAGGTGGTGGTGTTGGTAGAGTTTCAAGATATGTATACATGTTGTTTATACAAATGGATTATTTTTTTTCCTTACAGTTTTGGGATTTTTTTAGAAGATATTTTTCTGTAAGAGCTATCAGTTTTTTAGCAATATAGAAACATTAATTTCAAGATATGTATACATGTTGTTTATACAACTTGATTATTTTTTTTCCTTACAGTTTTGGGATTCTTTTTAAAGAGATTTTTCTGTAAGAGCTATCAGTTTTTTAGCAATATAGAAACATTAATTTCCAGCTTCTTTTCATTAATGCACCAGAAATTGATGCTGACAAAGGAAGGATGTGCTTGAACAAACTGCCTCGTGGATAAGAAGCACACTGAGGTAGAGAAGGACTGCTGGCTCTGTTCTCCCATGTCACAATACACACAAAACCCCACAGTGTTCACCTGCAGCCAACGGTGATAGCTCTGTGGCTCCAAACCAGCTCTTCATTTTGTGATTGAGTCCAGTGCATTCCTGCCCTGGACAAAACAGTTCCCATGCCAGGGACACCTATGCATCAGCTAATTCCTGTGCATGGGGCAAAGCATGTGGCACAGAGCATCTATGGTACAGATGCCTGCTTTGCTCTCACGTTCTCCCACCCCTCCTTTTGGACAGTAGGACTTAACCCACTCAGCCTGACCCACGTGGCCTGAGGATCGCAGAGCATCCTCCTCCCGGCAGAGCTGAAGCGTGGTATGGATGGAGCTTGCATTTCCTTTCTTTTTCTTGTTTGGTTTGGTTTTCTTTTTAAGAAAGAAAGATGTGGTGTTGCTACACCACATCTGTGCAGCACACATCTCCTGCTGCATCCCTTCCATGACAGGCTTTTCTTTAAAATTTCTCACTGGCATAGCTGAATTGTCACTCCCTGCAACAGGAACATGTTTTTGCCTCAGATACCTGACCTAGAAAAACAAACCAAAAACTAAAACCAAACAAAAAAAATCCACTACTGTCAAAAGAGATACTTTTACCCCACACAATTCCATAGTTCTAAATTTTCTTGAGGTTTTGGAAAATACTCCTATTGCCCTGAGTGGCAGAGAACTTCAGACAAGGTTTGTGCAAAAGATCTTCCTTAAGCCACCAGCCCTGAAATGCTGGCTTTCCTGCACACTCAGTTTCTGAAGGGAAGCCATGAATAATGCAGAAGCTGAACGGAGGCAGCTGGTTGTGCTTAACCACTGCACCAAAATAGCCTTTGCACCACCATGTCCAAAGCACGAGCTTAAAACGCTTCTCCATACACAATCCTACAATACTTTCTTGACTTGCACATCGCCTTTTGGGGGATGCCTGAGATGAGATTACTTATGTGCTCCAAGTTCAACTAGTGAATGCAAAGCCGGGGATGCAGGGACAGCGTATGCAAAGTGAACTCATAAATTCTGGGTTTTGCAGGTGCTAAGCGTGCAAAAATGCCACACAAATTCTTCTAGAAATACAAATGCCAGGAATATAAGTGACATTGTGTAACAGCTAATGAAAAAAAATAATCCCACAACCTTGAATGATTCAAAGAACGAACAGAAATAGAAATGACATAACTTATGGATTTGATAAGGAAAAATACTGCCAGGGCACCAGAAATAGATGACAAACTCAAAAAGTATCCATTCTAGCTCACCCCAGGAATTGATATATGCAGAGAGCTTTCCACAGTCTGTTTCGAAGGTTAGAAAATGTCCGTATCAAATTACAGGGCACTACACACTTTCCATATCAGCTCTTACTTAATTAAAGTAATATTGAAATAAAATGTTCCTGTCATATTCCCTTGTGGCCAAAGAGAAGTATAGAAGTATCTATTCTGAGTCTCTGAAATCAGATACACACTTTCCTTTAAATAGACACTTTCTGGGTACATATCAAGATAATTTAAACAAAACTAAATTTAATTCAATAAAAATCTTATCATTCTCATGTGGAATAAAACAAAGAAGAGTTTAAAAGATCCCCAGGGTAATCTGGTACCTACAGTTACAGCCAAACATGCAATCTCTGCTAATAACTCTTATTTACATATATATTAAACACGTATACTATTACGAGATAAGTACGTATTGATAGAGCCATGAAGTTTAGTGGTTCCTTTGAACACATATTTCTGAAGTAAGTACCTTACTTACAGTTTAATAGAAATTCTGGTTAATTTAGAGATTATGAACTAGATGTACATTTCTAGGAGTTCCTGGGAAGTTAAGCCTTTGAAAAAAATTTGGAAGTTCCTAGAGATGGGTACAGGAGTAAAAAAAAAAATTCAGCTTTTCAAGGGGTAGAAAAAAATTTGGTAGTTCAAAGCAGAAACACACTCCACTGCTTATTAGGAAAAAGCTAATAAAGAATATACTCCAAACTTTCAAATACCTTTATACCATTTCCACCTCATAAGAAATAATGGAAAAGTCTTCCTCCGGTCTCAGCCTCTTCCCCACCATTTGGTAGGAAAATAATTGACCTGATGTCATAAACCTGAGCTTTACACCAAAAGTGCTATTAAATTAACACAGAAAGGGGAAGCAAAATTAGAATTTTAGAGTTAAATATGGTCACTGAGCTAAGACTTGGGTTTGAAAAGCACAATTAAGTTAACTGAAAAAGACAATTTCTTGACACAAGAAAATATTTCCAGAGGAAGATGCCTAAATATTCTCCTAAAAAATCTTTGTACTTTGGTAGTCCAGGGCACAGAGCTTGGCCACACTCCTGGGACAGTAACATACCCTGGAGTTCTACACCCACCACCCAGTCCTTGGTGGATTTTACATGGGAGCAGGGTGGGAGCTAGGATACCACTCTCTCCCCCTTCCTGGGCATGGGTTGGGGTCCCTGAGCTGGTGCAGCCCACACCTCTGTGCAGCCCAGCACCATTCCCAGGATGCTCCAAGCTGGCAAGCACATGCTGAGCACTGGCGGTAGCCACAACGGCTCTCCGGCTGACCCCATCGTGCCACAGGACCCTGCCGCACATCGGCGTCTCGATGCTGGTGGCTCCCAAAGACTCATTTTCGATGAAAGCAAATTGCTACCTTCAGCCTCAGGAAATGGTGGCCAACTTGCCACGTTAAAGGGCTTGGTGTAACCGACTCTGCCTTCCTCCTTATGCTAATTCAGAACGCGTTCCTCAAACTGCACAAATCGTCTGCAGAATTGCTAGGCAACCCTTTGTGCACGTTTTGCCAGCGTATATATTTATGGTCTCTTTTTAAAATTTTATTTTCTTTTCATCGGGATAGGACTCGTTCCTTCTGCCCATGTTTCTCCCTGCACCACTTCAAATGAGATTAAGTTTAGGCAAAGTTTAGGTCCGTGCTTGTGGCAGGACCATTGTGCATTAAGCGAGTTTATTTTGGTAGCGCTGTGCTCTGTCTCTAGTCACTGTCTTTTTGCACATAATCAAAACATGAAGATTTATTATAGGGAGCACTAAAAATATGGCTTGAAAAGAACAAAAATAAAACCACAAACTTGCTTTACAGCTGTGGCCTTAGGAATGCAACTGGATTCAGTCTGCAACAGGGAGTGGCAACGCTGTCAGGTTTCCAATGGGACTTATCTGCTCTCAGAAGCAAGCTCTCTGGCTCCTTGCAGAGCCCTTAGAAAAAGAAGGGACTTACAGGATGCTTTACAGCAACACGATGCACAGGCCACTGCATCTATAGGTCATCCTTAGCATCATCATCTTAGGAATCATCATCTCTGTGTTGCCAGATTTTTCATTGTAAGACTCGAGGCTCCATTGGTAGCTCTTGAAAATCCAATGTCTAGAATCAAGACACTGTAGAAGAAAAAAACCCATAGAGTTCCAGTTTTGTTTTGTTATTTAAAATATATCATACTGCAATGGTTGTGGGGGAAAAGCCTACATCTTCAAAATGAAATTACCCCTAGCCAGATCATACACACAAAGACAAACTGAGGAAAAAAAATCACTCTGTGAATTGTTCTTCCAAGTTACACAAACAAATGCCTTCAAAGCTCTTCTTGTGGTATTATGAACAACTGGGCAGTATGACCGGGGTCCATCACCACTACACCTGAAATCACAGACAATAAATCACCCTTAGTAACTCCAAGACTAAGGATTCTTGGGGGGGTTTTTTGGTGCATAGCAACAAATCTGACAGTCAAAGGTCTGAAAAATACTTTTCAGAAATGACTCAGAGACAACTAGATGTTTGTCCACCATACGACTTGTACACAGGATCCTGGAAAATGTATTTCCCCAAACAGCAATCTGGTCTGAAATGAGAGCTGCAGGCTGACAGTGACACATCCACTGCACTCAAGCCTCAGTGATGACACAGAACCCAGGGCTGCACCCCTTATAGCTTCCCCTGCTCCTGGCATACCTGAGATCCTTGCTGATCCAAGTCAGTCACCTGGAGACCATCTCAGCCCAACCTGGAAATTTCAGCAAGCTGATCTTAAGGAAGAGTCAAGCACACACTCTCTTCAGCGATCAGCAAATGAACTGTGCATCTATATTACACAGCGGAAATCACTGCAACTCTCTTGCCACCTCACAGCTAATCAGCATAAGCTGCACATCTAATTAATTTATCCTCAACTTCTAGCAACAGGAAGATCTGAATGAAGCTTGCTGTGACTTCTAGCATGTAGACAGTTATATTTGCTGGGCAGCTGGAGTGCTCTGGCTTGGATGGTTTTCCTAGATGAGTCTCTCATTAGTTTGTTAGCTTTACACAGAGGTGATGAAAAGTCAAAAAGAGAAAGGAGTTGACAGTCCTAAACACACTCTGTACAATCATCTGAGTAATTTAGAAGGAGGCAGGTTTGCTCGCTGACTGCAATTTAGGCTTTGGTGGATCTTGAATAAGAGAGAATAAAAGTTACTATGAAACTTTAAAATCTATGAATACCAGAAAACAACTTCTAGAATCTAGTTTATCATCTCCATGTATGTAGTAATCCATTCATATTCACCGCATTCTTATAAAGCAAGTATAGCAGAAGATGACGTGGGTGAAGCATGGATGCAACAGTCTTGGTCAGCATTACACAATAAATCAGGTTTTATCTCCTGTTTCTATGTTTTGTGCTCTGCAACTGTGCCAAACCATTACACCCTAAAAAAAATTTCAAACCAAAGGGAAGCAAAGTTCAGAGCTTTCTGGAGCTTTTACTCACAGATGTGATAGACTTATGTTCCAATGCATTTGTTCCCTTTGATAGAATATATGTGCTCAAAGAGGCAGTTTTCAGATATATACAATATACATTTCCTGACTGGTTTGGATTATAGGTTTCAGCTTCTTTGATTTGTCATGCCCAGGAAAATACATGCAACTGATTAAATACCCTGGCCTTCTACATCTAGATAGCACTGCTGACTTCCTTTGGGAGTTATTTAAACTTGCATAGAAGTTATCTGAGTGGTGTTTATTCCTGGTCTCTCTCCTTCAGGCTCCAATGGGTCTTTAGGTGCACCTTTAAAGCAGGAAGGGAAGCAACGCCTGCTTCCTGTGGGCACATGTGCAGAGCGAGATGGCTGAAGGCTCCGCATTGTGAGTGAAGGTGCATCCACAGCTTTACTCACTGACCTTTCCACAGGATGGCTGGGCTGCTCAGCATAACAGCATGCAGAAAACCGGTATTGTAACTCCCCTCTCTACCTCACCAGCTGCACTGCAGTGGTGGCCCCAGTGTAGTCCCACGCTTCTTAGAGCCTACAACTGACACAGGCTATATAAGAAATTACAAGGGTTTCTCTCACCTTGTAGAAGTGTCCCAGAACAACTTAATGGGGTAAGAAATCCTTCTTTTAAAATATGGAGGCCTGGGGTTTGTACACTGTGATAATGTATTAACGCCTACTTTTTATATAGGGAGTTAACATCCACGGAAGACCTAATATATCTCCATATAACTGTATATCCCCATTTCCACAGAGAATGAAGGGAGGTGCAAGCAAGGTCCTGGGCATTCAGCCCAAAGGATCCACAGTAAATACATCACCAGGTTTATGCTCCACTTGAGACTGCTGAGTTGCCCCAGCTACAGGACTAACAATGGGAACTGCCTTCTCAGATATATTTTTGTTGTTGATAATAAAGAAGATAGCATTGCCCTAAAGTGTAAGCTAATACTTCTAAAGAATTTCCACTGAACTCCATCATTGCTGGGGTAAAGAATCTGTTAACGTGAACATAACGCACATCTGGAGATGGTCTAGTCCACTGCACCTGCTCAAGGGAGGATCGCATACAGTAGGTTGCTCAGGACCATGTAAAGACAGGTTTTGAAAAGCTCCAAGGATGGAACTGAAACCACCTGAAAGAAAAAACAACCCACAAAGAAACAACAAAAAAGCCCCCGAAACCAAAGCTTTTTCTCACATTCAAACAGCATTTTCTGTGTTTCGATTTGTGCCCATTGTCTCTTATCCCATCACTAGGCACCACTGAAAAAAGCCTGGCTCTGGTTTCTCTACTTCCCCTCCCCAGGCAATGAGAAACACAAAGAAAAGATCCTCCCTGAGCCTTCTCTAAACTGAACAGTCCCAGCTCCTGCAGCCTCTGCTTGTACAAGAGATGCTCCAGTCCCCTTACTCAGCTTTGTGGCTTTTCTCCGGACTCAATCCAGTATATATCCATGTCTTCCTCATACAAGGCAGTCCAAAACTGGTCCACTCTTTTACAGTGGTTCTATAACATCTAGAGGCAAGCTTGCAAGCAGAACTACACTGGTATTTGCTAAAGTATCTCCTTGTTCTTCTGAACCTTCCCTGAAATGTAAGATTATTTTTGGCTAGTTGTATTGACTTAAATCACTCTTTGCTCTTTATTTATTTATTCTTATACTTTTAAATAGCAAGGTCGGACCTCCTTCCTTTTACCCTTTGTGTTGTCCTGGAGGTTGCTATTGGTACGGAGGATTGTGGTTTTGGAATGTAAATGTACATTTCCACCACAATATATTGGTGGAGTCGCTTTTCCCTTGCTGAGCTGCTGCAGAATCATAGTTCAGTCATTACAAAACCAAGTTTGAAAGGAATAATGAATCTTGGCTTTATTAGTGAATAAATCTTGACTATTTTGGCAGTGCTGTTTTGAATGAATTTTTCTCTTTAATGCTTAAGTTTCTTGAGTGCATTTAGCTTTTTTCATTAAACGTTATTTGAACGGCAAGAATTTCTGAGGAAACTTAAGAGGTGAGCTTGTGGAGCTTACATACACAAGCTAGCATTCTCTATCCATGATATATGCTATGAAAAATTACAAACTCTCCACTGTAACCTCAAAATGTTCGGTGCTTAAGTACTTTGCTTGATGAAATCTTGGCCATGGTCTTAATTTAAAAAAAATTAGTAACATCAATGGAGCTTTTCTCCCACAAGAGGAATAAAGAAATACCCAGATTAGTGGGTTCTGCTTCCTACCCCCCATATTTCTTTTTAAATGTAATTTGAATATTTTTGCAACAGATTTGCAGATGATTTTCCAGTCTAATAATGAGAGATTCCACAGTTTCATGCAAGGGAAAAAAATAAAAAAAGATTTCATATAAATGGCATTTGAAATATTCTGTTATCAGGAGATACCCATTCTATTTCCTTATCTTGCAGTTCTAGGTTCCTCACAGTGCAAATTTCTGTGGTATTTTTTCCACTCTCACCAATGCTGCTACTGAGTAACTAAATGATGGAATCCACAATATTAAGGAGAACATTAAAATAAACAAAACAAAAGGCATTGACTTTCTTCCCCCTAAAAAGACCAGTGCCTGCTGCTTTAATGCCACCTCCCCAGCCATGATATTTGTTTCCAGTTTCCTAAGACTTATCATTTGACTGTCTTTCCCCCCAGCTTTTTCATTGTGACCCTGGAGGTATTAATACTGAAGACTCACATCATCAGAACTAGAATGTTTTAGCATTAAGCACCAGAGACTTGGCCAATTTCCAACCGAAGATTAACACTTTGTTTTCTGTAAAATAACACAATATCATGTTGTCCAGCCATTCCTTGTGGAATTTTTTTCTATTCCCCCCACATGGGAATGGGACAACCCGAGGGCTTGCTCAACTGTCTTCAGTCTTGAGATCAGGAGCTTCTATCAGAAGCATAACCTGAGTGCAATTTAAAGATACATCGCTACTTTTTGCACCACTATATCCAAAATGGTGAAATCACATTCTCCTCGTATCTTGTTTGCTATTGACTGGGACTTATCCCAGCCTAGGTCTTTCTAGCTATATAATCCTCCCAAACAAACAGATCTCCCTTTGCAAACTATTAGGGACAAAACACCTAGTCATAACAAGCAACAAATACACAACTCAGAGTTCCTCTACTTGGCAATCCCACTGCCCTGCTGAGCACACAGCACACATTTCAACCTGACAAAATGTCAGGTCATATAGCCAGAAACAATACTGAATTGATGGAAATTATTCTGTCTCTGTAATTGGTACTTAGAAGTCACTGTGAATAATCACTTGCAGGAGACTTTGCTGGAAAAATCTGATAGTTAATGTGATCTGTTACTAAATAAACATAGGAATTGCAATAAGGTATAGAAGAAAGAGAAGCAACTGCATTCTTGACGATGGTGGAGGTACTGTTGTACAGACACACTCGGTGCTTATTAGACTTTGGAAGGATGTTGAAATATTGGAGAGAATTCAGAGTCACATGAATGTATAAAAAAATGGAAAATATGCCTTGAAGTGAGAAGACTCCTGGTGCTCAATCTATTAGCTTAATGAAGAAAAGGTTAAAGGATAATTTATTAGTCTATAAGTGTCTATTATCAAAGGGAATGAAAATTGATAATTGATGAGTCTTCAATCTAGCTGACAAAGGCTTAACAAGATTCAGTGGTTTGAAGTTTAAATTAGACAAATTAAGGTCCAGAATACGGGGCACTTCTGATTTTTTTTTTCTTTACAGAGAAGACAACCAACTACAGGCTGTAACAGATGCTCCATTACTGGAAACTTTTAAATCAAAGTCATATCAAGAAAGTCGTAACAGGTGTCTGAAAGTAAGTCACAACTGTTGGACTTCAAGAAAGCTTTTGGGCAAGTTGCTTGAGCGATGTTTCACAGCACATTAGCTTGCAAAGTCCCTTCGATTCATAAAATCCTAGTAATTGTTGTACCACATCAGAGCTATGTAGCCCACTTTTTTTTTTCTCTGAACATATAATCCTATATTGGAGTGCAAAAAATGTTTCAAGACCTCTTTCACCACCAGCCAAAAGAACAGTGGAGGAAAAAAGGCGAGGAGCTGTATTTCTCAAAACAGCAAAACGCCAGGTGAAAGAATGTTATACAAATCATTGAAGTTGCTCAACATTTTTACTGAATAGTTACAAAGCAGAATAAATTAGAAGGCAAAGTTGACCTCTGCTTCAGAATAAGTAGTTGGTAAAACTCATCTGACACTAGATTACAGTCTCTGCTTTAGCTTAAGAGTTAAATAGTCATTACATTTCCCCACAGCCTACCTTTCTGAGGAAAACACATTTTCTGGGCACTGCGCTCTTTGACAATGGGATTAAGTATTACTGGCAGACAATACCACTTAAAACGTTAGCTGCATCAACCTCTATGATGAATGAAAGAGCTATTAGTCTGCAGTGCCTCTTTTAACAGGAGGACAAAAAAAAAAAAGAAGCCCTTACACTCCTTGATAGGGGAAAAAAACTACCTAGAAGGCAATATACCTCATCTAGATATAAAATGTACATGAAAAATGGTTACAACAAGATTATTTACATTCTTTAGTCATTAGGGATAAAGAGGATGCTTACTGACCCATCTTTCTAATCAACGAATTGAAAATCCTCTGTGATAAAATCGCTCTGCATTGTGATTTCCAGTTCTGTCAGATACTCCAGAAAAATGGTGTTCACTTAGCATATCTATCTACTCAGTGACTGATTTGTGGTCTTTGCAATTTAGATACTCAGCCTCTCTTTCAACTCCACATGTCTATTACATTTGCTACAAATTGTATTAAGTGAGCGTGTGCTCAGGGGGAGCGGAACTGCAGCCCAGAGAGCCGGGTAGTCTAGGGAGATTGTGTTTCGCTACCCAAATGATTCAAATGAAGGCTGGCCGACTTGAACTTGGAGCTACTCAGCCTGGGATTTGCTGCTGCTGCCGTGAGAGGCTCTGAAGTCAATCTTGCCTCATTTACTCAATGTTACGGGGGGTGCAGGAGAGGTTACTCCATTGACTCGGGCTGTGACTTGTAGAGTATATACATGCCTTAGGTTCCCAGAGTGCTGTTCTGCCATAGCACTTCAGGAAAGGAGACCAAATGTTTTGGAGAGTGGAATTAACATAAAATACCTCTGTTTTGAAGCAGAAAGAGGAGAGATAGGAGGATTTGGGTACCTGCACAAAGACAACTTACTCATTTCACTGAGCACCAGATTGAGTCCATCTTATATGTTTACCCTGAATGCCACAGAAAACACGTGCTCTTTAATATACCGTATCGTGCTAGGGCCTGAAAATTCCTGCCCCTTGTTTTCCCTATAGCAGCACAAATACAATACTTGTTTCTCAGACTTAAACACCTCAGAAAGACAAAGACATGAATCAAATCTGTGCATCTAGGAATTGCAGTTCTTCTGACTGATGCTTATGTTATTATGTCATCCTACCCAGCAACAACCTAATTGTAGATAATGTGAAGCAGATCAACTTCTGTAGTCTTCTCTAAGGAATACACACAAAAAAAAAAAAAAAAAAGGAAGAGGTTACTATACTCTGAATTTATCATGCAGAATGTAGGAAGCTGTAACACACGAGGATAAAATCAGCCTATATGCTGCCAACATTTATACAGACTCAGAGGTCACTTAGGATATGTGATGGTTAAAGCACATGTGCTACCAGATATCAGCTGACCAACCTATGGGAATGAATACTGTGAAAAATATCAATGCAAAGGAGGGGGAAGAAGAGGGTCATTAGTGCAAGATGCTTGAAACATCAAGATGCAATGAACAGGACAGAGCTGCTGATGAGAACACTCAGGGGATGCAGTATGAAGATCTCTGGACTGAGCAAAGTGTCGTGGTCAGGGAAGGATAATAAAAAGACTGGAACATACACCATCTGGTATAACAGAAGGGAGGATGGGAAACATCAACAGGGAGTTATATTTGCTAGGGCAAGCCAGACGGTGAAAGCATTGATTAAGATTATTTTGTTGATTAGGTGGTACTCTTTGATTTATGTGCTGGTGAAGGAGCGTTTACCATGCAAAGGTGCCGCCCAGGCAGCTGAAGTGGGATACGACCCGGGGGGACTTTAAGCGGTTCCCCCGGGGAGCTGAAATGAAGGGTCATGCGGAAGCAGGGCTCACTTATGGATTTGGGAAGTCACACGTTCCAGTGTGAAGAGAAGGAGCTGGGAGGATTTGCAACAGTGATGTGATTCACCTCCTCTGAAAGCAGGGAAGTGGCATGTAGAGGGAGACCAAGGCACTGGGGGCGGGGAGAGAGCTGCAACAAGAGAAATCATCTGGAAAATAACTGGTTGCGCAAAGAAGATACACATTTATATCTCCATATATATATAGTTATATGTATATACATACATATATTCATATCAATCCAAGGACAAGTCAACAACTGATATGAAGCTGTTGAGCTACACTGACATCAAATTACATAAATTCCCTCTGCCCAGAGACCTGGGCTGTTCCTGGGACAGAAAGGGTTAGAAATGGAAACAGGGATATAGATCAATGACTCAGATTAGAGTCACTCCCAGCTTCAAAAGTCCTCAATGACAAAGCACAGCAGGGGCAGTGCAAAGGGTATGCAATAATACAGCTAATCCGATAAATTTAGTACCCACCTCACTGTAAGGTGGCACCCTGTGTGGATAGGAAGCCAAGAAATAAGCCAAGGATTTAAGGGAGAGGGCTTGCACAGCACGGTATTATTGGTATCAATCGATCAGTGGCTAAGACGGGAACAACGTGACATCAGCAGCAATGCACAGCCGGTGAATCAGCAGAGGGAAAAGGGCAGTAGGTGAGCAGCACCAGAGAAAAACAGTCAGGTTGCCTGGAATAAGTCGCTGAGAGTGTTTTTGACTTGAGAGGGATGAGCAGTACAGCAGGATTTGCAAAACCCCAGTGGCACAGCACTGCTCATTTCCCTCGCTCTGAAACTGCCAAAGAAGACCCCTGGAACGTCTAAATGCCAGCAAACCCCAGAGAAAAAGCAAACAAGCATTTACTTGTTGTTTAAGTAAAAAGAAGAAAAAAAAAAACCAAAACCACTTTTCATGCTAAGCTCAGAGGGGTTTTTTCTCCCCCTCAAGACATAGGATGTATTTTATGCTACACCAGAAACACCATTTGAGAAAAATACTGTTTTCCTGCAAGTGAAGTGTCACAAAGTGAAAAATGGCAAATTCCTGCAGATTTATCCATCAATAAACACACACACACATTCCTTCACAGCTCGCAAATCTCATCAGCAAATGTTGACCGACCTCCAGTTACTCTAGATAAGCTGCATACAGGTTAAGTCAGACACAGGTAGGTTAAACCGAGTGCATGAGGGAGGCAGATCCACCCAAGCAGCAGCGTGGACAGGTATAAATTCACTTGCCATTCCCTCTGAACTATCTGAATGGGAACAGCCCTAAATATTACAAGTATTACATTTCACTATTCAATAAAGTTGTGCTGAATAGAATTATCACCTTGAAATTACAGGGTAAAACTCCCTATACAAAAACAGATTAAAGACAAATTAGACTGTGGGCCAGGTCACTATGATTGTTAATTAGTGATAATGGAAATACAATTAGCATAATGAGTTCCAATTACTGTATATGGAGAAATATGAGCATACTGCTTTCATAAATCTTGGTTCCAGGAAAAATAAAATGCATCTGGTTTAACAAAGCATGCCCTTCTCCTTTGCTAAAAGCTCCCTGGTAAATATCTTTTTATGAAGCTAAACCTTTCTTTTGATGGGTTGTGATTTGGGAAAAAAAAAAAAAGCAAGCAACAGAATGGATTTACCCTGTCTGATAGCTAAACAGTTTTGTATTAGCTTGGCTTCTGTTTTAAGCTTCCTAGAAAATCTTACCATCTGTTTCTTCAATCCTGGGTTAAACAACAAAAGACAAAATCATAGACCATTACATCAAATGCAGTTATTGTCTTTGAAATATCCAGGGTTCACCCCCACTTCTTGTTTTCTCCTGTTAAGCTGTGAAATTGGAAAGGCAATTATATTCAGGTATTTACACAATTCAGAATGAGTTTTTAAAACCTTGTGCAAAAACAAGTTGATGAAAGACAACAGCTTTACAAATAGCAACACCCGCGTGTCCGATGGTGACTTCATGAAGAATTCTTTCATTTATTTACGTAGCTGCTTGACACCTTTGCTGCAGTAGGCACGATCAGGCTGGATTTAGCATATCATTCATTGGCAAGTTAAAACAGTAGGGATTAAAAATATGAATTTACAGATGCTGTGGATTGGAGCGCTAATGGAAATAACGTCTTAGTAAAAAAGACCTGCAAGCTTGACTCTATGCCTCTATTCAAACAAGCTGGTGTTAACAATACTGCTAGAGAGACAATTATAAAGCTACTCACTGTTTCCATGTGTTGACATGGATTCTGGGGTAATATAGTAGTAAGGATTCAAGGACAGGAAAAAAATCCAGCCACATGCAAGGACTAGATGTTGGTGACATTAGATCCTCCCCCTTAGAACAGCTAATCCTAATGGCATATTAGATGGGAAGCAGGCAAAAAGGTGTGTTAAAACCCAAAGGTCATGGATAGGTAAAGAAGATGGGACATGAATTGCTCACAGATAGTCATTCTGAACCTCTAAGACACTGGGGAGCAGCTATGAAGGAAAATCAGAAAACCATGATAATGGGACCAGAGAGTGGAAGGAAAAAGGGGACTGTTTAATAGCAACAGGTCTCCTTTGCACCTGCTAAGCTGCAGACAGAGCAGACTGCTTACATTTTCATTATGTAACATGATAATTACCTGTAGGTGTATATAGATTCTCTTCTCACAACAGCCCCGATACTTTGCAGCTATTGGGCAAAACCAATACATAAGAAACATACTGACTGTCTCATGTGAAAGCACACCAGTATCACATAACTTCAGCAGTCACAATCTCTTAATCCTGTGTATTTTGGCATAGCATATAAAGAAGAAAAGAGAGTAGGAAAGGACCTGCTCTGGACACTTAATGAGACTGCCTCAGCTTACAGAGCATGAAGGCTTCTCCTGGTGATGGGATCGCTACCTGACGAGAACCTATTTGCTTCACAGATTGAGTATGCTCTGTACTGGTAGTTCTAAGTTAGACCCAGCTTTTCTGATTTCATCTCTCTAAAAATAAACCCTAAACACTTCAGAATGCCATGTAGCCTTGCCCTGAACTTCCCAAGGATACTGATGGCTCATATGAATGTCATCACCACAGCATTCCTGTGCTTTCAGGTTGCTATTTTAAAGACCCAGGAAAGTATACAGAGCAAGCAAGTTAAAAGAACAGGCTGACAGCTAAGGGAAGTGGCCTGTGGAAGACATAATGAGTGAACATGTCACTAAAGATTGTATCTTGACACATGTGCAAAGAAGGCTAAATTCAGTCTGTACAGGCAATCACAATTCTCACATTACCTCACTTTGCAACCTTAGAAAAGGCCTTTAAGGGTGGTTGCATGCTTGGTTATATTCATCTGTGAAATGAAGATATCTCAAACAAGATCATTCTGATAGGCACAGTATCTAAGCACAATAAGAGGTATTCTCAGTGATAACAAAGCTTACAAGATAAGCGGATGAGTCAGACCAAGGGAGAAAGAGGCACCAAGACAAAAAATACCTTTCCTCTGAGCACACACAGGTGCTGGTACATTACCTTGCCCACTGACACGCAACTCAGCTAAGGCAATAAAAAAAGCTTTATTAAGAATATCTAAATGCAATCTTGCTGATTAGAGAAGACATTATTCGGCACCTTTTCCTGATAGTGGTAACCCCTTTGGTGAAAGGGAAAAGGGTTCAGAGGGACAACTGATCCCGTGCCAGTTGGAGCTGTCAAGCAGACGCCAGCAGAGCCCGCTCACGCCCGTGTAAACCCAATGCATCTCCATGTTATTTTGAATTTACGGCATCATCCCTCAGAGCACAGGCAAGTATTTCCACAAATGAATGATCTCAATCAGAAAACCAGTCCTGTGGCAAGGGATACATATGGCCATCACTCCCAAGAACAGCTGTCAAGCACTAGCCCTGCCCACTTCCCACTGTGTAACGTCCGTGGTTGCTCAGTCAAGCGAATGACCTTATAAGCCCACACAGGTCCAATATGAACTGAAAATTATTAGCAAAAAACTTGTTTCCCTTAAGATGGTGCAGTCTAACAGGGAGAAATAATACACTTGGACGGCAAGTGAGTCTAAACGGCTTTTGTTACAGTTCTTTTGAGTATAAAATCTCTCTACACGGAAATAAAGCTTGTTGGAAAGATGACTGCTAGACCCCCACCCTCTCTATCCAAAGCATGCTGTTCAATTTAGCATGTGCTTCACTGAATAAATAACACTCCCAGCCATGATGCTCTCCCTCCAATATGCTTAAGTATTGATAGATTGTATCGCTCTCTACTAAGTCAGTCTGGAACTTGTGACATTTGCCCAGTGATTTGGTAAATGAACTTGGAATATTTGACCCATGCAACCGAGATTACGCCTTATTTAGACTGAATGGACAAGATCTTTTGTTGTACCCAAAAAACCTGACGGATACGGCTAACCTTTTCAGCCAGCTCCTCTGGGTATTAAGCTATGAGGAAAGCAACTCTCCATGATGATTACTGAATCTCAAATCTCTTCCGCATATACAAGTATAACTATGTACTCTGCGGGAATCTGTGATACAGGCAAGCTGGCAACTGAAGGACCTTCTCTCAGACTGCTTACTGATTTATGTAGACCTGCCATAGAGTGACTGATACAAGTGAAATAAATCTGTTTAGGACTTAAAAGACATGAAACTTGACAGACATTCAAAGTAAGTTGGATTCAGCTATTTCATGTTTTATCTTCTCCTGTGCTGTACCTCTAAAATGAGATTAGCTAACATCGTCAGGAGGCAGCAGGAGGGATAAGTGGGCGCAGGGTTTGGACACAGTCTCCTAGGAGGGGTCTCCTATCCCTAACCTTCGATTCTTTGCTCCATCAATACATTTTTCACTATGTTTTGATCTTGGCTGACATTTTTAGCTTAGTAACATTCTCCAAGACAATCTCTAGGCTGTAAATTACATTACTCAATGCAAGAAATACCTCTTAGCCACTGTCCTGCTTTGGGCTTTTGAGATACATTTCTGTATCTCAACAGGGCGATCATGATGTTATTTCTCAAGCTGAAATAGAAGCCAAGACATTGATGACTTGCCCCATTTTACCAGCTACCTGAATGCAGAGGGTTTGCTGGAAAAATATTTAAAATATACTTACTAAAGATTTGAGAAATCTCCGGCACTGATAGAAGGTGTCTAGTCCATATCAGTGAGACAGCTGCAGGAAAAATCTGGATAGAGCCTTCAGAACAATTTCCCAGTGACCCCAATTTTCTTCTCTCTCACACAAATAAGCATGGATCATCCTCCCAAACCTATCATAACTGAAGCAAAGTATCAGAAATAACCTGTGTTCTGTGGCTCAGAGTACTAGAAGCCAGCTTTTGCTTTCTTCCATTGAGAAGTTTGCAGTACCTAGTTTTTTCTAGTAAAAATTGTAATTAAGGGCTCTGAATTACACATCTCTCTTGCACGCTTAACTATTCCATAAGAAACTTAACATCTCTGAGTCTTGGGCTGACAGTATTGAGCCCTCACAGGCTATGCTAGACACAAGGGCTGGTGGAGGTGAAGAGGCAGCTACAAGAGCAGCGTGACAGCAGGCTACAGCAGCACAATTCTCAGCTAGTGAGTGTCAAGGTTTCTATCACATCATTAACTTGGGTATAGCGATCATCAGCAATATCTTTGTAACATTTGTAACTATCCATCAGGGCCATAAATGGGCCATAATGTGGTTGGATTAGCAACACAATCAGAAGTGTACTTCCTGGGTTTAGTATGTTATATCTCAATATTAATACTGCTTCCTGACTTGGTGGAGATGTATTCAACACATCTTGTTACCAGGAAGGATTAAAATGCTATAGATACGCTACCATCTTCAAGAAGTTGGTATTAAAATATTATTACTGAAGTCCAAGTGGACTTACACATCCTGCAGCTGCATGGGAGATGATGTCAAAGGAAAAGGTAGTGTCATATTTTACTAGTTTAATTTACTTTGTTCTTGCTCCACGTGAATCAGAAATCCGCTGAGTTGAAAAATATGTCCAAAAATGGAATAGGTAGTATGATTCATTCATCTTCTATTCTTCTAAAAGGTATTTCTTGTAAAAACCTCAACAACTCTTCATGTAGGCTTGCCCAGCATTGTTTTGTTGGTTTTTTTTGAGATCAGTATAATGCTATACCTCTGCAGCACCTATGTGTATATACCATGCAATACACCATGCTATGAAGTTCCCTTATGAATTATCTGCCAACAAAAAGGACAGCAAATAACATATTCTTCAAAGTTAGTGGCCTTGAATGTAGCCCCACAAAGCCGCACACAGGTATTACAAGGATGCTAACATGAACAAATTTGCAAACACATAGTAATCTACAAAATGAAGCCTCCCTTTCTCCTTTCCCTTCTTTTCTTTCATTAAAAAGGGACTGAAACTGAAGGAAAAATCAGCTGCAGCAGCAAGAATCAAATACCTACATTCTAACCAGAAAAGGTCCCCTTGGGGTGAGGCCAGCACTGATTTCCATAGGGAATTGCAATTCTCTCCCTCAAGTGTCTGAAACTTATCACATAACTCCTAGGTTTGGCTGCCACCATTTTTTTTTAAATAACAGAGCATACTTTTTACATCACCAGTATTGTTTATGTCTGTGGAACAGACTCTCTCTGTTTTGCTTTTCTGATGCTGTGGATGTACACATCAACTATCATAATGAAAGAATCCATCCATGAGGTGCACTGCACCATAGATAGATCATGTAAATATTTTTAATGATCCACCAAGCAAATAATAAAGTTAAGAGAAATACAATTATCTTTAAATCCTGAGCATTGTAAATGTTTGCTTTTAATCCTTTACGTAACCTTATTAAAAATTTCAAGATGGATACATCCTCCCACTGAATCTGACAAACATCTGGTTTACAACAGAGTCATGTGATGAAATTCCATCCAGAATCACATTTGCTCTTCAGTATGTTTTCTCCCACTATCATTCATAACACAGAACTTCTGTGTTTTGTCTGGGATATAAGACAGTACAAAGCTATGTTTTATTAGGAATAATGCACAGCTCTTTCCCTTACAGAATTTAAATCTGCTATGTATGGGCAGGTATAGTCAAATATATTGATAGCTCCCCTTGTGGATTCTGCTGACACTTGGGTTTAATTGTGGTGAACTTTGAATTCCTATCTTAAGGTCAGTTATTAACTATTGATGGATTCTCCTTTTCTCCATTTAATGCTAAAGTATTCATACTAACTAAGATAGATGGGAACGCTGAAGAAATTTTTCAAAGCCATTGCTGTGCAAGATACCCTTATACTCTTCCTGGGTGACAAACGGAGAGCCCTTTTCTAAGGGTGGTGATCACTCATATGAAGCTTAAAAAAGAAAATACAACACAACGCTGCATTGCTGACCCCTCACCAATTTTTTTCTTCCACCCGGTACTACCTTCCTAGAAACAAAGGGTCCCATATGCTGCTGTTAGGAGGAAAGAAAAGAAAAATTTCCTCAGGCATAACCTTGGATACCAACCTTGAAACCAAATGGGGTCAGCATGCAAAGGAGCAACCACAGCACCGCGCACCACCCAGCCGGGCTGACAAACAACTCTGCTCCTTTGGGCTTCCCAGAAGGAAAAAGAGTGCCCCTCAGAGATTTATAAACACATACATAATAAATGGGAGGCTGAAGTTTAAACTGTTATGAAGCATTCTCTACTCTGCTTCCGAAGTCCTCTGTGATTTAAAGAGCTGACATTTACTGTGTGCAGGCCTATTATTCAGAATGACTGTTTGTGTATAGACAATATTTTAAAATGGCTTGCTGTAGATGAAAAATTCTTATTAAGTCAGAAAAACAGTTTAAGTAGGAAACACTCTCCCAGTTTAGACTGCTATAAGTCTCGCTGACCCGCTGTAGGGAAGGCGCAGGGGCAGGCGAGACTCTCTGCCATGTCAGCGTCGGGGGGGATAGTGGGCCTGGCCCAGGGTGATTGGTCAGTGTGTATGTGGCACCAGCCATCGCTGCAGCCACCTTCCCATCAACTCAGGGACACAAATAGGCTCGGTTCCACTGCTACAAGACTAAACCTTCCTTTAGCACATAAGCTTTGGCAAATGCTGGAGCCAGTGATACAACTCACACTGATGTCCTCCATGGCCCTTAAAAGTGTTAGGTGACCAACATCTGGCACCAGCCTGGTCTGGAACTGGCCAGCGTGGACATTCCCTTTTCTTCACCATGCTGGTAGGTCACCCACATCCTGCTTTCTCCTGTTGCTTTATGCCACAGTCCTCGTAGCATGCAAGTAGAACATGTTTTTCAGGTAGCCTCCCTGCACTGAGCCCACTGCTGCCAGTACCAGAAATCTGCCAGGAACCACCAGACATTCCTCCAGCAAATCAAATGACTAATCAGAACAAAAGCATACCCAGAACGTTCTGATTTCACGTCGCAATAATTACAGAATACTCCTAGCAGATGTAACACCTTGCCTTTGTACCACGTACCAGTGGATCCCAATGTACCTTTCAAAACACGTTCACACAGTTGTGCTTTCCTTCAGTCGGTCCTTGCACATCATTCAGACCTGCAAGTACAACCTTTTACTTTGTATATACATTTTGCAGGTATATTTAAAACAGAGAAATTCACACATAACTAAGGAACAACAAAACCAGTGATGTCTGAACATATCACTACTGACAAGACAGGTATGTAAATTATTCTACGTGAAAGACCCCGTTACACATTATTTTACTGTCATTATGCTTGATGACAATACCTAGTTCAAAGAATATATCATAAGTAATATATGGATCTGGCTAAATACAGCCAGACTCAGATTTTTCAGGGATGGTTTATATTGATCTGGTAGAGAAAATCATCCTTCTTGAAGCCGGTGCACTAAAATTTACACTTTAATCTTGATACCTTCTGTGAGATATAAGTGTAGATTTAAATAGGGGGCTATAAATAGGGGACTTTGACCCTGAACTTCATGTTCAGACTTCTGTGATGAGATTTTCAGAAGCAGCGAGTACAGCCATTGTCCACTGATATCAACTGAAAGAAAAAGCTACTACACTTCTGAAAAATTGGTGCAGAAGGGTACCAAATAGAAACAGTGAAAGCGGACCCAAATTCTGGAAGTAGAAAAATCCAGCTTTGAACCAGCTTTTGGCAGCATGAGCAATACAAATAAGCAGTAGGAACATAAGGTACGTGTATGCTTTCCATCAGCAGCAGCTCCACTACCTATATAGCTCAGTCACCAGTCCTGCCCCTTGCATGTTTTGGCCCAACCTACCCATCACTCCCTTGGCCAAGTCCCTGGAAAAAAACAGGTATTTTTATAGATCAAGGACCATTCCCAACAGTCATCCTCCGTGCAACCATCTCCATTTTGAAGGCTAAAGTGTATAAAAAAATGAAAGTGGGCAGGTCTATGCCCAGGAATCTCAATCCACAGAATAGTCTGTGACGTGTCATTTCCTAATGTACAAATATACACGTACATATTTCGCTGATGAGGTTGGTACACCTTGGACACAACAGGAAGACCTATGGGAAAAGCAACATCATAATAAACAGGCTTCTGGCAACTAGTCCAATAATTTCTTTTCTTGTATTTCTTGTACTGCAGAAAAAAAGTCCAAATGAAAAACCCCAGCTAACATTCTATAAAGCAACCACAGAAAACCTCTTAACAATTAAAACAGGAAAAAAATACAGCCAAACTGTGACTCCTAATATACTTTTCTGCAAATGGGTCGAAATGACTAATCAGCAGCAGCTGATCAAGAAGCAATTTCATCTTAGCTAAGGCCTGTGAAAAATCAGCAAAGACAAAAAGTAAAGAAAAGCAGACAAATGCTAAAAGATTTATCCTTCTATCCAAGAATTTCAAATTAGAAATGGAAAAATATTTGCTTTCTTCCCTTTATAAATCACACACTTTGATATGCCCTATTTTTAAAGGCTGTCTATGAAATATTAGTACTTCAAAACAGATTTAGTAGGTTTTAGGGGTTTCTACTGAATAGATAATTTATGAGAACTTTTGGCTGCTTTAGTTTTATTAAAAGAGTGGAATATAATACTATTTGTGCATCAAGAAGCAGTGTATTGCCCAAGTGTTGGCAGTTGTTCCTATAGAACCCATAGCTCTTAATCATCTGGTTCATGCATTTTCCCTATTTGTGAAGCCTGCACCTTGTTGGGGTTTTTTTGTTTGGTTGTTTTTTTGTGTTTGTTTTTTTTTAATCCCAGTTAAGCCAGTTTTATTTAAAGCATGATACTGAACATGTAATTTGGACCTTCTTACTGATCTCTTTGAAGGTGATTTTTCTAGCAATAGGAAGAAAGTACATAATGCACAGTCCATCAAGCAAAGATCCTCTGTAAAAACAGAGAAGTCCATTTTCATTAGAAAATAGGATGGAGGACAGGAAGCAAGAACCTCTTTGGCTTTGTTATCTGCCACATACGAAGTGTGAGTTGCTACAAAGAGAGTAATTTTGTGACTGCTGGCTGTTCCCTAGTTCAGGACATCATTTTTACTACGCATGGCTAAATTTCATAGTGCACTGTCTGCAACCTTTTTCCCCTCTCCAGTTGTGGTTTATTCCAATATGTGGGCCCACATCATGCGACAGAGCCAAGTCACTCACTGAGGTCATAGTGTGACTCCTCTTCGTGCAGGAAGAGAGTTTTCTGGGAGCATTTTACATATTTGGTGTGCTCACTATTCATTTTCATTCTTTTTCATTTCATCATCCCACAAAAGTACCAGAGGTATGAAAAGAAAAATCACTCTTCTCTGCAAAATAATAATAAAAATACCCCTAACCCAACCCAAAACTAATATTCTCTTAGCTTTTTTTCTAGGATCTAGGGTGCATATAAATGCCCACTGAAGCCAGAGCTTGTCAGTGAAGGGGAAGCAGGATCAGGCCTCAGCTTTTTGCAGCGCTGAAGTGAATAGCAAAGCTCCTAATGACTTCATCGGGACTTGGATTTAGCTCTGGCAGGAAACACAGCCATAAAATCATAAATTCAATAAGATGAAATTCCAAGGGAGTATATTTGGTAGAAGGAGGTGAGGACTGGAAATGTGCAGAGAGAAAAAAAGTCCAAAACCAACTGTCTACAGCTGTTAAAAAATGAGCCGGTGTCATGTTGGTAACCCTTTAAAATAATGGTCTAATCATTATTAATTCCTTCGATATTTAATGTAATAACATTAATCATGATGAACTCATTTGGTATTAATGTGAATGTCAGACATACCTCTCCACATACATGCACATCATTTTGGGATTAGCTCTTTGCTATATAACTTTTTTCTATCCCTCAGAAAGTGCTGAGGATGATCGTTCAGTGACTTTGACACAACTGATCACAAGCACTACTTACATACAACTGTGCTTTGTGTTCCCTCTGAAATTTAAGAGCTTCTCTGAGTGCCTGGTCTTCTAGCATAAGCAACTACAGCACCTAGACGTGGGAGGCAAAGCTTGGAAGAGAAACCATAGGTACAGGTTGCAGAAAATCTCAGGATGTTGCTGCTCTTTGCTGCCATTTTCCACAGGCTACAAGTGTTGATGGTTTTTCTGAGCCAGACCCACTCATGATGTGAGCTGACATCACCATATTGAAGCTGAGAGTAATTAAGGATCAGGACCAGGAACAAATTCTTTTGAACAAGAATGACCAATGTTACTGGAGCTTGGTGGTTCGTTGTAATCAGATAAAGTCTGAAGGCATCACCCAGATGATGCTTACAGAGAAAGTGCTTTCTAAGGCTGCCTACTGGCAATGCCCAAGATCTACAAAAACCATGAGTCCCACGCTTGTTTTTCTGGCAGACATAGAGTAAGATAACGATATCAAATAACGAGGTGCACAAGAGATGACTATCCTATGGATGCTAACCAGAGCAAAAAAGGATGCATCCAAAATCCACATAAATCAAGGAACTGTCATCAAACCTTTGTTATCACTAATTAACATGCATTTTCAATTGTATTGACATTTCCAGCTTTTTATGCCAGCCTAAGTCATACAAACACCTCATCACAGCTTTCCAAAACCCTCCTAATAAATATGTCCATTTACTGCCTTTCTGAGTAGCTTGGCATGCTGTTGGTTAAATTTCATTCTTTTAAAGCACAATATCCATTTAGCTTCTATCCTCTGAACTTTATTCATTCATTATTAACACTGAAAGCCAAAGTGCAGGAGAGAAGTTCAGTCCTATCGGCATTTTGGATGAAAGTAATGTCTCGGTATATTAGCGGTACACAGCACTATCATACATAAAATGCTGCCCAGTCCTCCAACAAAGCAGCCGTATCCCAGTGCCTAATAGGATCACTTACTTCAAATGTGACACCACCTTCTTTGAAATATTTGTTTAGATTTCATAAACATATGAATGTTCTCAAACTCAAACAAAACCTCCAGCCTCCAGCCCAAGCTCTGATTCTAAAGAGCTTTCTGTTCAATAAATCAGAGCCTGAATCCAGGATTCTTTTTTTCTCTGGCTTGCCTTTTTCTTTTTTTTCTTTTTTTTTTTTGGATAAAAATAAATGTCATCTGGTTTTGACTGCAGATAATGAATCATATTAAGAATTTTAAAAGCACTATTCTCTTTTTTGAGACCTAATTTCAGACCTATTAACACTTTAATATGAAACAGAAGCTCATCATTTCATTAGAAAAAGAATAAGGCCCCTCTTGTACCATATGTTGTTTCTTCCTTTATAAAAACCCTTTTGAAATCCTCGATTGGGCAGTATCAGAGCAGAATGTAGATCTGGCACAAAGACAACATATAGGTGAGCAGACCTCACATCAGGGAGATTAACTATTTCAAGCAAAATTACAGGTTTCTGGCAAACCCTCCTTCACATTCCTTACAATAATAAATGATCCAACCTTAAAAAAATGAACGATTGCAACACAAAAAAAAATCCTGGTGGGGGCGACCCAAAACATGTGAAATACTAGCATGTCATCGCCAGAAACTTGCCTACGATTACACCAAGGACAAACAGCTGCCTCTTACAAGTGCTTTTTGGCACGCTGGATATTTATTAAATAAGGGAAAGAAAATTATAGCTGTCCCTTTTCAATATTTACATTTAAAAAATGAGAATGCCTTTAAAACACACAGAACATGAATGCAAGAGCTGGTGTGATAGCAGAGAACCTTATTGCACATAATTAACAGACACATAATGTCTGGTTACTAGTAATTTCCTTCTAGCTGAGTAAGGAAATAATTTAATCATGTTGATCAAATGAATCCCATGAGCCCAGCGTAACATTATGCTTTTTTTTTTCCCCCTCTCTAAATCTGCATTAACTGATAAGAGTCTACTTGGTGAAATCACAGAACCCAACCTTGTTTAGGTATCCTTAATAATACCTAAAATATGGGCATGATTTTAGCAATTGGTTTAATCAAGCATTTCAGGAAAATCTTTTCTAATTCCCAGTGCTGACTGCAAAGGAAAAAAAGCAAGGAGAAGAAAGAAAGAACAAACTTAGCATGTTTCATATTTGGAATAGAGGCAAAGTATTTTTTAAGGCTGAGCATTCTGCGTGGCACTATTACAATGAGGAAGGTATTTCTACAAAGACATGAAAAAAAATTAATAAATTAAGCCCCCTAAATATTTGAGTGTTAAGCAGATACCTGTAAATTACTATTATTCTCCTCCCCTCACCCCCAAAATATCTCCAGGTGTAACTCAGGAATATGCAGGTAGAATTCTCTTTCTTCCCCTCTAAACTATCATTTTATTTGATAATACATCATTTGCCTTGTCATTCCAGGATTTCACAGTAAAACCTTTTGTGGGATTCTGCTATTGTTCTCTTTGAACTACTTAGAGAAAGCACTGAACTACCTTCTGTGCTATCTCAGGTAGTTTCCTGTAATGAGGTGATATAATTTAACACTTACCATAATACATTTTATCCATCTATTGTTTGCTAAATAATTCCTGCAATAACACTTTTATTCTTTCCATAATTCTTTAGGGTAATGCTGGAGGAATAATATTTTTACTGCAGTGATTGATGTCAGATTCTCCAGCATGAATAGACCCCACGAACACAGGTTATTGATAAGCATAAAAAAAAGCCGTATGAAAAGAATATCAGGGATCAAAGGGTTAATACCATTTTATGAGGTTGTAAAAATCTACCTCAAGAATCTTGTGTTAGCAATATTCTTTGTGTAAGATGTATGTTATTAAAACAAGTAGCAGCATCTGAATTAAAGTGACAGTATGATGGATGACTAGTGAAGTGGAATCAGAGTCGTTTGCAGCATTTTGGGCTAGATGTGGGAATTCTGCCTCAGAGGTAGGGCGCTTGGCAGACACATTGATTCCAGGCTGACGCATGTTCATAAATATGCCCCTAGAGAGGTGTGGCCTAGCAGAATTTACAAAATTATGTTCATGAATTATTTAACATTTATTTATGGATGCTATATTTAAACAGCATTTGCAAAGGCGAATGGACCATAGCATACATAGTGATCTTTAGATAATGCAAATTCTGCACAAGACGGAGGCAGTTTGCATACTTCACAGAGAGGCTAAGTCTAGCAGAACTAGGTAAGTGATATGTCAGTGTTGTGGCTTTATACATCACAGCCTGCTGCACCCCAGAGAGATTGACAATTCCAGGAAATACCTGACAAGTTGGCAGTTACGACCTCTGCAAAGAGATCTTTTCAGACAGATGCACCACAGTGCTGGTGGAGACTCCTCCTTTAATAAACAGGCTCCAAACTTGCCTGCTCACAAACCAGGCAGCGAACAAGCTGTCGTCAACTGCTGTATGGCCTCGCTGATAGTGATATCAGACCGCTTGATATTATTACTGCAACACTGGAGGTGCAACCTTAAGCACTTTGTAAGTCTGAAATGCAAAAGTTAGGCTGCACAGGAAAAACCCAGCCTCCTCCATCATGCATGTATCTAACTCACAACGCATTATTATGTGATCAAGTTCCCTCTCAATTAATGCCACAGATTTTTCTCTGCTGGATGCACACAAACTGCTCAATACACTTGGAAAGCATAAGATGCATCCATGCTGCACGCAGCACAACAAAGCTATAGCAAAAACAGAAGATGAAATGTCATGAAATAAAACAGAATCTCAAGGTAAAGCAGTATATCTCACTGTGGAAGGGATTACCCTTGAAGGAAAGGAAATCTTTCATTTAGCACTGCATCGCTAGTTTACCATTTACCCTCTATTTACACTCTATTATAGTCTTCCATTGTGCCATTTCTTGATCTTCAAAAGACATAATTTTACATTTAATTTTCACTGTAGGGGATATGAGCAACAGTGTCATGTGGAAAATCTGTTTTGTTTTTTCCTTTCTAATCCCAAGGGGTTGGTTTACAATGCTAGACTCCTGAGACAGCAAGGAAAGGTACCCACAGTGCCTCTGCAAGGGCTACGAAGTGGAGATGTACCCTCTTGTTCCAGAGAGGTGTTCCTTAGGTGATGGTATGTATCAAAGATGAGCATACTGGCCCATGTACAAAGCAAGCATCCTCTTTCCTTACATCCTTCCCTTCTCCTTGCTGCTCCACCAAGTAAGTATCACAGAATCACAGAATCACAGAATCACAGAATCTTAGGGGTTGGAAGGGACCTCAAGAGATCTTCGGGTCCAACCCCCCTGCCAAAGCAGGCTCCCTATCTCATATTACATAGATAGGCGTCCAGACGAGACTTGAATATCTCCAGAGAAGGAGACTCCACCACCTCCCTGGGCAGCCTATTCCACTGCTCTGTCACCCTCACTGTGAAAAAGTTCTTCCGCATGTTGGTGCGGAACTTCCTGTGCTCCAGCTTACAGCCATTGCCCCTAGTCCTGTCCCCACTGACCACTGAAAAGGGGCTGGCCAATTCCCCCTGCCATCCATGTCTAAGATACTTGTAAACACTAATTAGGTCCCCCCTAAGTCTTCTTTTTTCCAGGCTGAACAGACCCAGCTCACTCAACCTTTCCTCATAGGGGAGATGTTCCAGACCCCTAATCATCTTTGTCGCCCTTCTCTGGACTCTCTCCAGAAGGTCCCTGTCGTTTCTATACCAGGGAGCCCAGAACTGGACACAGTATTCCAGGTGGGGCCTGACCAATGCAGAGTAGAGGGGGAGGATCACCTCCTTCGACCTGCTGGACACACTCTTCCTGATGCATCCCAGGATCCCATTGGCTCTCTTGGCCACCAGGGCACACTGCTGGCTCATAGCCAACCTGTCATCAACCAGGACCCCTAGGTCCTTCTCCATAGAGCTCTTCTCCAACAGGTCATCCCCCAGCCTGTACTGATACAGTCGGTTATTCCTCCCCAGGTGCAAGACTTTACACTTGTAGCCTCATAGGTTTTCATAGGCAGTCCATGCAGACCAGAAACCTCAGGGCATATGGAAGGGAAAGCTCTTCATCACCATAGCCACTTGTGCTAATACGGCTGAACAGCTGACACCACAGTTTAGTTCCATGCAGCTGTAGCCACTTCAATCTTCCTCTAAGAGGACTGACTGGTGATGGGGTGATTTCTTTGGAAAACTTTCTTCCATGGCATCTTCCTGAAGTAAACTCCCCACCAATACAGTTTTTCAGTATTTACCTGAAATAAACTCCCCACAAACACAGTTTTTCAATATGTAGGAACTTAAGGCCTTAGGAAGATCATTCTGTCCGTGGGATGCTCTGTAGAGGGATCATCTTTATCCAGGTGTTCAATAGAAGTTCTTGGAGCTTGCAATTCCTTGACTTCCTGAGTCCTTAACAGGCCAGAGTCAGGATTATGCTTCCCATTATCTATCAATCTTATTTGCTGCAGTATAACCCATTACTAATTCTTCTGTGTCAGGGGGATACAGAGGAAAAATTGTGTCCTTTGTCTGTGTAGCCTCCCTTTAAATATTTGATACCAGTGATCACGCCCCCTCAGTATTTTTTACTCTAAGCAACCCTAACACGTTCAGCGTGTCCTCAAAGACCACATCTTGCAAACCTCGAAGCAGTCTCCTTGTTCCCTTTGCAACCTCTCCCACCAGGGCACATTTCTCTCCTTATCACACCAAAAGCAAGCATAAAACCACAGCTGAAGTCTCACCCATACTTCACAAAGGAGATGAATGCCTTTCATCACCTCAATATGCACACCATCTTCTCTGCCCTCAACATGGTGGGGGGTTTCCACCAAAGCAGTTTTGTGTTCAGCTGCCAATCTGCTGAAGTCCTCTCAGATCCCTTCTCATGAAATAGGCGTTTCCTGACTGGTGTTTGTCAGAGCATTCACTCCCACCTACACTCCGAGCTTAGCATTTGGTCTCCCTGAATATACCATCTTCTTCAAGCCATTCATTCATCATGATAATTTTGAATTCTATTCCCGTCCAACAACCTGCCTGCAGACCCTCCCAGCTTGGTGTCATTTGCAAATTTAATAAGTTTAATATCCATTTCATTATCCAAATCATTAATGCAAGTGTGGAAAGGGTCCTAGACAGAACTTATTCAGTACACCTTTCCAGGCTGACAATGAGCTGGTGGTAACCAGCTAGCGTGAGTGGTTATTATTCCAACTTGCATTGCACCCACAGGAAAGTGGTTCCACCTAAACTACATTGCTCCTGGGAATTGCTCCCAACAACATTTTTTCATAGAATCACAGAATGATTTGGGTTGGAAGGGAGCTCAAAGCCCATCTAGTTCCAACCCCTTGCAGGGACACCCTCCACTAGCCCAGGTTGCCCAAAGCCCCATCCAACCTGGCCGTGAACACTGACAGGGAGGGGGGCAGCCACAACAACTTCTCTGAGCAACTTGTTCCAGTGTCTCACCACCCTCACAGGGAAGAACGTCTTCCTAATATCTAATCTAAATATACCCTCTTTCACTTTAAAATGATTACCTCATACCCTATTAGGACTGAATTTTAGGATACATTCTGAGGGAAAGTTGTGTTTTCTAAGCTAATGGGTGTCTGGCACAAAACAAAAGGTAAAAACATCACATTCAGCACAATTATACCTTTTAGCTGTTGTTCCACATCCAGTCATGATGAAATCCACCTGCTTCACATCTGTGGTTTCAAGTTATGGCAGAGACCAGCTGCTCTTTGAAACTGTGAAACTTTGGGTTTTCTACAGAAGGAGATTGCCTTCACTCTTCATCATCATCATCATCATCAGCATCACCATGTGCTCAGCCCCAGTGGAAACAAAGAAAAGAAAGAACACACTGTCACTGTTCAGGCGTCCCTCTCAAACACCAAGTCCCCTCCAAAGGCACAGCTGCAAAACAACCACATGCTGCCTCCATGGCAAATGAACAGCAACAAAACCACCATAAGAAGACCACTACACATCCACTGCCTGCCCATACGCGTTTGTTTTCCAGTGCAAGGAAACAGCCCCTCACCTGTTTTACCTCCAAGCCAGAAGAATGACTTGACTACCTGTCCATCCAAAAAAGCCTTACAAACCTTATACAAAATAGAGAAATATTTCTCCCCTTAAAGGAACATTTCAGACGTTTTCTCTGCTGCATAAGAAATGTATTTCTATTGAGGATTACACCAGTTTTCTCCAATTACCTTACACTGGGAACGGATTTATCAAATGTGAACAACTTTCCACCAGAGACCTTGGAAACTGTACAAATTTTCACTCTGTTCCATTAAGGTTTTACTTTAGTACTGTATAACTTTTCAGCTGCCAGAGATGGTGTTAAAACAAAACCAAAACAAAGCTAACAGTGTTCTGCATTTAACATTCCCATGTGAACATGAAGGACTCATCAGCCATAATCTTGCTACTTACACTAATTGTGCACTATAGAATGGCACTTTTGGCAGCAAGCACAAACTAAAAATTTATTTTGGGTTTTACTTTTTCAATTTTTGGTTAAGGTGTATTAATTTATGATTTCACTATTTTAAACATGACAAACTTCTGGCTCCCTTCTCTACATCTATTTCTTTAATTAACTACAATATTCTTCAGCTTTCTGATGATCCTGTTCTTACAGACAGTTCCCAATCTCAACTTCCCCAAAGTTTAGGGATGCCTCAAAGTGGCCAACCCAAGCTTGGAATACTATCCCCAAGTTATTAGAGGTGATCTATTTTGTTTTTCCAGCATATTTTTCCTGTGCGATATCCCCTTTTCATCTGGAAGCAACTCCTGTCTCTTTTCTAATTGATGAGGTGAACTAGTATGAGCGAGCTTATGATTTCTGCTCTTTGCTTGAGTGGCAGAGAAGTAAATGGAAAAATTGTCTCAAAAGTTTAAATGAGAAGGATTTGGCTTTCACAACAGTGAAATTACTAGCGCTCAGTGGATTTCTCTTAAAAGTTGCATGCCAAAGAAATAAACCATGAATGATTGGGGTAGTAGGATTTTTGTTATCAGATAAATCATCACTTACTCAGGTTCTCTGGCTTTACTGCCTTTGCAGGGTTTGGACTTTTTTTTTTTTTTTTTTTCCATTTTTAGTTTACTGACAAGAAATGTCTCTGAGCTGGAATACCCAGACCCAACTTAAAAGCAGCATTTCAAATACTTCTCTCTCTCTTTATAACCTCAGACTTTCTGCCATGGTTGGAGTGCTTCCTTTGGTTCCCATGTACTTAACCCATCAAGTGTGGTCTCTTTGATAGACTAGAAACACTTCTCAAGGAATTCAGAGAAAATATCTTAGTTTTTAAACACTGCATACTTTAGAAGCAAATACTAAAACTTGAAACTTTGATTTTTAATTATTTTTACAAGTCGTCGCTATGTTCCCGTTCGATTGATGTTTGTATTTTTGGAAGAAGGTGGATAATTTCCAGTAAAATAAACTCTGTAGAATTAGGAATTAGAGTGGGAATCTGCTAAATTTAATTGCTGCAGGGGAAAAAAAAAAAAGAAAAAAAGGAAATCCTCCTACATACTGATGATGGGTGGATGTGACAATTTAAACTGTGAAGTGCTAGGATCTCAAGAATACCAAAATATTAATAATTAATATAAGTCCTGACATCCTCACCCAAAAGGTATTGAAGTGCTTTGCAAACTATCAGACAAATCTGTATTTCTTAGTAATCTCCCTTGCTCCTTTGCAGACAGCAGAGTTAAAGGATTTTACACATCTCTGGTGCAGCTTTGGCCCTGTGTAACTTGTGCACTTTCCTGATCTAAGTCTGGGCTTCTGAAAGTAAAGACACTGAATTAAATTGGTTCCTTTATTGGAAGCCCAGGGAAAATGCAGTGCTTCTTGCAAAGCAAAGAGAGCTTCATCTTTAGGACACCCTGATTCAATGCTCAAATTCAGAGTTGACAAGAACTTCTCCTGTGGATACCGAAGACTGTGGGCACAAACATGCACTGAAGTGTTCTCAGGCCTTTTTCACATGACATCTGCAGTAAAAGGTTTGGTGCCAGCTTCATTTGTATCATAGAGGAGTTCAATAAGCACAAAAGAAATTGGGTCACAAAGAAAACGTGCTGCAAAGATAACTGCATTTGATGCTCTGAAGCCTCTGGGGAGCAGCAGGAAAAGCCATTCTTCTCTGTAATTTCACTTTTTTTTTTTCTTCTTTCCCACCCCAGAAAGACTGGGCTGCTACATGTTGCAGCTAAGGGCTATTGGGAGCTACAGCATGCATTAGAGCTACAAACTAAAGCTCATTATAAGTGACACAGGAGCACTACAGGTAATAGAAACATCCTGGTTGAATTCCAGGGATTTTGAACCAGGTGTTAGGATAGAAATCCCAGCCCCAGTGCAGTCAGTGGTAAAACACCTTTCAACATCATAGAAACCATGAACTCACCCAATACATGTTATTTTTTCACTTTTCCATCTCTCTGCCTGCTTCATTTATCACTTTATTTATTCTATTGGATTTATTGTCCTCTGACCCTTCGCTGTACTTGGAGTCACAGTTTCTCCTAAACAGAATCCAAACTCAATAATGGTCAAGACTGAGGTGAACTTTTGAACTCACAAGGGTCGAATAGGCTCAGAATTAAACAAGAACAAGAAACCAGTTCAGTTCATGTTATTATCTTCGTACGTTTACCACTTCTGATTTTACTCTTTAGGCAATTACACGTGCCGATTTAACCATGTGCAAAAACATTTACCAGGATGGGATTGAAGCCATAATCTGTAAACATCTATGTAATTGCCATTGACATCAAGTTTGCACTGAAAGGCCTTTCAACAAGTTTGGATGAAAAAAAAACAAAACAACCAAAACTCACCAAACTTCAGTACTTAGACCTTTGGCAACAAACCCAGGCTGCTACCGTAGAGCCACAAAATACTTCCTGTAGTAAAACAAGCACAGCTACAGCAAAGAGAGGTGAATCTGATACTGTGGCATGTTTTTGGATTTCATCAATGCTCATGAACATCTTGGATATCTTTAAAAAAAATTATGTTTCTAGTCTTGTCGCTACAGGGAGAAGGTGGCAAAGAGAGCATCAGCATCCAAAGCATTCAATTCTGAAGCTGGGTTCTCAGCTTGAAGGAGCTAGCCTGGCCACCTCTTCCAGCGGTTTGGTCTGAGGTAGGAGAGGTCTCTGGTGCTGGAGCAGGGAAGAAAGTAGCGTAGAGACCAAGAAAGGCATTGCTAAAGGGTGGGAAGGAGAATTCACAACTCTTCTCACAGGCCACTGTAAGTGGATGCAGAGGAGAAAAAAAAAAGCAGGTTTTGTTCCTTATGCTATGTCCTGACCATCCCAGTACTGCAGACACTGCGCAACGCATTTGGGGACAGAAAAGTCACTCTTAATCAAGGATGTATTACAGAAGATTATCTGCTTTACCTTCCTGTGTCTCTCTCACCAAGACCTTTCAGGTGGGGTTATGCTGCTCCTGCATGTCCAGAGAGAGGCAAACCCACCCTGTCCTAGGTCTTCCAGCCCCTGCCTACAGCCCGTGCTCACGGCCACCACCGTATGGTGTGGGCAGGCTGCATGAGGGGCACAGGGGCCTCAAAAGCACCCAGCAAAGAAATGGCAGGCAGAGCAATTACTGACAACATGATAAAAAATCCCCCAAATCCCAACAGGCAAATCCTACTGGCAGTAAATGTTTCCAGGGGATGTGTGAGATGAAAGAGGCAAGTCATGCTAGTAGGGAGGGAGGGTTTGCAAACCTCTCACACAAAGAACCAGGCCTCTGCACCTGAGAGCAATCCAGGGCTGAGTCATCCCCATGAAAGCTTAACAGTGCTGACAGCAAGTTGGAGAAGGTCGGCTGCAGAGACAGAGCAAGGAGGATCCATCCACAGGGAAAAGAAGTTCAATGTTTGCAAAGTCTTCCTCTTGTTTCAAGGACAGAGATGTTGGCGAACACCCTGCCACCTGTGATGAGTCCCAGCTTCTGATGAACAACTTCTGCTGAGGTTTTTAGGTGCCCTGTGTGTTATTAATGCTGATTCAAGTCCAGTTAAAATTAATATCACCCCCTGTGCCTATGAATTCCCTAACTTGCACTGCACAGAAGCCAAGTTCTAAGGAGCAGTCTGTAAAGGCACGACTTTCCCTCTTCGGGATGAAACAGTCTCCATCCTTGACAATCTGATAGCACTTTACATAAGGGATATCAGAAAGACCCTTCTATTACCCACCAACACCTCAGGTCTTTGTCAATCATGATTCACCATGCCTCTGACGTTTACAGTGGTTCTTAGTGATGAATTTGGCCCAACTTCTCTGGTACCATCATAATCAACACCAATTTTTAAGCTCACCTTGTGGGCAACAGTGTGAATGATATCACTCCAACTTTTTTTCCCTCTGAATTAATTAGTTAAAAGGTACAGTATGAGTGCCCTCCTTTTGCTTAAAAACATAAAAAGAAATTTCAGTCGTCCTGCCAGCACAAAGAAACGACGCACAGGCATTATCAGTAAGGCTGGTAGGGTGAATCCAGCAAAAGCAGCAGAACAGGATGGCTGTGCAGGCAAACAGAGGCACTGAAACCATACAGCTGAAGCCTCCCGCGTCCTTACCCGAAGTGCAAACTTTGCTGTCATCTATAAATCAAGCAGTTTATGAGGCTGCAATATTTACACTCTAATTAAAAAATCATAAAGCCAGACCCCTTCAGTTTGTAAAAAGAAGAACCCGGGATCTGCTACTGAAACATGGCGTTAATCAGTAACTCCTAATGATGTGCTCCACAGCCTTAGAGGTTACATGCTTATTCAGCTCCACATAACAAACAAGATAATAAGAGAAAGTGGGAGAAGTGAAGGGAATATGTTACAGCAAATGTAGGGCTTTCCTACCACCAGGACCTCGCCCTGACCCCTCCAATTCTCACGTCACATTTTGTTTTCTCATTTCCAAAAGGCAACAGATTTATAACGTAAAGCTTTGATAACACATTACATACAGAATGGTCCTGAGATGTTTTCCATGTGTGTAACCCCTGCAGAAGCCAAATATAGCCCCGGAGAAACACCTGCTTTTACCTTTATATGGTCAGGACTCCAGTCCCCTGGATGTGGATTAAGGAAACATGAGCCTTAAGAGTCAGTGTTTCCACGTGAGTTTCTCTGAATTCATTCGGGAAACAGCTGATTTCTGAATCCGCAATTTTCTGCTCTTGCAGTCAAAAAGAGCTCTCCAGCAAAGGCTGGAGAAATCCAAGTGCTGTTGGAAGTAAAAATTACGAAACAATATGTCAGCTGTAATTAGTGCTCCTAATTCTACACTTAAAATAGCATTTATCATTTAAAGCTCCTCATGCAAAAAAGTCAGCCAGGGCTTGTCACTCCCCCCTTTGGGCTAAACCAGCCGCTCTCCCAGCAACGTACGAAGCTGTAGGCCGAGCCTCACAAAGCCTTGCTCTTTTCCAAAGCCAACAGGCAGGCGATACCAGCTGGGACAGGCTCTTTTGTGGCACTTTTGCAACGTGGCCAGTCCACACCAAGGCCTCACCCAAACTTCTCATCTCCCATTCACAGTTTAGTAGCTCTCAAAAGTTCGGGGTGAAAAAGACAGAAGGCAGATATTTTACTCCCTGGTACAGGCTGGGAGGAAAAAAAAGCAACATCTGCAGTCTATCGGTCACACCAAGATTTTGATTCTTTTCTACCCCCCCTTCT